>CAXAMN010023583.1:444525-529565 GCA_963970005.1 Durusdinium trenchii
CCTCCAACCTAATAGCCATGGCCTCCAACCTAATAGCGATGGCCTCCGACCTAATAGCGATGGCCTCCAACCTAATAACGATGGCCTCCAACCGAATAGCGATGGCCTCCAAGAAACGTAATAACGATCACCTCCAACCTAATAGTGATGGCCTCCAACCTAATAGCGATGGCCTGCAATCTATTAACGATTGCCTCTAACCTAATAGCGATGGCCTCAAACCTAATACCTCCAACATCCTCTAACCTATATAGAAGCGATGGCCTCCAACCTAATAGAGATGCTGGTATAATCTGGGTACTCTCCTTTCTGGGGCCAAAGCTTCTGTTTGGACGCATTCCACGCCGCATCTGCAGTAAACTCTTCCACAATGTGCTCAGCAAGACGTGCCTGCGATGGTCGGCCAACACCGCAACTGATCTTGAGACGTCTCGAGACTGTTGTTTCGAGACATCCCTCCCAGGAATTTTCTCCGATACATCAAGACCGTGTCATGTGTGCACCGGAAGTTGAAGTGATGTCAGGTTCCGTTGCCTTTCCCCATTCATCAGACCAAATCAAAGTATCCCTTCCAGGCATACGACATAAACATCTAAAACACGAGAAACAAGAACAATTTGAATCACACCTGCAATCGCACATATATAATTCAACAAACATCCCCCAACTCCAGTGCTCTTTACCGAATCATGCATGAATCGAAAGACTGGTATGTTCGGAATGTCTCGAACTAGGGTGCATGCGCACAACAATCTGCCCAGCAAATCAACGACTTCGTCTGCCTCCTTCAAGATCTGCAGTGAAAGCTGCTTGCACCAGCGGTCTGTCCCAGAGAGCACCTTCCGGTCGTCGGAGGATTTGATGTAGCGACATTGCTGCATGACAGTGCAGTTCCTCACATGGAAAATACGGAACATAGCCAGAGCAGTTTCCATTGATGTTTGAGGCTAAAACCACCTAAAACCTGAAGGCATCATGGCGGTTCATCGCATGAAAACCCGAGTCTCCGTTGAACTCTGGACCTTTGTCAGCAGTTCCTGCACAGCATTGTGCAGCAAACTGCTCCATGGATGCCGGAAAAGAACCTCAAGGAAGTGTGGAGCGGTGGAGTGACAAACGGGACAAGCAACACGGAAGGAAAGGAACCTATGCAACTTCATTTGGATCACATTGTTTGCATGGATCTTCAAATGTCTGCACGCTTGACCACTAACGGTGGAAGTAGCCAGGGACGACGATGCCACCGGAACCAAGACCAGTCTTTTCATCATAGATCAGCTTGGATTTCTTTGCTGAAGGCTCTTCACCTTTGCAATCCTTCTTGGATTTTCTCTGCTGGGTTTGGGTGGACTTTTCTTTCGACTCTTTTGCCTTCTCACATTTTCTTCTTGGATTCCTTTGACTTCCTTTCCAAGCAGCTTGGGACAGGAATACATACAGTACATAAACAAACATAAAACAAAAATAAAAACACACACACACAGACTGCCCAGGGATCATTGCATTCGCTAGTAGATGGGGCGGCAATCATCCTACTTGACGTCAATCCCAAAAAGAATCTGCTTAGATACTTATCTTAGCTGGGCTCTGAATGCTAATCTCAGACTCTCAGTGCCAAACATCCACACATCTTGGCAAGAGCTGGTTGTTGAAAAGGGCTTCCAAGATCACCTCCAGTCCTGACCTGCAAGCTCACAAAACATTTGGACGTGTAGATTGACCCTTTGATCCATACAACACGTGGTGTGTTGCCATAATCTTTGCTTATAAATCCCAGTTCGTACCCCAGGCTTGAATATCTAAATGAACCAATTGGTGTGTTATCCACTTGCAAGAGTTTACACACATGAACCATACCATGTCTTCTGGCAAAGCACCAGACTGCTGGGACATAGGGTTCGTGAGATCTGCTTCATGCAACTTGGTCTGAGGTATGTTTGAACATTAGGAACTAGGATATAACATAGAGCCATATAGCCTGAAACTGGACTAGTGGGAGGCCATGTCCTTCACATTACAAATCAAATTCAATCAATCTTCGTCTTACCAGGTATAACCTCAGCCCGCTCTGGACCACATCGCACAACATGCCACTTGGCCGCTTCTTTTGCGCCTCAGTCACTTGGGCCCGGCCTTGATACTGTAGCTATGAGACTGATGACTTCCAGCACAGTTCCTGACAGAAACCGACAAAACAAACCCGGACCTGGAGGTGAAATGTCTTAGACACCCATATAGTAAAGAACACCAAATCACCTGATGAGTATTGGTCAACAATTCCTGTAGAGAATATAGAATATTGTCCGTCCTCCTCATCAACAACTACAAAGAGCATGTCGATGTACAAACTGTACATTCTTCCATTGAGCGCACCAAAGCCGGCCACCAAGTCAAACGAGTCAGCTGAATACCATTAGCAACTAACATGTTGATTTAAGCATATCTACGTTGGCAAACCTCTGCGACCTTCCTGACGACTCACTTATACTCACTTCACACTTTCCGCCTGACAATTATATATCCCAAATAGACTCAGAGATGAATGGGGTTGCCAAATCAAAACGGCCAACTTCCTGGAAGCCTGCTTCTAGGACAGCAAAGGTGGTACTCTTGGTTTCATGCATTCTCATCCCACATGCACATCCAAGAGAACTGCATCTTCCCCAATCCCCAAGAGTTGAGAACATCTTGAACTTCCTCCTGAGTCTGGCCATCGATGACTCTACCGAAACTGCCTCCAACAGCTTTGATGCTTCCTTGAGGCATAGACAGCGTGGCCTCCAACGAGGCCTCCAGGCCAAGGTCTTGCAGTACAACCAATTCGGCCACAAGTGAATAATTGTGTTCCTTGCAACATTCCATTATATAAATGGATGGCTTGATGTATGATACATCAGCACTATTTTTGTGCACCGAGCCAACGCAAAGACTTCAGCTAAACATCGCGACAACCTATTGGGACTAATGCATACTAGTGCGGAAACGTAGCATAGCAGGAAAACGATTCTGCACTTCTCTTTGCATCATGACTTTCAATATCTTTCAATCAAATTAGCTGACATGGGATTAGCAGAAATAAGCGGACACTACGTCTTTTGTTTGAAGCTGTATCCCGGATGACAACTGACAACCTTCTGCACGCCTCTGCAAAGCTGTCTAAGAGCTCTCGAAAGCGAGGGAAATGGCCAGCCACCTGTTGTGTATGGGTTCTCACAGCACTCTCGGGACAAGGACCGAAGATCTTTACTCATCCTTGGCCCTCCAAGGTAGTGCGATGATCAACATTCGTGACACCGTGAGTCATTTTAGATATTATAGATCACTTTGGAACATCTTTTTAACTTTTAACATGTCATTAACTCGAAAAAGAATAGTGAATGCGTTTGGACTTAGCATGAACATGTCAGCTGGGCAACCACTTCGACTGGTCGACTCTGTGCCTCTCTCATAAGCGCTGCTCGAGACCTGGCGGAAGAGGTTGTGATAGCTCATGGCGGAATATGTACATTTTCATCTTTGCACATTGAACAGTGCACAGGCACATGCTGTTACAGAAGGGCCTTCAGCTCAGTTGGCGATGATGAGACAGTGAAAAAAAGGCCTAAAGGTCTGACTAAACAGGATAACCCCTAAAAAGATCTAAAACGCATACTATGACTATGACACCCAAACACTACTTGAAGCCACCTTATAGTGTACTAAAGGAAGACGAAGACAAAGTAGTCACTAGTCGGGATGGCTCAGATTTTGTTCGCCCCGATCCAAGCCCACCAAATTTTCATGAAAAGTCTAAGACTGCATGGTCTGGAACATCTCAATATACACCATGAACAAATATCACAAATGCAATAGAACAAACATCGATTTCGATGTTACACAGAAATGAGTTGGCATAAGGAAAAACAAACACTGCATGGGGCATGTGGCAAGTTAAACGGTTTTCAACTGCCCACAATCACTCCTTGCAGTTTAAAAAAGGCCAAAAAGGGAAACCAAGAAAACTAGCCCATGGTCCAAGCCTTGTAACTTGTAAACTAAAATGGACATATAATTGACTTAATTAATCACCACTTAGTAGAGACTTATGTCCCGCAATTTGCAAACAAGTAATGCTTTCTGAAGGCCCAGCTCTGCCCATGAAAGCCGGACCCACACCTCTCCATCCACTCCGAGGAAGCGCTCCCCAGCGTGTTTTGGGGTGTTGAGGCAGCGGGCCTCAAAACTCAGTGCAGTGCAAACAAAAAGCAAACAACAAGCAATCATCATATGTAAGGGCATGAATCAAGCTCAACCCAAGATTTGCGAGGTGAAATGTGCTTCTTTGAATCAGAACTGGGCGGGTATCAGTCCAAACTGCCTCATGATGCTAGACAAGTCGACAGCCTTTGAACTTCTACTATCAGGTTCCGCAGGCAGGTGGCGTGACTTCAATTTTCCCGAGTCACTCAAACATGAACTTGTGATTCAAGCAAACTTTAGTGTGACTAATGGGCGCCGTGCGCCATGTGGCTGTGGTCTTCACTTGGCTAATTCTTATTTGGGTGAGACCAAAGCTATCTAAGGTGAAAACAATTAGGTGTGGTCCGGTGCTCGAGGCTTTAAGGGAGCCAAAGGGGTTTACTTGCACAACCAAACATTGCACTCAAAGGGTCCATGTATCTTCGCCGAAGTGTTCTGGTCTTCCCAGTCCTCATGTTGAGTTGCGTTGTCGATTTCGAAGTGCCTTTGTTTGGCTCATTCCTGGTTGCTTCTGGTCCGCGAGATGCTTTGATGAGGCAGTATGTGCAGTAGCACAAGAACAAAAGTCAAAGTCAAAGTCAAAGTCAACACCACTACATACGTTCTAGCAGCTACCTAGTTGAGGCCAACTTGATCTGGCAGCCACAAAATACCAAAACAATGATATGGAGTCACAGGGAGGGAGTCACAGGACATCACAGGACCACCAAAGTACATTACGAAGAGTTTACTGTCGCTGTTGCTTCCTTAGGACTGCTGAACTATATATTATACTGCATGTATATATATATATATATCTATTTTTAGGGGGGGTAGGTCGCTAGTAGCTAGAGGTAGCTAGTAGCTTACTTAAGCTACTAGTATGGACGCAGGATAGCTCACGCTTCTTCAAGGAAGCTTCCTTGAAGAAGCGCTCGCACTAATGATTTGGTTTCTAGATTTTTAGGGACACTTACATAAGTTTTTTTCATGAACTATATATGTATATTTATACAACATATATAATTCTATATACAGACATGTATCTCCCCGTCCCGTCGTCTGGCGTCACCGACAGTGCTCTGGCAGCCTCAGCCTGTCATGCTGGCGGTGTAAGGGAGTAAGGAGGTCAAACGGTCAGACCTTGTCTTCCTTGTCCTCTCAAGGCTTCCACACATTGGAGTTTGCAGCAGCTCAATTTTTTCTGTGGACAAAGGTCCAGGATCTGAATCTAGTCTCCTTGCATACTCTATAATCATTCATTCATACTGAATCCCTCCCTTCCTTCCCTTCTTCTTTCTTTCACTGTGGGGAACTCTTTGACCTCTACCGCCATCCCTCAGCATTTCGGTGATGTCCCCACCTCGGCAGCCTCGTCCAAATTTGCCGCGCCATCCTGGACGCAAACGAACAGCAACTGACATGACAAGCACTTGCAAAAGTTGGAGTATTTTTGGTCGCATTGAAGATCTTCAGAACTGAGCAATCACATGATGCTGGCAGTTGTATAAATTGATCAAGGCTGAGAACAAGAATCTCTAGACTTTCTGAACCCAAACATAGCTGGGTGAAGGTGCATGGTCTGGAGGTCCAGTGCATTGGTGCCCAATTGACATTTTGGTCAGTTGGATCATCGGCTTCCAGGAGTTATATACAGGACAGGATTCTCCCGGAGTCATGTAAAAATGAGTTGTTCTTTCCCTGAGCGGTTAGAAAAAAAAATAACCATGGAGGTGATTAAGTTCTTAAACAATGACAACGAGAGTACTGATGTGTGTTCAGTGTCAAAAAAAACATTGACAATGGCACACATGCTGAGACAAAGTGATGCAAGAAACTAAAGGTTCTCCCAATCTTAGGCATTCTTTGGTGCGGGATCCTGCCGGAGTCTTTGACCAAAATGTAGTCTCGTGCAGGTACTAACTTACGTGCAAGCATTTTTGAGGTCAGGGTGAAAGTTAGGAATGTCAACTGTTATATATATATATAATTCTCTTGTTATAGTAGAGGTTGTGTGAAATTACATGCCCATCTGCTAGTCAGGGAGAAGTAACATTGGGGACGTCCAACCATAGAACTGCAACAAACTGCCAAAGTGGGATGGGAACCTTCTTCTTTGTGCCAGATGGCAAACTTTTGATGCCAGTCTCTTCACTAAATGCCATCCCATGCTATTGCAGGCCTCTGCCAGTAATGCAGGAGATGCCAGCGGCGACAACGTGGGAGTTGAGGAGGCGCACGCCGCCTTGCAGGGTGTGAGCAATGTGAAGAGTGGAAGTGAGTGTATCTTTTGCATTCTTTTGCCACTTTTGGGTGCGTTGGGTGCGATGAGAGGACCACCCAACCAGCACGTCTCAGTTTCGCAGCCTCTCGGTGTGGATCAAGTTCAAGACTTAAGACCCGAGTTGCAAGATCTTTCTTCAGGAGTCCAATGTTTTGGCCAATAGAAACATCAGCTACTGTCGTCCCGTTCACTTACGTAGGTACGGTAATTATGCTGTTGACTTTCTAGTACAGTACCATTTGGGTAGGTTCCCTGCTTCTGAGCCACGGTCATGCACCCAACTAGGCTGAGCCTGCCCGTCCTTCCCGGTGTGAAGGATCACAGTGGTCAGCAAGGACCTCGCACGGGACCCATCCAATCACCTTGACATGAACGTCCCAAAGGTAGGCTTGGTATTCCACAACAAAGGACTTGATGTGGTGAACAAATTGACAACATCTCCTTCTGGAGAACCTCCAACAAGCAAACAATGCATAGTAGACATTGCACTGCATCTTTATAACTAAACCCGCTGAGATGCTGACATGGCAGGCGGGACACCTGATGGCCGAGTAAAAATGCGATCAATGAGGAATTGTACCTGGCACTGTCGCAGGAAGTTCCTGCTGCCCGTTCTCATCACTCCTCCCATTTCGGCACGCAGCAGCATGTTCAGTTCTGGCGAAAATAGGATGTTCTAAACCTACGCCTAATTAAATTCTTATTGTTACTACTAGTAAGGCACTTGTTCCTAGTAGCGAGGCACTTGTTCCTAGTAGCTACCTACGCACTTCCCTCTTCAGGGCGAAGTGCCAAGTTTGTACCAATCAGCTCTTCCAGTGGGTCCGACCTGGTCCGACCGGTTTGGTCACCGACGACTTCTAGAGGCCCTCGAGGCGACCGAGCCAACATTTCGCACATCGACATGGGCACGGTGTCAGGCGCTGTCAGTTGCTGAGTGAGGTCTTCGATCCAGTACAAGGAATCCTCAAAGGCGGAGAGGCCTTTGAAACCACATGGTGGAAACTGCATAAGACTTCCCAGAGGCCTTGAGAACCCCAAAGTCCTAAATAGTGGTGGGCAAGCATGTGAATATATGTAAATTCTAGTCTCTTGTTGCCAGGAGCGCTTCAATGGAGGCAGCAATTCCAGTAAGGAATCTGCCCCTAGTAGCTTCTTGCTCCTAGTAGTAAGGCCAGGAGCCCCTAGTAGCGTCCTTGCTCCTAGTAGCGATGCCAGGAGCCCCTAGTAGCGATGCCCTTGGTCTCCGCATGGTCGCCTTCTGGTTCAAGAGCTCGGCCAAAACGAGTGTGATGTTCCTGAGAGCGCTCTGGTGCTTAGGTGCTGATGGGCTTCTGCCCAAACAAAAAGGATGCGTAGGGGCCCCGTAGGGGCTCAAGAGATGTTGACAATTCTTTGATCATTTGGTGTAATTTAGTGATTGCCGAAGGGTGTGGTTGAAACAGTGCATGACTCCACAGCAGAAGTAAGGTTGCTTGAGACCGACTCGAGAATCGAATGACTGACCGATAGGCCGTAGCGCTTGAGGATGCACAACAAGTGTCATGAAGAAGTTCAAAGGCTGACTGCACCAGCAGCAACAGCATATCAGAAGCACCTATTTAAGTCGTTTCTCCATGCTGCTGCTTCTGCTGCATTTGGTTGCCCACAGCTGCCCATGATCCGAACCACCCAAAAACACCCACGGATCTTTCAGCTTAGGAGCTCTTGAGCATCGCTATTGGAATCTTCCTGACGACGCTTCGAGCCTTTTCAGGGGATTATTCTTTAAGTCTGGGTGGCCAAAGATATCTCCAAATATGTCCAAATCATCCCTGATCAATCCAAACAGCACTATTGGACTGCGGCACTGCCAAAGTGGACCGGAAGTTGGCACACGAAACAATATGAGTTCTTCTTTAGTGAATTTTTTCTGGTTCATGCAAGGCATTGACGATGAACACCACAGGTCACTAAAATCTCATTGTTAAAATTTCCAGCACGTAAAGCTTTGAGCTAGTCCCTGCACAAAGGCCTTGCAATCTCAGCGAGGCAACATTGTTTGACACCATGTGCAAGACTCTTTGAAGAAGACAATCCCAGGGGCTTTATCATGCCACTGGATGATAATTCCCAAATGAAACTTACTCATTAATATAGCTCCTTCGATCCTCAGCAATACTGCTGCTGGTTTCTGTTGACAACAACATGGTGCTGCGCATGGATCATGCCTGGCCTTGTCTACAAGAACAGTACAACTAGTATGAGTCTGGTATGTAGTGGTGCTCCACGGGTTGTGCAGGATTCGCCCAACAATACTTACCCAAAACTTCAAGATTTGCAAGTGGTAGATCCCAGCTACAAGGACTCCCTTTTCATGACCAACCAGCGGGCAGCCTGCCAACGTTTCAGCAATCGTTGCACCACGTCGGCAGTTTGGAAAATCACCTGAAACTGCTAAGGCTCATTAGGATGCTTCGCTTGCAGGATGATTTGAACAAACGATTTGGGAGGATTACACTAGTCACTAACACAGAACACTTTCAATTAAGACATATTATACAGTAGTACTTGAACATGGCTGCTGAAGTCTGTGATGTTGGATGGATGTTTTATTTATCAACAAAAAACACATGTTGTTTCCTGCTGCTTCCTTTCAACATTTCTCACCCATAAACATAGCTGGAGTTGTCACCGAGTGGCCTGTGTCTCGGCCTCGCCAGACAATAGCCGAGCGAAGAGTTCAGCCAAAGACCTCACAAGAAAAGTGACCAGCTGTGATCAGCCAACGACCCTCAGGGAGATTCGTTGAGGGAGTACCAACCTATTTATACCCAAAAAGGACACCATCAGGAGTCGAGCAATGAGCTTGGGACAAGCTCTTGATCGGGGAACATCTTTTAGTTAACAAGTTCTGCATGTTCATGGTGGCCCCCCCAAACTGCATTTCTGTAATGGGATGGCCCAAAATGTGAGTCTTCCACAGTGCTAACTGGGAATCATCAACTCTTCGGCTTCGAGTCCTTTGAACACTGGGAGATCTAAACTTATCAAAGGAGCAACAGGAATTGCACAACCGACAAGCCGGTTCCGCCAGTGCATCTTGCCATTTTGGAGAAAGAGTTCTTTGCGGCACTTCTTGGATGCTGCTCCATGCCGAACCATGCTCGACAGACTGCTGTGCCTGAAGTGTATCCGGCTCAAGAACTCCTCCATCAGCTGATCTGGGCCACGTTGCCGAAGATAATCCAAGACCTCTCCAAAGCAAACGCCAATATTATTGGAAATCATGCATAGCCGCAATCACAAAAGTACCGCGGCAATGGCAAGTAACAATGCTGACTCTGTGTTACTGTACTTCAAGAGAACTGAACACGACAGGATTTCGGTCTTATGCACAACCACAAATCTTTAGCCATTCTGAGTCAATCAGCTGAGGAGAGAGAGTGCCCAAATGCCACACACAAATTACAACATGGGTATGGGCAAGAACTACAGTAAGTATTCAGCAGTTGAGGCTTCCACGCATCCCTGATCAGGACTTGCAGGCTTATCGAGTTGAGTGAGGAGCCTGAATCTACGACACCCGCACAACGAACCAATGCACATCTTCGCCTCCTTTTGGTGCTTGCTCATCAGCGCTGTGGCTGTCCGGGAGAAGTACCCAGCCAGGACGGGATTCACCTGCTGAGCGAATGTGCCCTGCCCTGTTGGATGAATCGGAGAACAGTGTGGACACCCACTTGCCTTTTGGATTCCTGCGTAGGTCCAACGTAGGTCCAACCCAAAGGTTTTTGGAATCAAATTTAGAAAAACACAGCCCTCCCTCTTTTGCTCGACCAGTAACTACCTGACGCTGTTCGCATTTCATTCAAAGTCCAGGAACACCATGCCACAAAAGCAGCACAGTGGTACTGTAGGTTCTTCTGTGAGTGCAGGTCCGCATAGACCTGGGTATGTCACATATTCCATGACTGTGGACTCTGGGTGCATAACAATTGCCGCATCCAGTATCATTTTATTGGATTGGATTGGTGCTGTCCACTGTCTTCATCACCTTTGGTTGTTCCCACCACTTGGAAGGACATGGTGGGTGCGGCTGTACATTTATTAGCTGCACCTCAGGAGAAATCCCTCCCAAGCTTGTAGTGGTGGATGAGACTTCTTTCCATCCTGCCTGCAACACAGTGAATGCCGATAAGTGTTTTGCTGAGGGCGACCTTTTTTTTTGGGGATTTTTTGTCCAACGCGGTTTGGGATTTTTTTTCCGCACTGTTTGCGGTCAGGGGTCGCCACAAAAAGAAAAGGAAAGAGAACTAGCGCAGGAGGCAAGGAACAGAAGAGTAGAAGGAGAAGGAGAAAAAGGAAAAGGAGGAAAAGAGGGAGGAAAAGAAGGAGAAGGAGAAAGAGAAGGAGACAGAGGAGAGAGGAGAAGGAACAAGAGGAGGAGAAGGCTCTTCCCGCTGCATTCTTGCAGATCACAATACAGTATACACCAGCCATGTGAGAATGGTAGCGCTTCCCGGTAAGTCTGAAATATATAAACGTATGTCCATGCATGCATATGTATATCTATGTACGTATATGTATGTAAGTTTGTCTATGTATGTACGTGATGCGCTGTAGCAATACCATCAATAAAAAGAGCGGGAGGGGGTGCGGGGGTGGGCGCAGCGCCTCCCCCGCAAGGAAAACAACGTATATATATATATATAGCATCCAAGCGCTGAAAAACCAATCACCAAGAGTTGTTTGTGTCCAGGTCCTTTTTTCTGTAAAGTGTTTGAGGGTCAAGTGCTTTGCAGGCCAGTCGTTTGCAAACTGGTTTGCTGGTTTTGCTTTGAGTGACCTGCTTAAATTTAAAACAGGGGAGGGGGTGCGGGGAAGGGCGCAGCACCTCCCCCGCAAAAAAATGAAGTATAGTGAGCATCCCGGCACTGACACATTGCTCCTTCCTCCCTTCCTCCCTTCCTCGCTTGCTCGCTTGCTTCCTTGCTTGCTTCCTTGCTTGCTTCCTTGCTTGCTTTCTTCCTTCCTTCCTTCCTTCCTCGGCAACAGAACCTGGAAAAAAATCCCAAAACCCGATGGAAAAACATTCCCCCCCAAAAAAGGGGTTCCTTTTGCTGGAGGGGAGACCAAGATCGGATGGCATTCAAAACTCTAAACCCCCAAATCTAAGTCATGCCTATGTAACCATGTCCAGTTTTTCATTCGTGCCTTGCGTTGGACCACTGGATCCCCGAATCATTTCAGCCTCGTCCGGCTTGGTGCTGAGGAAGGACCACAGTAATTCCATCGCCTTCAGGGTGCGAAGGGCGGAAAAAACATCCAAGTCTGGCAGAAACGTCAGGTACTGTACAGTACAAACCGCGTGAATATGCTGAAGGTGGTATTCTCACGATGCAGGAAGTGGATCAACATATTGTTGATGAAACTTCTGCAAGAGACAACGGGGGTAAAACATTCAACAGCAAGCTCTCATGCATCGCTTGTTGAGTCCATCAAGTGATCCCCTCAAACCACCCACATGGGTTAAGGGCAGTTCTATGCTTCAAGTACATCTCTGAGTTGTGACACCACATCTCCTTTTGGTATATGCACACTATACTAAATGCCTCTCAAACACCCCAGTTGCCAACCCTGGAACAAGCTCAGCCAACAAGTGGTCTTCCATCTAGCCCAAATGGCAAGCTCTGGCCTGGTTCTCGGGATTCACCAGCAGCTCCATAAACTTCGGCGGAGCACCTGGTCGACATGTCAAATCCCGAACTCCATGACGTGCGGAAGAACAGTGGCATGACATCTAAGATGGGGATGATGATCCCAAACCCGATGAATGAAACAGTGGTTGTACAAAACTGCTATCAGCACAACTGTGTCCTTGGTAAGGCACCCTCCGTGGGTCTGTGGGTTTTACGTATCCACACGTGAGTCTCGCAGCACAATGCTCATGTACTGCAAATGATAGTGCGTACACCTTCTTCTTAAAGGCCATCGGCTATGACATGTCGAACAAATCCCTGTTAGAAAATCAAAACATAGATCAATTGAAAAAAAATGCACCTAGTGTTTCGAACGGTCCCGAGTGAAATGCCATAAGCTAGTGCTTAGCCATCTAGTATTCCTTTCAGATCCTTTCAGATCCTATTTGTACAATGCCAGCTTCCTCTGTCAGTGTTCTTCAAAGCTTTTGGGTGCCTCTAGGCCCATGCCACTCACCACTCCACTCGTCTCATCGTGAGACCCCCCCAACAGCCGAACAGGCCCGGGGCGCAGGTCATTAACTCGACGGCCACGAAGGGATATCGATAACATCGAGCGTGTGGGGCCTCGCAGCGGAGTGCGAAGCCACGATGACAAAACGGGTGGGACAGTGGAAAGAAGTATAGACAAATACAGAAACCATCAGAAACCAGTATAAACATGTGAGAGATGATGAGACATGTGGGATCTAACGGAGGAATACCCTTTGCTTCCTTTATTGGTGGAATTCACAGAACCTGTCTCGCAATCATTGCTGCAAGGGTCTTTGAGTGCAGCCCGGATCTAAACAAATCCCAGTGATCTACTCCCAAACTCGATGGAGAAGCCTCTGATCATGAGCACTCCCTCCCCAAACACACCAGGAAGCCTGTATGTGGTGCTATCATGTCACTTTCACTGTCAAAAAGACCACAACGCAAAGAAAATCAAATGAAACGCCTCCGACATCCAAAAACAGTTGCAAAACCTAATACTCATCCCGCCTCACCCAACAAACCTGCACAAAAAATCCAAGAACTAAAGCTGCAAGCAGCCTCGGGAGGTGGCTCGCAAGTGATGCACTCCATCAGTACCTCCAAACCATCGGACACACACACACACGCACACCCAGCATTCCGCACACAGTTGAGAAGACCAAGGTTCATCACCAGGTCAGCAGGTTGTAAACACTGGAGATTCTAAGGCAAAACAAAAATAGTTTCAATTGTAGTAATTAAGTATATAATTGGGTGCAAAGATCAGAGAAGTAAAACACATAACAAGAAAAACAGGTATATAAGGACAATTGAGCAGGGATGGTTTTAAAGACGTGGTGGTGTTATCATCCTTGGGTGCCTACGTAGAACCCTACGGTTTGGCTACGTTTCCACATTGAAAGCCTACGACAGACATGGCTTATTCCACATCGCCTACGGGAAATCTACGAACGTGAGGTTTTGGAGCATTACTGTTCCAAATTGCCTACGGTACCATGCAGTTCTTGCGAGTGGAAACGTTTACGCAGCAGCTGACCCTTTATCTTTCAGATGATGAGCTCGGCAATCTACGATGGGCAAGTTGGTTTCATTGGCTATGTGCTTCACAACGGAAGACTGACAAGCAAGCAACGACTTCACGATGATGAGTTTTGGACATTACTTCGGAGGCGAGGGACGATACCACGCGGGACGTGCACTGATGCGTATAGTCTCCCCATGTCTTCGACATTGGGAATACTTCTCAGAACAGCAGGCTGGTTTTAATATCTATTTGAGAGTACTATAGGCAAGCGGACATAGGGGAAGGATAAACAATTGCATTTTCGCCTACGGTGCCTGTACGGAGAACCTACGGTGAGCCTACGGAAAATGTCCCCACAAAAACAACACAAAAGAGTTGTTTGGGACACTGTTGGGAGTTCTCACCTCTTACACAGAAACAGTGGCCTTTCTAACCTCCCGGGTAGTCTTGGCATTGTGGTTGCATTGCAATGTCTTGCGTTTTTCTCTGGTGGTCATTCTAGGTGCTCTTGCAAACTGCCCTGGTTCATGTGTCAGACTATGAGATGAAAGACATCTGCTACAAGAAACTGAGACAAAAAACACAGTCAATTCTAGTTTGAATCAGAAACGCAAGCTGGGTGACTTCAAGGCATGCTATTTCGGTCGATTTCGGTCGCCTAAGGCAAACGCCTACGACAAACATTAGACCATACAATGCCTACGACCGCCTACGTCCCCAAGCAGGTTGCCTACGCCAGCCTTTTGAAGGTTACATCTTGTATAAACCCTTTCATGTCAAAAAAAAAATCTGCTCAATTGTAATAAGGCCCCACGTAAAGAGGCCATATTAGAGAGGCCCAAACATCTTATTTTCATATCTTTTCCATGTTTGTCAAACGTGGGGTCTGACAACCAAGGTTCCGCATTGAAAGGACGTTCAAGGATGGGACAGCGACACAGCTCAAGGGACTGCACCCCATCCATTCTTCATGATTGAGCAAAACCACCAGTGTCGCGCAGGGGATTGGATGGCTGTGGGGCAATCATTCAGAAAAGGACACGGGAACACTTGAGCCGCAATTCCTAAGTTGGAGACCTAAAGTGGTCGGCTTTGCACTCTTGATCTTCTGTGAGTTTGCCAAGAGATGATTATATAGATATGGGCTGTCTAAATCAATATAAATGACCTTATGCCATCCATACTGAATTTTACAGTTTTCATCATATCCACCTAAATCCTTGTGAGCTTCGTGCTCACTCACAAAAAAGGTCGAACACTCAGCAAAGCCTTTCAAAAAGACCACCAACCTGCATCATTCATACAAAGAGCATCAAGGATCTATCTCCCACCCGCTATCACTGGACCTCACTGTGCGTTCGCGTGCCACTCGCCCGCTCAGGGCACCTTGATCCCGTCGGGCTCCGAGAGACGCGCCACCAGGCTTTTGTTTCCGGTCTTGAACTCCTTGGGGGCCACGGCGGAGTGGAAGTTGGAAGTACACTGGATTCTCTGACATACCATCGAAGGGTTTTCCGCAACGGATGATCAAAAACGCACGAAAAGGAATCCAAAGGGAAGTTTTGATGTTGGAGGGGATTCTGAACTTCTAGAATTGCATTTGGACTCCTTCTGCAAGCACGCTATGTGTGAACTAAAAGGAAAACCATCCCCCAGCTGGCCCCAGATGCCCCAGCTTTTGAGGCTCGTTGTGGCCCATGATGCGTCCTCACTCAAGCTAACTGAGGCATTGAGGTATGCTTGCAATCGAGCCTGGATCACCTCCTCCTCATCAAGCAACGCCTAGGTGGCAGGCCAGAAGCTGGCTTGTAATAAAGGAGAAAGTGCTCAGTCCATCTTAGTCCACCAGGGTGCAAAGCGCGTATTTGCTTTGAGGATCTTTGGCCCAGGGAAGCATTTTCCTTCTTGAGATGGAGTAAGGTTTTCAGACTGGTAGAGGCACACGATCTTGCAGGCATGTGTATGATCTTGCTTTTGAAGGCCAACCCTGCACCATCACTCTGGTAGCAGGAAGTATCCGGTTTCTCACCTACGGATCTCTACAGACTGCTGGAGGACTACCAAACCGATCTCACACAGGGAAAAAAGCTCTGTTGCATGCTTCTCACCAAAGCTTCAACTGATTGGGAAGTGGTAACGAGAATCTCGATGATCCCTCGGAATCCCTTGGTTCCAGAAAACAAGACACGCCTCGAAAAACAAACCTTCAACAACCCTTACTAAGTCAGTTTGGCAAAAGTCATTACTGGTGTGCACCTACAGTATCTCATGTCAATCAACTGAGACCTCCCAGCCTCCACGCTGCAATTAGGAGTTTGTAGAAGCTTCTCCAAGGCAGAAACCTTGAACGAGGTTTCCAAAGAGGTTGCCACGCAGAGGTGCTGGCAAGCTTTGCAGTGCTATTTATCAAGTTTTGGCCGTTTGTTAGATGTATATATTTGATATGTATATTTTTTAATAGTTATAAATAAAGTCCTTGTCGAGTGATAAAGTAATGAATCTTTCATGAGGTACCCCTCTCTCAGCCAGCTTAACTGGCTTGACTACCCACAGGGAGGTTCGGTAGTTACTAGATACCTCTACCAAATGGCCGATCTAGGTTAGGTTAGGTTTGACAAGGGTGTTTTGTTGAGATGGCCTTCCCCCGAAGCAACGGATTCACGAAAGCTCCTGCCTGAGGTGCACCATCGCTGCCACCGCCACCAAAGGTGGCCCAAAAGGAGCCACCGTCCTCAGACATGGCTGCCTTTGCCTCAGAGTTTGCAGAGCTTAAGCCGCTGGAAGCTGGTGTGACCGGGTGCCATTTGGATGACCAGTGGCACATCTCACAAGCCACGGTCATATGAGAACCTTTATTATTTGGAGGCCAATGCCATGTCATGAAAGTTTAAGTCTGGATGCTGGAACTCCTTGGGCCAACCAATGCTGATGCACTTTTTCCGGCAACATGTCTAATAACTCCAGCGTCCGGGCTTTGCATCCGTGGTCCAGGCTGCACAAGGATGGCAGGCCTTGTCCTTGCGGTCCACAAGGTCCAGGGAAGAGGAACGATCAGCACATGGATGTGTATACCAAAATACAATATATGTATGTCTGGATGTCTGTATGTATATGTGTATGTATCCGTATGTGTATGATTGTGCACATAAATGTATGTATATGTATTTGTATGTATGTATGTCTGTATGTATACCTATGTGAGCGGCGGCATTTATTTATTACTAAACTTAAATTCCATTATGTGGGGGCCCTATCTCGTTTAGACTACTTAAGTAGGAGGTCATGTCACAGTTCAAACTACTTTAGTGTTATGATGTACGCTAAAGCTAGTTCTGATGACACAGCAAAACATAAAACATGCATAAACAATGCAAAACAATGCAAAACCAATCCCGAAAAAAAATGCACAGAAAACGCAAAAACAAGTCACCGAAGGATGCCTTGGAATGCAAAAAAAAGCAAACAAAATGCGAAAAAAAACGCATTTGTCCACTAAACAAATGCAAAAAACATGCACAAAACATGCAACAAAAATGCACCAAAAAGGCACAAATGATGCAACAAAAATGCACAACAAATGCAAACCAAATGCAACACAAATGCAATCAAACAGCAAAACAAATGCGATCAAACACGTTCTGGTCTTTGCCTTTGCAATTTTTTTGCTTTGTATTTGCGTTTTGTTTGCGTTTTTTTTTTGCATTTTTTGTGCGTTTCCTTGAGAAAACGCAAAAACATCGCAAAACAATCGAAAAAAGACCGCACGAAAAATGCAAACAAATGCCAACAAAAATGCACATAAAACGCACAAACATCGGAAACAAAAACGCACAAAAAAGGTGGTGTGTGAAATTTGGTGGTGCATGTGCATTTTTTGTGCGTTTTGTTCGCTTTTGTTTTGCTTTTTTTTTAAACTGTTGTTTTGCGTGTTGTTTGCTTTTTTTGGCTTCCTTTTGCTTTTTGATATGCACTCTTTTTGACCAGCCGCCTTTCTTTTTTTTGCTTTTCTTTATGCATTTCTTTTGCATTTCCTGGTCATCATATGTGAGTGTGGTTTTGCATTTCTTTTTTGCTTTTTTATGAATCCTTGAGATTTCAGTGTTAGGCTGTAAGGTACATCATAACTTTAGTGTCATTCAAAAAAAGTATATCGTTTATGCGGGGGCCCTATCTCGTTCACCAGCGAATACTGATGTTGGACAAACAAGCAAAGCGTGCCGTGGACTACTTTAGGAAAGAATGAATAAAAGTGGGCTGCTCATGTATGTAAATGTAATTATGTCTACGAGTCTAATTACACAACACAACGAACAAACAAACCTAAATTGGAAGCACCATTCTGGAAAACATATGCATTTGAGGAGCCTAGAGCCATCACTTGCCTTAGAAGGGGCTCAACCGCAAAGCTGCACAACACATCCGCCAAAACCCACATGTTGAACAAACAATGTATGGCGAAACCACTACTGAACAGTCATGACTCATGCCCCAATTTGGATCTGCTCATGAGGAGCATGTCTTGTCCGCAAGACAAGAGACATAGTCGTTTTATGCATGGGTTCTCTGAGATCCATAGAAAAGCAGGCGAATACACGAAAGCCCATTGACTGTCACTTTGGGATGCACCAAATCAATTTCTTGAATTCGAACAATTGGCTTCTGCAAAGTCCTCAAGGCAGCTGGCCGCTCATGCACGAGTGAAAGTGCGATAACAACGACAACGATGACTGGGTGTTCTTTGCAGGGAAGCCCAACGAGCTCGGCTAACTAGCAGGAAACCCATCCCTGAACTCCAGCTACGCTTTTGATATTCAGTGGGCTGATCGAAGTAGTGTGGTGAATAGCTCTGCAATAATCACCTGAATTCATCTGCATGGCATCTGCTGATTAGCTTGTCTGAAGCCTGCATGAGCAAAGCCAAATCCGTCAATAGCCAGCTGACGCAAGGCTCCTCAGGTCCTCTTGACTTCAACCACTCACCAATACTAATTCGTGTCTTTGGCTCCCACGGGATTTTTATCGTTATCTATCAGCCAGAACTTGTAGTAGCGGCTGATCTGATGTCTTCTAAGGTCGTTGCCTAGTAGCTAACCCAAACATCTGAGCACTATTAGCTCAACACAGTTTCATCAACCCTACGCTGATCTAGTAGACTTCACCCATCACGATCTTCCAAACATAGGGCACCCCTGGGCCACCGGTTTTGCACCCATGGAAACCCAAAAGCAATTGCAAAGGGACTCAAGAATCCAGTTTTTCCCCACAAACAATATTTTCTTGAAAAACATCAAAGCAAACTTTGAGGTCATCAGTCATCTGCTGCAATTTCATCTTCAGAAACCCGCGAACGCATCACTTCCACCGTTTGTTTTTTCCACAGGGTCTTGCGCTTGGCAAGTCTGCGTCAAACAACGCGCTGCACATTTGAACATGTTGAAAATTAATAGCAAATGTTGAAAAGCAATCATGGTTCCATTGTGAATAGCCTATGGCCAAAAGTTTTTCAATTCTATATAGTTCCCTGGACTGACTCGGGCAACGCGGCCAAGCTTGGTCGCTGTTTTGAACGACCAAAACCAACTCTCAATCTGTGAAACTGTCTGAGAGCCCAACTCAGACTTTAACAGTTAACAAATTCTTCTGTACCTTGTCCCCTCTAAACAAATCCTTGCATCATCAGCAAATACAACGTGCTATATAGTATGCACATGTATGCACAAAAAAGCGAAAGCGTTTGGTATGTTCAGGTACTCATAAAACTGCTGTTTGCAGGCGGCACAGATTGATCAGAGGTTTCAACACAGTTGAAGAACCAGTTTGGCTTGTAGTCACATCAACTATTGCCTGTCGCAGTCGCAGCATGCCTGCGAAGTCCCTACATGCTTATAACTACTGATAACGTTCCAGGTTGGTGGCCAACTCCGGTCCGACCGAATTTACATTGACCTATTTGATACCTGCTGGTGCTTGATAGCCAACCACCTGTTCGCAAAAAACACTTCTGATACTATGAACTTCGACTGAAGGGCGGCTCAGAAACAAAAACAATTCATTCTGCTTCCTTCGGAAGCCGAAATCACGCAAGACTGTCAGACGGGCAGATTGAACACACAAAGCACATGCGAATTGCTAGCTGCTAAAAGAAGGTCATGGGGCTTTCCAGCAGATTCAAGCTTGAGATCATGATGGACAGCCTGAGCACTCCTCCGAATAAAGAAATGCCCATTCAAATGGTCTGGATTTTGACAGCAGGCATCCGCACGCTGTCAGCCAGTCTCACGACATGACATATCTTGGCCTCTCGAAGTATTCTCTCAAATTGGCCTGGAAATAATGATTGTCCTGCCGCAGGCATTGGCCACAACGTCCATGTCTCAATCTGAAGTGACTTTGAGAGCAACAAGAAATGATCCACACCTGTTAGCTTGCCAACCCAAAAACATATTAAACCTTCCACCAAGTTCGAGAAGGCTCTGATGCTGGTGGTTCCCCCCGACCTTATCCATTTTCCCAGCCCAAAGTTGTTCCCGCATCTCGCCCCCCTTCCTTGGAGAACAAAATGTGATGCCTGGAGTCCCACCTGCCGTGCAGCGACACAGCACGAAGCCAAGCAGCGGTGTCCGGTCTATAATCCCATGTTCTTTGTGGCTTTTCTGCTGTGTGCAACACTTTTGTACCAATGCGCAGGTGGAAAAGTAACTTGCACTCTACTATAATATATGTATATAGTTGGTTTCAAGGTTTCTGTCAGATTAAAAGTGAGCTGCTGCATGTTTGAAGAAACCGGATCAGCAAATCAGAGAGTGTCATTCGTCCTGCAATCAAGAGAATCTTGGGTGGGTTTTGGGATGAATCCCTAAGTCGACTTTGCGTGATCACCCTCTTGGGTTTGATGTGCGGCCTTCGATAAGAACCCACATCATCTACCGTAGTTTAATTTCCCATGCTGCTGCTACGAGCATGGTGGCTAAGTCACATCAATCGGATTATGTCACATCATCCCAGTGGTACGGCCTGAAAAGTTGGAAGTCCGAAAGTCATATCAGAAAATGGACTTCTGCATGGCACAGCCACAAACAGCTACTATGAGGAGTTTGTATGAACAACAGCAAACATTGCACACAACAGTAAATCCTGACACATTCTGACTTGTTCGAATGAAATTTGAAGGCAAATCACATTGGCACAGCCAGTTCTGGACCTTTCCACATACTTTTTGAAAAAAACGTAGCCCCTATTGGCACAAGCGCAAGAAGATGCTCATGATTTTCCCAGGTACGACCCGACGTGCTAACTTACCCCATCGCACATGAACTTGGCCCACCCCCATGGCACCGCTTACCCCACGAATGTAAGAACTTACCCCATTTGGAAAACACAATGGCACACCGCTTCGAAACAAGCACTTTTTCTCCTAGATTGACTCTAAACCTACACGATTCCACTGCGATTCAATCTTCTACATGTTGATGTTTTCTAAGGTTCTCTGTGGGTTGCCGTGATCCAATCCCCATGGCACACCGATTCCGACCCACATGTTGGTACCAGCTTTCAGTTTCTACATAGAGTGCAAACAGCATGGAACGTCAAACATATATCTATTCATTCTTGCGTGTTTTCCTCTCCCAATCCCCATGGCACACCGCTTCGGAACAAGCACTTGTTCTCCTAGCCTAGATTGTTTCTAAGCCTACACCATTCCATTGCGATTCAATCTTCTACATGTTGGCGCCACCTTTAAGTTCCTACCTCGAGGGTAACCACCCAGACGCGAAAGTCCTTGCAAAGCAGTTGCGGCAAGCAAATCACACTGTGACACCACTCCACGACTAAGTCACGGCAGAGTCCTTGCAGCACTTAATTTCCGCATGGGACACCGCGTCACCAAACAGGCCATCTAAGCCAAAACCATGCTTTCCAAGCCCAGTTTACAACACTGCCACAATGATAGGGTTTGTGCAACAACAGCCAGCAGCAGCAAGCAGCCAACCAGCAGCAAAACAACGCCAACAACCCAACAGCAGCAGAAGGTAATCAGCAGCATCCCACCAGCAGCGGCCAAACAGCAGCAGCAAGCCGGCAGCAGCAAACCAGCAGCAGCCAAACAGCAGGCAGCACGAAGCCAGCAGCAGCTAACCAGCAGTAGTAGCCAACCAGCGCCAGCAAACCAGCAGCAACTGGCCGCAGCCAACCGCCAGCAGCAAAACAGCACAGCGCAGCAGCAGCAGAAGCAGCAGCAGCACCCAACCAGCAGCAAACCAACAGAGGCTAGAAACCAAATCATCTGTGATGTGGGATTGGTGAAAACGGTGTGCGCACCCGTTCCCGATCTCTGCCAGAAGTATGCTAAGACCACGACAAAACCCATGGTTAGCTTGCGTTTTGCCTTCTTTGGTGTCTGTGCGCGCGCGTTCCTTCCGCATGGCACACCTGCGAAAAATGTGAACATGAACGCTTGAAGACATGAACCCTGCAAATCGCTCCTTGCCTGGAGGGCCCATGTAAATTGAAGAGGCCTTTGCTTACACATATGTGTTGGTCCTGGTGCCTGGCGGGTTGGGCGAGATAGAGGCGAGATGTGGGCGAGGTATTGGGCGAGATGAACACGTTTGCCCAGAAGACCCATGCCCACTAACACCCAAACACAAAAGTCCTTGCAACGCAACGCAGCTGTGGCAACCAGTCATATACTGGGACACCACGCCGCGACTAAGTCACGGCAACGTCCTTGCGATACTTATTTCCGCATGGAGGCACCGCGCTTCACCAAACAGGCCTGCCACCAAGCTTGAAATCATGTTTCCAATACCCAGTCTGCAATGGAAGAAACCTGCTATAACCATAGGGCGTGCAAAACAATGACAGGCAGCAAATGAGTAGGAGCAGCGGCAGCGACAAGCAGCAGCAAGCAGCAAGCAGCAGCGCCAGCAACAACCAAGCAGCAAGCAGCAGCACCGGCAGCAATCAGCCAGCAGCAGCAGCAGCAGCAGCAGCAAACCAACAGCAGCCAACCGCCAGCAGCAGCAGTAGCCAACCAGCAGCAGCAAGGCGGCAGCAGCAGCAGAAAACCAGCAGCAAGCCCGACATATATTGATTTCCATAGATTACCAAACAACAAACGCCTCCACCCCTAGACACGCAACTGTGTGGGGACACGCTTCGCAACGACTTCTCAAAAACACTAATCAGACTGCTCCTCGCTCATCCGCTTTGATGGAGATGGGGCCTTCTCGAAAAGGCTTCAACTATGGGTTGACAAAAGAAACCTCTAGAAACAAGTTCAATTTCATAGCTATTCGATAGCTCACCCCAATGGTATACTGGTTTCACATTGCAGTGTGAACGCGAAAAAGCCAGTGTGCCACGCAGATCTGGCATCAATAAGACGGAGAAGTATGTTGCTCATCTCTTCTAGTTTGCACTGCTTTGATTGCTCCCCGCAATGGCACACCGGCTTCCATACGAGATCTTGATCACGATAGGGGTAAACACAGGCACCCAGTATGTAGAAACAAACGCACGAGGCAAATGAGGCCTGCCCCCTTTCTGTCCCAACATTGGTTGGGAAGCGCAACTTGAGGCTGGTTGTATTCCAAGCACTAGTCACCAAAAAGAACAAATACACAGTATGAAATGACCAAACAATGATCGTCTACACTCCTAGACACAAAACTGCTTGGGGACACCGTTTCGCAACGATTGTTGAAAAATACTAATCACAATGCAGTGAAGCCAAAAACATGAAATCGCAACGGCGCACTTGGGAGTACAAAAAACTTGAGACAGAATCAACAGTGTGCCCTTGCGGTTTGGTCGAATTCTCAACCTGTGATCAACAACAACATACATACAAAAACTTAGCCCAATCAAGCTTTCCCCCAAGGGCACACCTCATCTGGCACAAGTTCATGCCATTCGAGACAAGTTAACCCGAGCACCCAGTAAGATCTAAACCCCAATGGCACGCCGCCAGCAGACAACCACTTATCTTACTATGTCAACAGTCAAAACTGGTGGCACAGCCGCGCATGGTGAATTGCAGACCCTGAAGCTGCCCCACCATTTCCTGTTCTCCTATGCCTTCTGCGCATCCAAGCGCACGCTTTTCTTCTCTCCGTTTCCGGCTCACTTCTGCGCAGGCTTCGCCATAAACTTGGATTTTCTGTTTCCCCCAACAGGTCAACCAGTCTAGGCGCTTCTTGCGGCTGCTAGTGATATCATCGGGCAAGGGTGCCTTCGGCACACGTTTCTTGAGTGATTCAATGTCAAAAGCTGCTATCTTACTGAACTGGGGAATGGTGATTCCACACTTCACCAGATCACTGTGTGGAAATCCTTCCTCTAGAAGCTGAACACAATGGCTGGCATTGTTCTTTTTCTGCGAGACAGCTCTACATTCTAAGCACTGCCGCAAGGTTGGAGACGAATCTGGCGGGGGATCTGCTGGCGGAGGCAATGGGGGAGGTGAAGGTTCTCTAGTGATGGGCTTTGGAGAGGCCAAGCCAGCTGATGTCTGCAAAGCCGGCTCTTGCTCCTGCACATTCTCAAATTCAACCTCTTGCTTGGATTGACAATGAAAGCAGCATCCTGGCATAGGGCTCTTGTTGTCCGCAGAAATAGCGGAGCCGCACACCATGCAACCTGCACGTTGAGCTTGAGCCTGGTTTTCCGAAACATTGCGCGCAAAGCACGCCTGGCCGTACCCACGCAAGCAGCTGGAATTCTGCGGCAGCACGAGACACACGCTAGCACTGCAAGCGAGCTGGCAGCCGCAGGGCCACCCAGCTCTCCTGGCAGCGCCAAGCCAGGTGACCGAGACTGCTTTTCATAATGGATCCCATGAAGGGTGAATACGCCGGATAGATCAGCAGGAGGGATGATGACATTGAAGGTAAGGGCGATCATAGTGATGCGGTGATAATGAGCAGCCGGTGGAAGTAAATCAACAGCTCACACATGAGGATTCGACATTCAGCAAGGCTGCCCTGCGACAAAGTCACACAGAATACTGTCTAGACGCCCCATTTAGAGCACCAGGTTGGAGCCTTCATTTCAGCACCACCTTGCATCCAACTGATCCGAAACAAAATCGACTGCAATTACAACAACATCCAATAGCTTCGCCAGCCAAAACACAGCTGCGTACCAAGCATTCGGTCGGCACTGCAGGAGGATGCTTCGCCATAAGTGGAAACAAAAACGTCACAAAGGCCTAACCTGCAAATATTTGCGTACACGAAAGTCAAGCCGAACTTGCAAGGAACACCAGTGTGTGCAGTCAAGTAGTCTAACAAATCCCTTGAACAATATTACTGAACATGTTTGCACTGGAACGCAAAATGCGCCAGCATCCCTACTATAGAGCAAATGGCAACGGATCCAAGGCCGTCAGATTCAATCATAGAAAGCTGCAACTTTTACCTAGCGCACAGCCAAAAAAACAAAAAACATGTAGGTTTTACAAAGTCCGAATCTTACAAATCTCAACTCTTGCCTAGCGCACAGCCTCCCGATACGACTTTCCAGGGGTTGATATGACTTAAGCCGACCGCTAGTATAAGTTATAACATGTTATAAATTATAAATATGCTAGAGGCATTCATGAAAGAGAATGAAAGACACACTGAGTGTGGAAGTTTCCTTCATTTCCAATCACTGTGCCATTCATTCCGCTGAAGAATCGTGGTGTTGATTGCACGCCTTGCTTCCCGAGTCTGCTCTCCGCTAAGCTTCGGGGCCGAGTAGCTCCTGCCAGAGAAGCGTTCTTGTAAAGAACGCATTGCAAAGGGTAGGGCAAGGAGTCGCTGAGTAGTTGCAGTGGGCCAGTGGGACATGATCCAACTTGTTTTGAGTGTCAGGGGAGCTGCTGCAGCTGCTGCTGCTGCTGCTACTGCTGCTTACGCTTTGTACACAACTTACGGAGGGGTATGATCACTCTAGGGAAAGGTCACAGGTCATCCGCCAACATCAAAGGTTTGCCTTCAACACTGTCTGAGACTTGGGCCATGGCACCTCTGCTTGGACTCTACTCGGACAATCATCTGGTAAATCCATTAAAAAGCACATTCAGCATTCAGAAAAGAATCACAAGGAATCATAGTAAGTTGGCAGAGCTAATAGGCAAACAAGAAAATGTCGCCTGGCATTATATAACTGTAATTTAAAAATATCCTCCAGTCTCCGTACAACAACATCCAATGATGTTTTGCCGCACCTAGCGACAAGGGACCTAGTGCATGCTTTCCAAGTCTATGGTTTGTGTGACTTCCATATTCCACTTTGTCGATTTGTGCGACAAACCATGGTCTGTGACCCCACCCAGTGGTGGATCCACGAGGAATTGCACGCTCTCTCTCCCTGTGCAAAGGACTTTGTTCTAAGACGTGAAGCATCCTTTTCTCTTTCTGAGTTGGAGATGAGCCACATGGGTGGTCAACATTTCGTCAAACATCATCTGAGTTGGCTACTCAGCTCTGGTGACGATCCGCATGTTGTTTGATGTACGATTCGAGGCGACCAAGCGTTCCACCATGATATCTGAGACCGTCCCCCGGCAACCAGCGCAAGAGTGGGTCTGTCACTTGTTTTTTGCTTGATCCACCAAAATCCTTGGATCCACCCATTCATCCCCGATTCCACTTTCCGTGTTCACTCGTCCTTGAGTAGGTCGCCATCTTCTCGGCGTTGGCTATCGAAGATGGAGACAACGGCATCTGACGTGCAGGCCGCTGGGAAAAGACAACCTACTTGACAGAGTCTAGGCAAAGGAAGAACAAAGCAAGAACACAGCGCACTTGATATACTTTGTGATCGAAGATGGACATCGCACATTTACCTTATCTATATCATTATTGTTGGTCGATTAGAATCCCGCAGCTACAACTTTGAATGGGACATTTCGGGAGCATGTCACTGAAGAAATACAAGCATTTGAATTGACTGTTGGCAAATCAGTCATCGACTTTCAACATGCACATTCATTATTGAAAGTCTTCCGTTGTGAGAAGGTAGCAGTTGAATGCAGTTGATATTTACTGAAGAGCAGTCTGCCTTCTGCGGCGTCTAAGAGTCTAGGTTTGGAGGCAATCTGAACTTGGCATTAGCTGTGAGCTTTCAACGAGACACCAAGCATGCACTTGTATGAATGGTGGGAATCACAAGTAACAAGAAGCTATTAGAAACAAGTGCCACGCTAGTAGTAACAGGTGCCTTACTAGTAGTAACAAGAAGCTAGTAGGAACAAGTGGGAGTCAAACACAGTTCTCCCGGAACTGATGTTGGGATGCCCCGCCGCTGCGCCAGGGGGCGGTGCTGCCACCGGGGTGTCGAGTTGCCAAATAGTCCTCGTGCCGAGTCGGCCAAAGTCGGCTTTTTTGACAAATGTATACAACATGTATCCATATTATGTATCCAACCCATTAGCCATGGCCTCCAACCTACTAGGATGGCCAACCTAAATGTATTTTGATGTATTTGGTTACGCACTGCCGCACATGCAAAGCTGACATTTTGAGTCGCACAGCTGTGTCATCTTTCAGTGAATCTCAACAACTGCCTTGATGACGCCCAACCCGCAATGTGGAATCCCATTGAACCTAATGATACCTATTGAACAGAACATAATGGTCCTGCTATCTCAAAAAAAGATGCCCACCACCCAAGGTCTGAAGTAGGACAAGTTGAGCGTGACGCTGGCGATATGAGGAAGTTATGCGTTTCAGTATATAGATTCAATGTGACTCGATCCAAGATCTCCAGGGAGGGACTTTCAGGGACACGTCGCACGACGGGTCCGACCAAATCCCTGCAGAGTCTGGTGGGGAGCTAGTGAGCCGGAAAACCGAACGGACGAGAAACCACTCTGGGCCTTAAGGGCTCATCATAGCGCTGACCATTTGCATCGATTTCACGAGGACGGTCGAAGTAAGCCCTCAGTATGAGGACGGGCGGAGCCACGAGTGCCAGGCTTGGAACTTCTATGAAAGTTTTAACATTTAGCAAGCAGTATATGTGATCCCATTCACGTCTGCGTTTATGTTCTATCCTGCTACGAGTACAAAGAGCTGATCTTTAAGCACCTTTTGCCTTTTCGTCCAGGCAAACAAACATCATCCATCAAACAACATACTTTGCCATACACTGCCACTCAGCTCGCAGGTGGGCCAAAGAAGGCTTCGCTCAGACACTCACCGCACATTCTTTTGCATCTTGTCGTTGACCGTGGAGTACAACAGGTGGTGCCTGAAGTCCAAAGAAATGGCCGCACTGCAGCAGTTGATGGTTTCCCAGTGGAAGGGAACGACCAGGGCAGAACCTGTTGTGAATGGACAAAGAAAGGAATGTGTCAGTGACACAACAGAGATGGACAACTACAGAATCTGTCCAAACATTTGTTCCATGACGAAAACCAAAGGTTTAGGGATGCCATGGCATCAGAACTGGCATCAGAACTTACGACAGTCTTGCTTGGGGTGGTCCAAATTCGCTTCTGCACAAAGAAGACTTGCGCATCCAACAAGCAGTGACCTCAACAGGACTAGCTCCTTACTGTTTGACAAAAGCTTGACTAAAATGGATCGCCATTGGGGTGGAGGCCATCGCTAATAGGTATTCTAGCTTGACTAAACTACATAGATCCGAGAGCTCGAACCATCCTGGCCTATCATTCCAGGGAGGCCGTCCCTTCCGCTTCGGCGCTAACAACAGCTCACCCGTTGACCTCGGGTGACGACTGCAGGATAATTCCCTCTTTTGGGCCCCTTCTTCAAATAGACCACCCTGAATGGACAGTCATGGACAGTCTGTGTTCTCGCACGAGTTCTACCTTTTTAGTGAAAGCAACATGAAGTTCAGCAAAGCCTCAAACATGTCAAAGCTACTGACATGACATTTGGGTGTCTAGAATAGGGAGACCCTGATGACACCCAGTGAAAAAGGACATATGTCAACCAGCAGTTGTGGAGCCTCTTTCTTTTTAGCTGAAGGAGCTTCGTATGTATAGTAATATATATATATAGTATATATAGTATAGCTCTTCACTTTGTTTACTTGCCAACCCGAAAGCTGATCCCTTCAGCTTTCTGAGCTCATCACTGGCTCTTGGACATAAGCTCTTGTGCTGCTTTCAGCTGACCACGGCCGCGCCTCCGGCCTGCGGAGATGGTACAGATTCTTGGGTCTCTGGTTAACTATTGCCTGGAACTGTTTTGCTTCGGGGACTCTGATCTGGTGAATTTGGTATGCTTTGTGCGGGGTGAAGGGCCACACAAAACACTGAACACAAATGCATCTAGAGTTGATCAATTTGGATCAATTTGGTAGCTTCTCCTTCTTCTCACGTGCCTGTGCTGCTGCTAGGGGAAGGCTCTAGAGACTCGCCACCTGGCAGCATGTTTTCCGTGTGTGACGATGTGACCACCCGACTTTGAAATAGCATCCCTGATGCGACTAAGCACGGCTTGATGCTACAGCTACAGGTTGCAATCTACAACGGCAAAAAATCCAAGTCCAGCAAATTTCTTGGTTTCCATTGATTTCCAACATCAAGGCATCATAACATCCTGTCTGGCACCATCTGCTCAATCATTGGGACTCTGTTTTGCGAGCAAACACAGGGACGGATTGGTCTCAAGGCAGCAAAACAACCCATGATTCAGCCCTACCAGGTGGTTGGCACGCAAATGTTCAAAGACATCTTTCTTCCGACCCACTCAGCTCATTCATTCAGCAGAATCGGTAGCTCTCCAGCCTGCGGTGGTGGCCACATTGTTGATGACCAACAGGAGCTCATCCCACTTCCGGCGCACCTCCCCAGCGGGCGAAGGGAAAGAAAGGCAGACCTCATACGATCAGGATATGGATATGGTGACAAATCCGCAATCCACACACACAGAGATAATAAAGTTATGTTCACGGCGTTCCCTCTTTCCTTTGCAAAGCACCGGAAAAAAAAACAGGGAGGAAGTTTGTCAAAGGTGCTGCAGTTGTTTTCAGGGCCTCCTCAGGCGTCAGCTGCTTCTGATCCTTAAAACACGCGACTTCACAACTGAGCGAAGGGCCAAACACACACCATTTGAGGGCTGGGAAATCACATGAGTTTCATGGAGCAACAACGTTCTCAACATTACTGTCTCTGTTTGGTGAATGCTCTCTGTTCACTCCTGTGAGCAACTGGCAACATACAAAAGCAATTGTCAAAGGTTTACATGTAATCACAATAACTCAAATTCCAAGAGAATAACATCCAAAAGGCCCTTGGTTTTGCAACACGTGGATTGCAGCATTTTGGCTGAGCACCCTGGCCATGTGGCCGGCCGTTGTGGACGGCCTTGCCCAAACAGCACCGTCCACAGGCCGTGCAAATGGCTCGTCCGGAAGAGGCGCCGCTGTGAAGATGTTCAACCGCGCGAAGGTTTTCAATTCCGAAGGCCCCTGGGTAAAGAGAACGTAAGACCATAACAGGCACTGTAGGCATTTCATATTGAGGAGACCCAACCGGGTCTTGTGAACAAAGGCAAACCTTGGATCCTCAAGCCACGACGTAAGACTTTTTTGATCTTCACCTGATAACCTGCTGAATTGATACTAACAGATTAATTCAAGGTCAATTGATGGCAAGCAGGTTTGGAACTTGGTCTTGGGGAACTGAAAGAAGTGAATCAAGCAGTCCCGAAAAGCTTGATGTGCTTTTGGAGAACATGCTGCACCACCATACCTGACATGGCCAGTTTCCACAGGATTGTATGTGTATGCCACACAGTGCAGAATTTGTTGTTTATCAACAACCGCAACAAAGCTCTACTCAGCTACTCGTTGATTGACTCCAAATTATTGTGGCAACCGCATACAAACCTCGTCATAGTATCTTTGAAGCCGCCACCAATGGCACCCACGATAAAGGCTTCGACTTCTAGCTTGGGAACGGTTCTGCAACAAAGCTCCTGCTTTCACTTGTGGCATTCATGCTTGTCCAAATCAAATACGCATGCTAACCAGGGACTTCTGTGCGGCAGCATATGTGGCTGTGGTTATCTGGCCAGCTGAGAGCATGTCGCCCCTTGGTTTCAATTCGGGCAGCATTCATCCGGCTTTTTGGGCGAAGCACCTGTGCATGCACTGGTATATATATATATAACAATGGAGGCAGCCAAGCGAAGCAATCACGGGATCCCTAAGAAAGATTAAGAACAGCATTTGTTGCATTTTTACATTGGGTGTACATCAACGGACAATCCTGAGGAACACTATACACTAGTACTACCAAATCATAGGGGGTGGAAAGCAGCGCATGCGGTCAAATGCTTGGCTTGGTTGTCCTCCATCCTATGGCATGCAAGCCCATTCTGATGCTGAGTAGAACCCGGTATTCGACATGCAAAACCATAGAAACAAGTAACAAAAAACATAGGAACTCACAAGTGCTTGCCCGTGATGTTTTGGATGTACCCAACACTTGCTGATTCCAGTGTGGGCAGAGTTTAACCAAATTTTTGCACTAGAGATTATTCTTCAATCATGAAAGGGCATGAACTCTACACAGAGCTTTCTAAGGTTTGGACCAACAATCACAGCTTCAGTCAGCATCAGGAAGGCCAGTGAAACAAAACTGTCCGACTGTTGGAAACCTGAAAGCACTGCTCTTCCTCGTTTGGGAGGGTTGAGCAATGCTGAGCAATTGAACATGCAAAAAGCATCGACCTTCCAAAAACTATCTGTTCGTCGGGTACATATTGAGGTAAATGGAAGTCACCCATTCCGCTGCCTCCATTGTCCTTCATTGCTTCCACTTGGTTTCTGAATGGAAAAAAGTCCTTTTCGCCTTGAAGTTTCCTCTCGTGCATCCTGGAGGCGACCGCTATTTGCGACACTCCAGTGGCGGGATCTCATCCTCCTCCTCTTCCTGGCAAGCACCGACAATGAGGTTCCAACTCCACCAGGATTGATTTAACCAAGTAGCAAAGGAGAAGCAAAGCAGAAGCAAAGCATGGCAAGCGACTGTTCAGGTTTGACTAATGAATGAGGCAGTGTTTCATCAACATTTGGACCGGGTCTGAGAGCTGGGAGCTAGGTCCAGGTAGTTCCGGACCTGCAATGACCTGCGACTTGGCCACCAAACTTATGACCTGCAATGACCATTCTGTATAGTTTTTGGGTTCTTGGACTATTCTGGATATCGCCAACACTGGATAGATGAGACCTTGGCAAATTGAAACTTGTTGTCTGGAACAGCAATCGCAGCAATCCGAGCAATGACTGTCCGACCATGTTCGACCTCTGTCCGATAGAGTCCTACAAGAATCCGGTGAGAAAAAAGTGTTGCTTGGCATTCAATCATTCAACATCATTCAAATTGTAAAATAACTACCTGCAAATTGTATAACTTCCTGCTCCTGCTCCGCTGTGCCTCTGTTGCTTTGGGTGTCGCTCGTGTTGTCTTCACCTCCCGGAGCAACGTGTCCTGCGAAAGAATGACCAACTGTGAGGCGGAGGGCAATTGGGAGTGATGCTCAAACAAATCCGCCAGCTGTGCAGCACTGGTTTGGGTGCTTCCCATGTCATGCACATACCTTCATTTCGCTAGTGGTCCTCCAAGGATGAGGCAACCATTCGGAAAACTGAATTATACTGAGTTGATTGACGTGAAACACCATCAACTTGCGAGGTGATATGTCATATGACCATTCAAAATGAACGGTAGATGTTCCAACAACGAAGCCTTGCTGCTATGTGGTTCTCGCACAGCAATGACTGCCTGTTGGTGATGCCTATGCGAAGTTGCAATACATACAACATATATCAACATATATAGTTAATACCTTCTTTGTGGTCTCTGGATGAACAGGCTAAGCTGCCGTGGAGAGAGAGAGAGAGAGAGAGAGTCGTCCCTCTTACCACAAAGACCCAAAGAGAGAATGGTAGAACGCCATGTCGCTGGGAAATTAGAGCCATATTCGCCCCACATAGCTGTGAGTCGTAGCACTGCAAGACTGTCAAACACCAGTCCCTCGAATCTCCCTGCGGTCGTGATGCACAAACCCAACAAGTGCAGTGAAAGCAGAATTCCTGCTTCTTTGGGGCCACGCGCTTGGGATCCTTGTAGATGCCTGCGTCACAGACAGGAAGGACCCTGAATAGTACACACAAGGTAAATAGCACATTGCATCAAAAAACTGTTTTCCTGCTTCTTTCCTCCAGCAGGACGGATATTGCAACTGCGGCTCGGCGCGCATTTGGATAAACATCAAGTCTTTGGCCTCCTTTTTTTTACCAATAATCTGCCGTGGTTCGACCTGCAGTCAGCATCTTTTCAAGAGCTGACTACACTCATAACCTACCTACCCTACCTACTCGACTGCACGAGCAATCTCAGCGCAGTTTTCTTTAAGGTATGGGGTATAAGGTGTCTAAAAGCACTATCAAGGCCTCGGCTGGGGAAGGTTTCAAAAGGACAATAATGTCTACATTGGCAGATCAAATCCCCGGCCTTGCAGAAACAACAAGTTCAACTGTTCCTGGGTAAAAGGAATAAAATTAGTATGATCAACAAACATATCTTCGGAATCCGACTCCCCTTCAACAACCCAATACAGTCCACAGTGTCCTTTGGCCTGTTGATGCTGGGACAGGGCCTGCACATTTGGAAATGCCCGACGGCAAGTTGAACAGGCCGGAAAATCGCCATGGAGGGTACTGTCTTGGTGCTGTTCTTTTGCACGTTCACTGTCAAACTCCTTGTTGCATTGTCCACAAACAAATGTTGGCTCTTCTTCGTCATTCACCCGTGCCATGCCTTGATGGCCTTTGGCAGATTGGTGCTGTGCACAATCAATATCGTCAGCGAAGGTCTTATTGCACTCCACACAAAGGCATAGGGGCTCGCGGCCCTGACACAAGAAGTGCTTGGAACACATAGCTTCCCAATCCTTGAACTTGAGCCCACATCCCAGGCACTGCACTTTCTTCTTGTCCCTTTTGGTTCCTGCCTTTGACTTGGGAACAGGTGGTTCTGTCTGTGCCTTGCTAGAGCTGGCTTTTGCTTTTGCAGAAGCCTTTTCTATCTTTTCTTTGGAATGAAGATACATGCAGGCAAAGCCATTCTTACATTCACCCTGAGCCCAATACTTGCATATTTGAGATCCAGGCTCGTTCTTGGAGTTTTTTGACACATCTGAAGCCTTTCCGTTTGCCGGAGCTGCGTTCGAAGAGTTGTTTGGATTCTCCTTGCCTCGCTTGGCATTGGAAGGCTGTTTGTCATCACCCTTGGATTTCTTTGATTCATCTGAGGGCTTTCCAGACTTGTCTGAACCTTCCTTGCTTGGCTTGGCCTTGTCCTGTTTGACAGAGCTGCCACCTTTGCAATCTTTACCATCCGCAGGAGTCCGCACAGTGGAAGGAACTTGCAGTCTGAGCCGTTCTTGCAGCTTCCCTGGAGGAAGTATTTGCACATCTTGCTCTCCTTGCTCCCCTCATCGGTCCACTTCTTAGCGCTTCCTGGCTGGGTATCTGAGGCCTTGCTGTTGGCTTGACTGTTCTTAGCATCCTTGGCATTGGCAGCACCATTGGAGTTCCCACCTTTGCCATCACCAGCCTTGCCACCTGCGGCTGCTTTCGGTCAGGAAAGCAAGGAATCATAAATGAAACCAAACACCCAGTCTGCAGAAACTTCCTCTGGAGTGTGTCCAATTTATTCGTCATTTCCCCACCTTTGCCATCTTTGCTTTTCGACTTGGAAGCCTTCAAAGCATCGCTCGGATATCTTTCGAGGAACCTCATGCTGCTGTGAGTGAAAATGGGAAACTGCTCCCAGTTGGAAGAATAGGGCAGCTGGGGATCGGATCAAGGATAAACCTCAAATAACGTCAGCTCCATTAAGTGGGCTCTTGACCAAGCCACCTACCCCCACCAAACAATCACCTAAAATACACTGAAGTTTGCTTATATGCAAACAAACACGTCTTCCAATGGCCTTTCTGGCACTTCAATGCGTGTTTCTAGTTGGAATGATAATGATAATGATAATCTAATGAATCTAATGAGCTACACGTCCAAGCAATGCCATCTCAAGCCCAGAGACTCATCGATCTCGATCCACTCCACTCGAACTCGAAAGTCTTCTTTGCCCATCTCTGTCTTGATGGCCCGGACCAGTGCCGGCTGCCGCCCCATCTCGGCATCGCAATTCTTGCCGCCTGCGATGCAAAGGATCAATGCCTTGTTGGTGTTCAAGGTTTGCGCCTTGGTCACAGTGGCCATCACCACTTTGGCTTCCCACTTGGGAATCCATTCTTTTCCGCTTAAGGCATTGACCATGTCTCCCGCCTTTCCAAAGGCCTTCTGGACCTGATGCTGAAGACAAAGTTCAGCGACACGATCATGATAGGTTTCAGGGCAGGAGGCACAAATCACTGCCTCTCCCATTGCAAGTTACTAGCTGGCACACTACGCACAGCCGCAATGTGTAACCGCCAGGTGACTGATTGCCTTGACAGAATATTGGCGGCTGCGGGATGGGGTGTCAGCTTCGTTCAACACACCAGCACGCATTTGGTCCAAGAAAGCGCTGCTTCTCCAACATGTTGAAATATGTTGAAATATGTTCAACAGCATGCGGCCCAGTACAACTCCTCCACAAGCGAGGCTTTCCTACTGGCCTACTTGTTGTACTATGTTGTGCTCTTTGAACCGACTGCTTGCCTTGTATAGACACCGTCTTGGATGGGCCGCCATCACCTGTGCCTCAGTCCAGCGCGGTCCAGAAGTGCTCGGGGCCTCTCAACAAACAGCATCCCTGAAACATAGTGTCTTCAGTCATGTCAACCATGCAGGATCCGCAGTGAAAGGAGTTCGTGTGGTGAGCTGCCTGATCAGTTCTGGTAGGGAATTAGGCACAGGTCTTAGAAGCGGCTAATGCAATGTAATGCAACGTAGCATCCCTCGATCTGCTTGTTTGTCCCTTATCTGTTGCCTTCGTGTGCGGCTATTAGAATGAAGGAATGAAGGATTACAGCAGCCACCAGAGTCTTTGAACAAACTCAGGATGCTGTGAAGGTCACTTGATATCAATCAGCGCCCACTTTCTTTTCTGTTCAGCATGAACCAGGCTCAACATTGAACATGTATAGAACTCCAAAAATGTGTGTATTTCCCTATATCAATATGTGCAAGATTGTACAAGGCTGCCCTCCATGTATTCGGCGCCATGTGGTGGAAGCATGACCCACCACATGTATCGCTTGTTCGTTAGTCCCCTTGCGCTCTGTCGGCTGGGTAGCCAGCTGTAGCCAAGCCTTCCAGGTGGATCCTGGAGAGGCCGTCTCCATGCACTTGCGCTTGGTGAACAGTGAACAGTGCCCTGTATGTGCCCGTTTGTTTTCTCAAATTTAAAAAACGGCTGTTTCTTCAACAACTCTGTATATAGAGATCTGTAGAGCAAGCTTGCAAGCTCCCATGGTCAACCAGTCCAGGAAACATCGACCAGTTGTGACCGACACCGATCCCATCGGCCGCTCCATTGAAGGCTTCAACGGCTGGAGCTCCGGCTCGGGGGCCTTGCGCTCCTTCACCTTCCGCGGTGATTGGGAGAGTGTTGGGTCGCTCTTCGCTTGGTGTTCCAGCGGCTCTTCTGGAGCCTCGTGGAGGATTCATTGTTGATTAGTTTAGTCAGGCGTTTGGCCGCGCTTCTTTTTTTCTCGGTAGAATCTCTCAGTTATTCTGTATAGGGGGAGTAGAAATGACGGGGACTTGGTGACTTGGTGGTGCTTTGTTCTTTGCTCTGTGTGGCAATGGTTGGATAAGTTTCATCAAATCCGGAGTTTCATGGGATGCTTGGGTGGCTTATCCCAGTCGAGAAGTGCTTCATTCCAGTGGCTTCACTTGCAAGCATGTCCCATCCCAATCGTTGGCATTTCAGCACGGTTCTACGTGGTTCTACCCAGCGGCTCCGCTTCGAACACTAAGTTCAAAGGTTCAGTGTGGGGGTTGAGGCTTGAGGGAAACTTTATATTTATATCTTCCCATAGTTTGGGATGACCACTTGGACAGAGCTTTCACAGCACCAAACGGCAATGCAGGTTCAACCCCACAGAAGCTACTATCTATGAAAGTTTTACTGTTGGCCTAGAAGCATTCTTGCTAGTAACAAGAAGCTACTAGGGGCTCCTGGCCATACTACTAGGAGCAAGAAGCTACTAGGAACCCGGGCATCGCTACTAGGAACAAGGACGCTGAGTCAAACATTGAGTGCCCGAACTTGGTGTGGCTCCACCAATGGCATGTCGATATGGAGCAAACCTAGGCATGGCAGTGTGACAGCCTGGCTCCTGAAAGGCTTGTTTTTATCGAACCCACGTCTTTAACTTTTAACCCCTCTTCCAAGCATAATGACCCTGGAGTGATGCTCTTTCCATCAAAATCTATTCCTTTGGGAGATTTAGGAGGTGTTGTAACTGCTGTCTCCATGACCAAAAGGGAGCCCTTTAGCCAAAGTCAAAGGAACCTCACCCACAAATGCACAAAGCCATTCAGTGGCTGGGCAATGAATCTAGTCGTGGCCGACACTCAAACGCAATGACCTGAGAAGTGCAGCTGGGGAACCGTGGACCTTTGCTTGTGAAAGAGCGGCCTGTCAGTGCTCCCACTTTTGATCAAGGCAGCATGCTGGGAAACCCTTTTTTGACTGTTGATGCTCGACCGATTGCCTGCTTTTGGCTTTGTTCGGGCAGTTGTTTGTTGATCTGAGCAAATAGGTTGCTGGGCCAATCCAGTCCTTATGCTCAGCAAACATTCATTTCGGCTTGCGGGCTTGCGATCTGGAAGGACATGGCCATGGAGACATCGGAATTCCACAAGGATAGTCACATAGACCGTGCACCCATAGGCCCATAGCTAGTTCCTCAATCCAAGAATCTGCGGGTACACTACTTTTTCTTGTTTCCTCAGTGGTGGCCACGTCTGCCATCCCTGGGAGGCCCTGCCCGTGGTGCGGGAGCGCTGCACTTTCGATGCATCGGGCTTCACCTGGGGACGGAAGCAGCATGACAAGATTGATGATTACATGATGGTGCATGTTTAAACCAGTTGATGGTTTATTATATAATTATATATAATTAGTTTATATTATCCGCCGACCCCACACCGTGGGGTGAGGCGTGACTGTCGATGTTAGCCTTAGCCTTAAGCCTTAGCCTTAGCCTTAGACTTAAGCCTTAGCCTTATCCTTAGCCTTAGACCTAGTCCTTAGCCTTAGACCTAGACCTTGCCTCCCCTACCCCTCCGGACCCCTTGTTGCAGTGACGAAATCTGGTTGGAATTCTCCGGGAAAGCGACGTAGATTCTGCCATCCCAATTGATTTACATCTTGGGGCACCCTCTCGACCCGCGCGGGAAAATAAGCACGGTCCAAAATGGTCCTGGGCTCGAATCCCGGGCTGGTCGCGGCATGGTCCCGGCCAATGCCCTTGCTTTTTCGTAGATTTTGTCACGTTTTCTGTTGGTTTATGAGATTTTCAAAGGCTTTTCTGGCATTTTCCTAGGAATGCTCTAGGCTTTGTCTAGATTTTGTTATGTTTTCGGCTGGATGCTTTTCCCCAATTTTCTAGCGCTTCCTCTTGTTTTTAGGTTCCCAGATTTCTGCACAAAATTGGTAACCTTTTGCTAACCTATGGAACTTTCAAAGGCTTTTCTAGCATTTTCCTAGGAATGTCCAGGCTTTGTCTAAGATTTTGTTATGTTTTCGGCTGGATGCTTTTCCAAGAATTTTCTAGCGCTTCCTCTTGTTTTTAGGTTCCCAGATTTCCCCCAAAAATTGGTAACCTTCTGCTAGTTCCCGGCCAATGCCCGTGATTTTTCCTAGGAATACTCTAGGCTTTGTTTATTCGGGAGGGTGCTTTTCCAAAAATTTTCTTGCATGTCCTCTTGACTTAGGTTTCCAGATTTGCACCAAAAATTGTTAACCTTTGGCTATTATGCCAGTGTTCCCGGCCACACACGGGGCCCCTTAGACAACGACAGGATTATCGTGAAAAAACAGAGACAGTCCTCTGTCGTGAAACCCACCTTTGCAGTTTGGCCTGCGAGGGGTCCTCGGCGATAGAGTGTGCCTGGACAGCAGGATATAGACGCGGACTCGTCGGTGAGGAACGCATCATCATCACCACGGGGTTCATGCAAGAGATCACGTATGGTAAATCTGGGAGGTACCCAAAAAGTCGACTTTTTGGGTACCTGCTGTGGTGGTGATGGGTCTCAACTCTTGGGCAATGATATCCTTTATGGGGAGAAGGGTTCAGCATCACGGGGTTCATGCAAGCGATGACGTCCGATGGTAAATCTGGGAGGTAATCAAAAAGTCGACTTTTTGGGTACCTGCTTTGGTGGTGATGGGTTGGGTCACCGGGAGAAACCGATCGATTCAGCACAAGGCCGGGCGCGGAGTCGACTTTTTGGGTACCTGCCTTGGTGGTAATGGGTTGGGTCGCCGGGAGAAACCGATCGATTCAGCACAAGTCCGGGCGCCGATACTTGTGGCACTTTGAATGTACCCTAGACCATGGGCAGCGCCCTGCGGCCCCACAGGCCGCAGAACCCAACGCGTCACGGGGTTCACGCAAGAGCTGACGTCCGATGGTAAATCGGGAGGTACCCAAAAAGTCGACTTTTTGTGTACCTGGTTTGGTGGTTCTGGGTTGGGTCTAAATTCTTGGGCAATAATATCCTTTATGGGGACGAGGGTTCAGCATCACGGGGTTCATGCAAGAGATGACGTCCGATGGTAAACCTGGGAGGTACCCAAAAAGTCGACTTTTGAAAAAACAGAGACAGTCCTCTATCGTGGAACCTTCTTGCGACATTGAATCAATGCACTCACGTCTCATGCGTGAGGCTTGCCTACTTGAACGGTGGCGGCCAGCAACAACAACAGCAGCCGCAGCAGTACCAGCAGCAGTACGACCAGCAGTACCAGCAGCAGTACTCGCAACAGTACCCAGAGCCTTTCACGTTACCACGGGCACTGGCCAGACCTCGTCCAGCACAAAATCTAAACAAAGCCTAGTGCATTCCTAGGAAAATTCCAGGGCATTTGCCGGGAACACTAGAATCAAATAGGTTAACAATACATTAATCAATTTTTGGGGAAATCTGGGAACCTAAACACAAGAGGAAGTCCTAGAAAATTCTACAACAATGGAAGAAAATAGGTTCGCAATTTTCTACGCATACCTGGGAAATCCTACAACTCCCTTTTACAACAAACCCCGGGTGCGGAAAGGTAAAAAAGTAAGGTCTGAGTCTAAGTCTAAGGCTAAGGCTATGGCTAAGGCGAGGCATGGCTAAGGCTAAGGCTCAAGGCTAAGGCTAACATAGAGCAAGAGCTAGCGCTAAGGTTCTATCCCTTGGGGGTCGGCGGCTGCAGGCGGTAGCCTGGTAAATATAGTTTTATACAGTTTTACAACTCACGGTCCACCTACCAGTCATACTAACTTGCACCAATGGCTTCCACCTTTCTAGCTTTTCTCTAGATGGTCCAAGAGTCATCAAATCGGAAGCAGGCTCCGTTGTTAGATTAGTGAATGCTTGGCACACTGCATTTGGTATTAATCCAGTTGCGTCAAAAGCAAAATGCGTCTCGGTTCTAATTGCCCCTGAACTTGTATTGAAGGAGAGGGGAAACACTACATAAAGGATATCTCCTTGGTTTCATTGCCACTGCCATTCACTGGCTACGACTTTCGGGCTTTTCAAGTCGGAAACTGTGGCCAAGTGCTTTACTGGCCTGGCCTCGGCTGACAACTTCAGCTGGGTGACCTTGTCCTTGACAACCTCAGTGTGCTGCATGTGCTTGGGAATGAATAAACTATCTTGAAAAAGATGAACACACACACACACAACTTGAGCACCATTCAAAACAATGAAGGAATTGCTCTCAAGGTGTGCTTGGACAAAACGTTCAAGAGGTCGTACCTCATTCCACCAGGAAAGCCAGGCCGGAGCACCTACCTTAAACTTTAAAGTTTAAAGCGGTATGACAAAACACTGCAGAACATGCATGGTGGAAACCAGGACTGTCTGAAAACAAAAGGCTCATGGATTAGTGTGGGTCATAGGCCCAAGTGGGCAAAGGCATCAGTGTTCATTCCCACATGTATGTTTCGGGAGACCTAGCAAACCATGGCCCTATGACTTTCACTTCTTACTCATTACTGACCAGTAAGTACCATTGCTTGCTCCTGCAATTCACCATTGTCCTGCAAATGGATCTGCTCTGATCACACTCATCAATAAGCCTTCCAAGAGGCTACTCTGACGTAGAGCGGATTCACATCCACGTCCAGGGCAGTTGTGTCCAAGTACCTAGAACTCTTTCTTGAACGCTGGTGGAGATGTCATTGAGAGGTTGTCGACACACCTTCAACATGGCTCAACTTTTCCAGATCAAAAACTACTAGTAGAATGAACGAACTCAAGCCTGTTGACAAAGCTTGTGAAGGCTATCACTGTACATTTGTGCGCTGCACAAGGGAGACACAAAATGCTCAAGCTAGAATCTCATGTGGACCACCGGACTGCCAAACTGTCAAAATACAAGCTTGATCGCAGCTCACCGCACCAGGGGCACTTTGGAACACCCAGCTCAAATACGATCTTGTCTGGATACGTCCAGTCATCAAGATCGAAGTTGTACTTGCCCTCGTTGCCTGGTGCATGTCACAGCAAGTCTCATGGAGGACATGCTGAACTTCACCTCATGAGTCCAAAAGCAACCTTGAGTTCGAAGCCACACTTTTGTGACTGTATTCCACACAACTCGTGGGTGGACTCTGGTGCCCTGATTATGATGCACACTTAGGCCGAGGGTTGGTGACGAATGCTAGCAGGGCGGGGGTGAGCATGGAAATACACACGTCCCAGAGACGTCCCAGGGAGGAGTTGAACCCGCGGGTGGGGTGGAGTGGGGTGGGGTGGGGGGCCCCCGTACATATGAAGTTTTCACGCGATGCGGCACTACGGAGGATTCCAGCTCCAGAACAACTCCAGCTAGCTGGTGCTAGCTTGCGTGACGAGACATGCGAATGATGCAAGAAATTGTAAGATCCATGGATCTTGGAAGCTCTGGAACAAAACTACTAGTTTAAGTTTCCCTAAACATCTAGGAACCAAATCATCAGTGCGTGAGGTGTCCTGCGTCCTAGGTAGCAGCTCAAGCAAGCTAGTAGCTACCTCTCTTCTACTAGCTACCTCTTCCTACCTAGCGGCCTACCCCCCAGGCAAAAAAAAACAAAAAAGCTCTGGAAGCTCTCGACGGAGTTCACATCTTCTGGGCTCCAGGCACTGCCGGATCTCTCCTCGAGCGTTGTAGACACCAGGCCTGGCACCGCAGGGGTAGCAGCAAGTGGCACTTGTTTCTAATAGCTTCTTGTTCCTAGTAGCGATGCCAGGAGCCCCTAGTAGCGTCCTTGCTACTAGTAGCGATGCACTTGTTTCTAATAGCTTCTTGTTTCTACTAGTAAGGCACTTGCTACTACTAGCGATGCACTTGTTACTAGTAGCTTCCTACCCCCCGCAAGTGATGATTGAACTTGGGATTAATCCCAAGTGGAATTGCCAGCGAGTGTTCCACAGAACCAAGGGTGAAGTGGCGGGGGCCATTCTGACTTCAGCCATTGGCTCGAAATCATCCATAGACTTCCACAAACAGGATTCTCTATTCGTCAACAGTATGACTCAGTATCAGTATGACTGACTACTTGTCAAGTGTACTCACCGACTGGTTCTCGGCATTCTGAACTTGCATTGCATCAGGTGAAACAATCCTATCCAAACTTCCTTCCACTGATCGGTTGCAGGATGACAACGGTCGATAAAGTGCATTGACCACTCGGCACCATGATACACAGCCCCAAATCTTCTTGTAACCCTGCATTAATTGGACAAATTCTGACAGATTGGAGGGTTTCAGTGCATTCGTTGGGGAATTCGTTGGGGAGGTGAATATAAACTCGATGTGGGACAACCACCCAAGCTAGCAGTCCATCTACAAAGTCACAAGAAGTGGGTCGACCTCGGTGAAACTTCCGTGAACCACCCAGGTCAGGATCTGGGATTGGTTTTCAAAACCAATGCTGCTGGGCAAGCTGCCACCCACCGGGGCTCCCTGCACCGTGCGAAGCTCTTTTGGCTCCATGCCTCGCTTGCTTCTTGCGTTGCGGACTCTAGGGGCAGCTGCCCTTGCTCCTAGTAACTTCTTGTTACTAGTAGTAAGGCCAGGAGCTACTAGTAGCGTCTTTGCTCCTAGTAGCGATTCCCTTTGTTACTAGTAGCTTCTTTTGTTTTCTTCTTGAAGCATCCACATTGACAATCCATTAATCCTGCAACACATCTATGGCACCCCACGCGGTCAAGTTTCCTCCCTCCAAAGTTTGATCATGTTTCAATTTGCAAGTGGGTGGTAATTGACCATCCCACACTGGCCACGTGAAATGGACTTCCTAATTCGACCGTGGTTTATCCACATAATAGATGTGGCAAGACAGACCTGCTGAGAAGTCCTGAAGTATCTGCATTTGTGCATCACAAAGTCTTGGCAGCTCTATGTAAGTTGACGGATCTCGCAGTAAACAGTAAACATTGAAAGGGTAGCTTTTGGAGGGCTCAGGGGGAGTGCTCTTGAGGTCACTACATCAAGATAGGCTCCAAAAGAATCCAAAAGAAACATTGTGGGATGCCCTATTCAACCCTATCCTGTACCCAACCCATCAATCTGTGTTTTTATTCTTCTTTTGTCGTCGTCGTCGGTCGTCGTCGTCATCATCTCCTTCATCATCTTCATCATCATCACCTCCTCCCCCTCCTCCTTCTATAAAGGAACGGGAGGATTAAATTCCGGCACATCCAGGTCACGCCACGTCGGGAGCTCAACACCCAGGTCCCAAACCCATCCGCCGCTTCTCATTTCGCTCCTGCTCCGTGCAAGGACGAACCCAAGCGACAGCACTACAATCGTGTCCTTCATGAACTTTGCCCAGACCCAAGGTCCCAAGGGTAACCAACAATATTTGGGATTTCACTTCAACTGGTTTACTGCTTGTTGATGGTAATCATCCATACACCAAACCTCATCCTGTCGCCTGTCGCCATAAATGCTGCCTGCAATCAACATGGACTCTGAAAATAAACCCTTGCAAGTTCTTGTCCTTCGTGAACCAGTTGTTTTTGGCGCATTCGTCTCCACAATACCTCCACTTGCTGCCTTCTCCGCCTTTTGCTCCGCCAGCTCCAAGTACATCTCGTTCCTGCTTTCCTGTCCCCAACGGGTGGTAATAATAAAGCACGTCGATTTGCCAACGAGATCGACCTTGCCTTGCTCATTATGATGATAGCGATACTTACATCAATGAATTGGTATATCATGGTATATCTACAGGAAACCCTTGCTTTCACTCCCAAAACTATAGGTTCCTGTAGATTTTCCCTTATACCAATTCGTGTAATACAAAAAATATGCACGCTACTACAAATAGACCTTAGCAATGCTCTTGGACGTAAAGGCCTTGCTTTCCATTAATTGGGGGTATCCTTTTTGCTCTGGCCATGCGGTCCAGTTCCTTTTCCCTTTCAGCAGCTTTCCACTTCACCGCTACAAAACGCCGTATCAGCTGTACCTTGACTTTCTATTCCTGTACAGAATCACGAGCCATCCAAAGCTTACAAGTTTGTTATCGCTTGCAGCTTCATGTGCTTTCCCTGCACCACCAGACCGGTCCTTGGTGTAGGCACCTTCTGAGACAGGCTCTCCAGCTGCGGCCAGCCGCTTTCTGCGGGCCTCCTAAAAGGCGCTTGGGGTGTCCGAACTGGGCCTCTTCATCTCTTGATTCGCGGGGGTGCTGATGCTCTTAGGTTGGAGGCCATCGCTATTAAACACGATGCTCGCGGTTGAATTGATATGCTTGTGGCTCTCTGCGGGTAGTAGTTGGAATTCAGGGCTAGATAAGAGGTCTGTGATGGTTTTGGTTGGGGGCTAGATACTTTTGCCTTTAAGGGGCATCCTTTCAAAACCTCCCCGTTTGGCTCCGTCGGACACACCTTCTGCTTGATGCCTCTTGAGGTTATGACGTATGAGGTGAGGTGTAGAGGAGTAGTGTAGCTTACCTCCCCCTGATGAATCTGACAATGCATCCCATGACCAGTGATTAGGGGTTGGATGCCATCGCGTGGGGATGCTACAGAGCCAACTTTTGGCTAGATCGTTGCCGCCGGGCCAATTGTCCCGAAGCCAAACGTAAGGCCTCGATGGCCACTTCTAGGTCTTGCTGGAGCCTGCTGGAGACGTGAAGGGAGTGTGCGTGTCAACTCTCCAGGTTTGCTGTAGTAGGATGGAGTCGGGTTGGTACCTTTTGTTTAAAACATGACTTTCGAAACCCAGTCCCAAGCTCAAACCTTAGGATCCAGATCTGGCCAAACACATCACCATTATACAATTCCGTACTGTTTGACCAACTAAAGCCGCAGGCAGATCCCCAGCCCCCAGCTGAACAGCCAACAAAAACTGCACTGCACAGCAGCACTGCTTGGCACGAGTGGATGCATCAAGCATGGCCAAAAGTAGCGAAGCGACTCCCCCTACAGGCCAACTGCGGGGTAACTGGGTAACTACCCACGTGATGCACGTGGTGAACACCGCAAAGGGTGGTCTACTGCCCGTGACCGCCGGCGACTCCAAGCCTTGGCAGTTGCTGCCGTGCTTTGATCCGTTCACGTGGCAGCACCTGCGAAGTCGAGCGGAGTCTCCCCGGGCATCTTGGGACACAAAGGAAGACTTACGGAAGCTCTGCCGGGTATGAGCTACTGAGCTACGAGACACGCAGGTTGAGAGAATAATTACAATGCTTCTTTCCCAAGTCAATCACCTTTGACACTTTAGCTTTGGGCTTTCGTTATTCTGGTTCCCTCAACCGAGATTCAACACCCGCAGTTTTCATGCTCTCTGGTTGTGCCTTTGGTCACATCCCCTGTCCCCTCATCACGCAATATCTTGCACCAACACTGACTGCTTCCAAAATTTCCAAATGAGCGCCCTGTGCGTCCGAGGATTCGACTAATTTGGCATCCAACTGCTTCAACTGGGGCCTGACAGTCAATGCAGCTCTACTCCCAACGTGAGTACTTGGTCGATATGCCGATTCACCGAACTGCATGGTAAACTTTTTGCTACTGTCTTCACAGTGATTTCAAAACCAATTATATAGGACCAATTAGCTCGATGCAGCAAATCGTTCAAGGTTTCAGATCTGGTCAGATCTGGGCCCCATCCTCAAAACATAGACTTAAACCTTCTTACTTCAAAGCTCCAATTCCTTTGAGGCTCCAGCAAATGTGCAATCACATAGGCCCTGCAGCCGGACCAATCCACACCTCACTGCACAAAGCGTGTTGCTTCACTTAGGTGCGCAGCCTGACTGGGGGACCCTGCAGGGATTGCCAGTGAGGTACAGGTCCTCCAGCATCATGTTGGCCTTCAAGTTGTAAACACCTCGGCCGCAAGTGACTTATACAAAGAATCTTGAAGTGTGAATATGGATGAACGTAGTGAATCCTGAACATAGTTGAACATGGTGAGTATATCCCAGTTGCACGCTCCGAAACATGGCTGAGATGAGAGCTTTCTTCCAATTCCTCCACCGACACAAAATTCACGGTGAGGTCCAGCCTGGGTCCCACTCAAACGATTCTGGGAGATGATATAATATAAGATTGCATGAACTCACTGGCAATGCCACGCACTTGCAGCTGTCCTTTATGGTAGATCTTGTCAAATCTAACCTTTGAGGGAGTCGTTGGAAAAGGCCAACATCCTTGCCAGAGTTCCCAGAAAGTCACCAACATGCTGAAGATGATCTGAAATGCACGTGATCTTTCTCAAGGCTCCGGCTTCCTTAAGGACTCACATCCTTCTATCCCCTCGATCTTGGAGATATTGTTCAACGCCTGAAGTGGCGTCTCTGGAAAGCCTGTTTTGTTTTGCACATACCTTTTGTTGGTGTAACTTGCACGACAAAGTCGGCACGCCACTGAAACATAGCTTTTCCATCTATGTATTCACTCTAATACTCTGCTACCAATATCTACCATTCGTGTATATACAGTGCATGAAACTGGGAAGACTCGCCTGCGACAATATCTTTGCCGAGTACCACGCCAGATTCAAGTATTCCAGCTCCTTCAACTTATTCAAACCTGGACTGCTGAATGCAGGAACAAACTAGCCAATTATTACCATTAGGTTCAAAGGACTCAAAGTCCAAATAGATTGTTCGATCTATATGTGTGTGTTTGTCCGCATGTTTTTACTATACATCATTCTAAGACCTCTGCATCCCGTACAGTTGAGCTACGCCTTTGAACAACCCCCTATTGCTTTGCTTTGATGGACCAGGTCCTCCCAAGCTGCTCGTTCCTCTCAAATTAAACATGAGCAAACGATGAGGCGGAAATTGATGGTTGTCCAATTCGTGGACCACACACCAGCACTGCCCGTATGTGACTTGCTCCGTGGCCTTCCATCTTGGGAATGATGTTGTTCTGAAGGAGCAGGATCCTCAACACTCAATGGTGAATCGAAGAATGAGAATGAGCCTTCATCATCTCTGGCCATCTGCACCAATTGGAGAAACAAACGGGTGTGATGTGTGATCGTTTGATAACGCCAGCACTATGACAAGAGCTACACACGAGAGTTCATGTAGACAATTGCTTGTTTGTTGGCTTTACGTGTGCCTGTTTATGGTGAGCCAAGGGGAGGCGGTGAGCAGGAAGATGCAAGGCAAGTAGAACACGCTGTTGGATCTTGGGTAGAATGATTCCACCTTTCAGTCTACCCTGACTTCATCCTACTTGCTGTACTTGGCCATCTTCTTGGCGTGTGTGTCCAGCAAATGTCCATCAAAGAACTGTGCAACCCTGTCAGGCCAAACTACCGACCATGTGGCAACCCAGGCTGGCAGCAGCTTCATTCCAAGTGGCTTGATATGTCGACAGCAAGCCTCGATGCTCTCGATCTTCTCAATCTCCTTTCCACAAGCAAACACAAAAGCTTAACCGTGTGGCTTATCGGCAAGCTCAAAACTTGGAGGGCAATTGTCCCAGTGTTGTCACAAGAAACATTAAGACTGGAACTATCTGAGTTTCAGCTTTTCCAAACATGTCATCCATGGCCCCAGTGACTGTGCAACAGGTTCTCAATAACGTTTCAGTGAATGGCAGAAAGAACTCTGGAAGTTGAGGGTATGACCTTCCCATCTTGCTTGCTGTGGGCTCAATCCAATCCAACCAGTATCAGAACCTGAATCCACTTGCACATGCTGATTCTGGGTCCAATCTGCTTCCCAGGTGCTGCAAAGGGCTTTTGAACTCAAACCTATGACCCTAGGTATCTATGCATGCAATGTATGGTTGTATGTCAAGTAGGGCTTGAAGTTGATTTGTGCCCTCTAACAGCTTTGGGAAGAGGCGTGCAAGAACCCTTCTTGTTGCCTCCAGAGTTTGTCCAAAGTCCAAAGCACCTGTCGGACCTGTCGCCAGTCCTGCTGATGCAAGGCGATCTCTTCGAGGTCGGACAAGACGCCCTCATTGTGCTCAGCGCCTCAGTCAGATCCCGCCCACGGAGCATGGGAGTCGCGCTGTTCTGGCTTCTGTCCTCTATCCAAAGCACTTTTGCCCTCGGAACGTGCGCAAAAGCTCTTCAAACTTGCTTCTTCTTCTTCTATCAAGTCCCAAAAAAGTGTTTCGGGTTTAGAGGCTCAGTCCATCTCAGTCCGCTCCAGCACCAACTCTCGCCCTTTAACTTCATTCAAAGTCGTGACGAACTTTCCGAGAAACGCTTTCGGATCAACTCCTCTGTAAGCTGCGGCATGGCACGCGGATGCAGTCGGTGTGTGTCAAAAATGTAATGCGTTGACAGTCTGGCTGCTCCTTGTCACACCCGAACATGTAGTTATGATGCGCCAAAGCGCTGGAAGAACCCGTCTGAGATTTGTGACTTGAACAGTTTAATTGTACAACTGTCGTGCGCAGCTGTTCTGAATCTTGAATCATGGCCTTTATTCGTTGTTAAGGGATGTTCAGGGCAGGCTAGAACGGTTTTTCTGTGCAATTATCGATGAGCCGTCTTTCAAGGGCACTAGCTGGCCGGGGCTGTCAGCTCTTGAGGATGAGATTTCATGACTTCATCTGCATCTTGGGCAGTCAAAGCTGCATAGAATCAGCACTATGTCGGAGAACTTTCAAGTGAAAGACATTCCCAAAACATTTCAACCGGAACGGTGCACTCTCTCTCTCTCTCTCTCTCCCTCCAAATATCCCACAATACTGTTATGCGTCCATGACTGCGTCCATGCACATCCACTGGCCTATCAAGCCCTTCAAGGATCAAAAGGAGCTTAGGAGTTCGGTGCCCCAAAACGTGACTGACTCGTCTTTTGCCGCAAGCTGGGACGGAGAGCGTGGTTCACGACTGTACAATCCAGTCTCCAGTCGAAGATTGCAGGTCTTTCTTGCGAAAACTTGCCACCGGGTGTGGCCACAGGCGGCATCTCAGGCTCACCAGCAATAACCCTTCCGCTTACAGCGAGCGGAAGTCCGTTGGATCACCACAACTATTGGCAGTTTGGCAGTCTTTTTCCCTCAATGAACAAAGCGGCACTATATAGCAGCTGCAAATATAAAGCCGCTTGCCTAGCTTGACTCATGCCTCAGCTTTTGATGGCATAAACTCAGAGCTCTCACGCGTCATCTCTACGATAACCTCCTTGGCATCCTCACGGCACAAAGTGCATTGAAGTGGAACACTGGGGAGGGCGTAATGGCCGGTGATGTGCGGTACGAGTACTTGTTCTTCTGGTTGTTCGTTGTAGAGAAGATTTGAGAAGATTGGATAATGACATCTTTTGAATCCAGAAGGGCTTCCTGGACTTTTTGGTCTACGTCCCTGACCAGGCGTAGCGATCCGCCAACTCTGTTGTGATTTACACCAGTCGAGCTAAAACACATGGCTTGATGGATCTTCTTAGATCCCCAACCCCAGCAACGCTACTCCTTGCGAGTCTCCAACTTTCGTGTGAAAGGCAGGCGGAGCTTAAACTGCTGCATCTGGTCCGCAGCCTCACTGGTGCAACACCCCGCTGTGGAGCTTCTGCCCCGAGTAATTGGCTTTTGATTTTGGTTTCTGGTGGGTCTAGATCAACACCAATGGAGTTCTCAAAGTCTTGTTGCACCAACTGGATGCGAACAACAAAGAATTGCGCGTTATAAGTGAAACAGCTTATTCCCACCAACACAGTTAAGATCAATTAAGAAGGCGGGAATGATTGATGACCAGGCGGGCCACAAGCCTCACAGTAGGTTCCCCCAACCATCAAACAGCAGCCCAGTAGCAGCCTTCTTGCCGACTCTACACAAAGTCCAGTCTATAAGACTCCAGGACTACTCTATTGTTGTTGTAGAGCCAACTTTATTTACAATTAATTACACTATATACTATTTTCATCCACATGAAGCCTCCTATTAGGTTGGAGGCCATCGCTATTATTAGCTTGGAGGATTTCTATTGAGCGACTTTAGATGTGCCCTGCCTTCGGCTTTCGTGAGACCTTCACGTGCATGCCCAGACCTGGCTGTTGAGAAAGATTTGCTTGAACTGGTGCCTCTTTGAACAGTACGGAATGCAACGGATTGATTACGCTACAACATAAACAGCTTCTTTGTACCTATAATATCCTATAATTATATACTACAGTCATCCTCGACCACAGAACGAGTCCTTTTCTTCTATATATTGAGATTTAAGTGTGAACCTGGCCAACATGTTCACCCGTCCAGATTCTATTCATTTTGATATCCGCCCAGCTCACACAATATGCAACACGCAAATATACTATTTGGTGGATTCTAGGTCTCTGAAGTCCAAAGTCCAAACTATTAGCAGTCCTAAGGGCAATCTGAAGCACCAACGGTCTATCACGCAAGTCAACAAGGAGCCTTTGCTCACTTCGAGCAGCTTAGCACAACAAATCAAAGTGGGTACGCCTCACGCCTCAGGTTCTCACTGTCCATTTGCTCCTAAACCGTCCTCATGTCCCCATTCAGTCTCCTTGTCCAACTCAAGCCACCCGTTAGGGGCTCAAAAAAATATAGATGTTCAAGCACACGCGTGTTGATTAGACCAACCGAATTCCTTCAGTAAATCACCAAGTGTACATATGCCAGGATTTTGGAGCATGTTCATGCACCACCCTTTTGCACTGATATGTTGCTTTAGAAACAATCAAAATGGGGTGAGAGAAGGGCCATGCTACCGGAGGTGTTGGCAACAAACACGTCGCTTGGGTTCACAGGGCATCCTATCTGCTACACTTTGGGTTCCGCATTTTGCCGTCTAAGGTCAGCCAAGAGGGTCATGGGCTTCGGCCTCAGGTGAGATGAGGTGTAGAATGCACATCGATTCTATCAAGTTCTCTAAACACCTAACTTAACTACTGTATATATATATATACACATCACCATTCAACCTCGATGTCTCTTGACATGTTTTGTCTGGTGGAGCCAAAACGTCACCGTCGAACTGAGCTCCCCTGGCTATCCATGGAGGTAATCTCCGCATCCTCCACCTCGATTCCAATGAACTTCCTGGCTCAAAACTGCAACTTGGGAATGCCGGCCTTCAGCAAGAGCCACTATTCCTTCACCGGTGGGTAAACATTCATAAACATGGTGAAACATCAGATCTCGCCCCTATCCCAACAACGGCTTCCGTGTGTTTTGACTTGACTTTATCGGGTCTCACCTGATCATGGCAATGGTGGCCTCCCGATGGTCGTCGTTCATGTGACTCAGGGGCACAGGGCCGATGGATGTCGTCTCAGCGTTGTTAGTAAAAAGACCACGAGTTCATAAGATGAACAGTGCAAATGTGACGTGGTGATTACCTTGAGTATGAAGTCAAAAAGCAGCCCATTTTCCACAAAACCAATACCTTGATCATCCTTTATCCGCCTATATAACCACCCAAAAACTTTTGCTCAAATCCACTCAGGTGCTGACCCGGCCACTGCAGGCCCAAAGCCAGCGATGGGGTCAGGTGCAGCTGAGGCATAGGCCTCACAGTCCCACACCGTTTGAGGATTCTCACACCGTTGTGTGAGCAGCATTTATGACCATCAATTTGATGTGCAGGCACCGGAACCACCCATTGAAGATCTTACTCGCATTTGACTCGAGATGACACAAATTATTTCCATTCTGCATGATGGTGGTGCATGGACCTTGTTGGCCACTTCACATGCCATCACCTGCCACCTCTCTGCGCCGCCTCAGCAGTCACCGTCCCTGCCCGTGCGAAGCCGCCCACAAAGCGGACGTTCTGCACCTCTCATTGTCAAGTTCAGTGCAGAATTGAGGGCAGTGATTTTGGGCAGGATTGATCTTGGGACGGTTCCTTGTGAAGAATTCTTCTACCAGAAAACTGAGCATGAGCGTGGTGGTGCGACTTAGGTCATGTATGGTCATGTCAAAAAGAGATAAAAGAGGAAGCCATGTGAAACTCTTGCTGTTGCTCAAGAAGTGAATGTGACTGTCTGGTATTCGAAGCCTCAAGCAACCTCGAGGCATCCCCTCAACGACCCGTCAGTCCTCCATGCGATACCAGGTAAAGTCGCCAAACTCGACCCAGAAAGCCTGCCCGTTGCAACAACTGACATGAGGCTGTCCAGCTGGTGCAAACGGGGTGCAACGACCAAAGGAACAAAAACCGCAAAACCTTGCCAATCAGCTAATCAACCCCTTATGTTCAGCTGAATGGAATCTATTCTTGAACCTCAAAATAGTAGTCAGAATCTCACTCTGTTGGCAACGTTTGTAAATACTGACTTAATACTCACCATGAAGAGATATATTTTATATATTTTACTTTTTGATAAAATTACCCCTTTGTCCAATAATACTTCCAATAATATATCATAAGCTTGGTATGCATTCAGAAAGGTGAAGTACAGTAGGGTTGGGTGGGCATCAGAATAGAGTAGGGTAGGCAGCGGCGCGATTTAGTGCTGGCTATATATATATATATATACTGTAGTGCTTGCGTAGTTGGAGGGTCCGTAGGATAAAACAAACCATACAGTAACAAGCTCTTAAGCACCCGAGCTATTTGATGGAAAACGCAAATTTTGATACGAATATGTACACAAGTCCGTATCATTAGCATCAAGCAATTGAATTGACAAATGAAAGTGGAGATAGACTCGACAATGAGAAGTGGACAACTTTATGACGCATTTGCTTAACTTCTGACCACCTTCCTCATGACTTCTATCAATGACAAACCTACAGTTTCTGCACCACATCCTGATCCCTGAATTGAAAAAACATGACGCAAACATCGGATGCTACTCCTACTCTCCCTCCTCATCACGCACCGACGCACCTGTTTGAACCTATTTCTTGGTCCTTCTAACGTTTTTTCTCTTGTGTTTCCGCCTTGAAGCGGAGGACCCGGCATTTTCCTACTCTCCTTCGCTACAGCTCTAAGCATCGATGTAAGACAAGAAAGGATCTATCGTCTAGCGCAGTAGGTAAATCCTAGCTAAGCAATATCTTGCACTCAAATTTAGAGGAGATACAAAAAGGAGATACACACACAGGCAGTTTGGTTTTATCTTGTCATGTTATATAACCTTATTCTAATCGTGTATCTACCTCTACTATTAGGAACAAGTACTTTGATCATCATGTTTTTTGGTAATGTTGTTATCTTTAAAGCTCTGAATGCCAGGAAACCTGGGGACTTGAGGAGTTTAGAAGGCTTAGTTTTCATACTTTATAATAGTATTCTGCAAACCATAAAGAACCGAACACAAAAATGTATCAAGTTTCTTGCAGTTTTTTTTTATTAGGTGTTCCTCTCAGCTGTCCCGCCCGGGGCAAGTGCTGGCCTTGGGGTGCTTCGCCAGGTAAAGCCTTGGTGTCTGTGTGTGTTGGGTAAAAAAGGGCCTCTGTTGAGAACTTGGACTCTTCACCACTATATGCGAGAACAGGATGCTGAAGTGATAGGAATTACCTCAGGAATCCGGATGGATAGAGTTTGTCCTTCAGCCAATGTCCTTCAGCAAACGATGTACCTTTTAAACACAAACACTCAATAGGAATCGTCGCACTTTTATGTATACCTGAGGCATCCTGAGACACCTGAGCTCTTTGAATCAGTCATATAGCAAACCAGTACAATTGGTACGCGATCACTTGAGTGGTGTTCGCTCGCCGTACAAGACCCCCTACAACTAAGTATCTAATATTACATATAACAGTCAACATACACCACTCAAAGAGTACAACTCAGCTTTGACCAATTCGACTGACCATTAACTAGCTCGCTCACCAACTCTACCAGTAGCGCTGATAGGAACAAACAAAGGAACAACATCTTTTGTAGCCCGCGTTCACAGTTCTCGTCAAACATGTGATGGTGTTTCAATCGGATATGAACTGCATTAGGCATGTGTGCCCTGGATGCATTTACACCAATGCACCAGGTGTGCCCATCCAATGCATCCATGGGGACCGGCAGCAAAGCAATGGCTCCCACGAGGGGTTCTTGTCGTGGACTTGGAAAAAGGAACCAATCGCGATCCCAAAACAAAAAGTATTGGCAATGGATTCTGTTGATGATTCACCCTTACCAGCAAATGTTGGCAATAAACTGTCGGGGTCTCCTTGCTTTTGACAACACACCCGGATGGTTTGGAATCCGGTCACTTCTGCTGAGGTTCTTCTTCGCTTCGGCGATCTCCTCTTCTGACTCCAGTGGCACCGCCTCCCCAAGCAGGTTCACACGCCCATCTGCGGCGCCCTGGTGCACGAGGAGTGCTCTCCCGCATCCCAAGAACCTGGACCCCTTCTTTGTTGAGTCCCTTGTCTGGCTTTTCATGGAAAAGACATGAAAAAACAAAGGACATAAGGACACCTTGGGAAGTCTGGGGAATATGACCAACAAAACCGCAAAACCTACGACTTAATCTTCATGTGCCCCAGCCGTGACTTGGAGAATTGGGTTCTCAAAAGAACACGCGCCGCTCTGCGGGGTGACGGTCGTTTCATGTCATTTCGAGTTCCACGAGCATGGGCAACTCTCGGTAGTTGTTCCTAACAGCTCCATGCAGCGTTCCAACAGCGTCACCTATTGGCAAACGGAACGCCCAAAGAAAAACCACTCGCCTTGAACTCCTTCGAGGCCACTGTCAATGAACAGCGTTGGTCCTTGATCAAGTCCTGGCGTCTTGGATCGAATCGAGCGCAGGTAGCAACAAGACGGAAAGGTGTCAATAAGGGGGCTTGATGTTTCTTTCCAACAAGGGGCTTTGAGGCCAAATAGATAACCTATACTGAGACAGTACCCAAAACATATGCAAAACAAGTACATGGCCGTTGATTTGAGAGGAAACTGCAGGAAACAAAGCAAACAGGTAGTCCATGGTAGTCCTGAAACTAGAAAAATGGGAGTCCTGTTCGGAGATCACAAACAGAATCTACGTCAGTATAAAACTCCCACGCCCGAACCACTGGAAACCCATGGAAAAACTTACATGAAGCTGGAGGGCATTTCAGGAGAAAAAAGCATTGACTTGCAGGGCAAGCCACCCCTATCAAGCCAACACATGTTGTCCCCTGGAGGGTTTTCAGGAACGCACAATTTCGATATATTTCGACAGTCACCATACTCGCGAACGCAACTCTGATCCTGAAGTTCCTTTCCTTTTCTGCTTCCTCCTCTCAAACCCAAGTCCGATGGACAAGCTCTTTCCAATTTAATAATCTGAGTCCTTCATATCGACTCCCCAACTCACCAGAATAGAACTATATACATCAAGTCACACAAGTCTCGAGATCACTGTCATCCCCTTTGCTAGCCCCAGTACTTACGTGTACTGCTGGTGGTCTTCGAGCTGCGAGCTGAGTCCTGTGTGTGGCTGGACATCGAGCTGAAGGAGAAGAGTGGTCGCCCCACGTCGTCCACTGCGAAGCCCACCACCGAGCCACCAGGGTAGCCCGGCATCGAGGCACCTCCAGCCGGTGACGTGTTCTGCAATGGGGGTTTGGGTAGACTTTTGAACCAAGTTTTCCTCTGCTGCACCCTGGGAGTTTTGGTTGTTCATTCCATTGAACAAAGTGATTTGTGTGTTTTTCTGGGCACACTCAGCTATTTCACGCAAATGTGCATGTTTTGAATGTTTGTATATGGTGTCAGTGCTGATCTTGCTACGAGACTAGATCCGACAGCAGCCTAGGACATCTAGGACTAACACCGACACCTGCAGCAACCTCAAACATCATCACTACCACATTTGTACAGCTCGGATTGGACACAGTCCAAGAACAACTGATAAAATCCCTCCTCTCTTTGAGTCCGTGGCACACATGTTTCTCGAATAACGCGATTGGTGTGGTCATCCTGTCTTGCTCAGAACAAAAACCACACCAGGCGACAAAAGAAGCCCTGCAAACGAGTTGCTGTTCGTGCTCATGACTGCGAAGCCGTGGTTGTACTGCACCTGAGTCTCAATAGTCTTTCAAACAGAATAATCACTTTGAAGATCATTGAAGACTGTCCAACCTACTCACATCTTGCTTCGACACCAAACCACTCGGAGAACTTGTTGAAGGAATCAGAATAGCCCTCCCCCTGCACTAGGGACCAGTAGCTCTCATCAGCTTTTTGAATTTACCACGAGAAGACTAATAAGGAGAAAAACCCACCCTGATGCCAGATTCAGGTCGACAATCTTTGGGGACGTTATCAAGGTGCCAAACTAACTGTTTTTGGAGAATCGCCAAGCTGCCAATGGAACAAAAAGCTACTAGGTCGAGGCCATCGCTATTGGGCTGGAGGCCATTACTACTAGTAACAAGAAGCTACTAGGGGCTCCTGGCCTTACTACTAGGAGCAAGGACGCTGGTAGGGGCTCCTAGCATCGCTACTAGGAGCATTCTTACTACTAGTAACAAGAAGCTACTAGGGGCTCCTGGCCGGAGCAAGGACGCTGCTAGGGGCTCCTGGCATCGCTACTAGGAGCATTCTTACTACTAGTAACAAGAAGCTGCTAGGGGCTCCTGGCCTTACTACTAGGAGCAAGGACGCTGCTAGGGGCTCCTGGCATCGCTACTAGGAGCATTCTCACTACTAGTAGCAAGAAGCTGCTAGGGGCTCCTGGCCTTACTACTAGGAGCAAGGACACTGCTAGGGGCTCCTGGCATCGCTACAAGGAGAATTCTTACTACAGTAACAAGTGGAATGAAGCTTGATTCGGTTGATATCGCCAAGCTGCCAAGCTTCGAACCTCTGTCGCCGCGTCCAGCTTCGGGGCGGCCTCTTGGTGTGCGCGGACACGATCCTGCAAGGCCATCTCCTCGACGTTCAGAAATCGCATTTGATGGATGAGTTGGTCCAAATCAACAACGGGTAGCTCGCAGGTGGAGGGGTGCTAAGACTCAAAAATGTTATAGTTAGTTATGTAGAATATATAACTATATATATAGTAGTTAGTTTCATGCTAATTGTTAAAAACATGTAAAACATGTAAAACACATGTGGCTTCTGCTTCTGCATGTATCTGTCGGGCCGAGTTCGTCAACAAATAAAGAAGCAAGGGCATACTGAAGATCGTTGTTCGGGCCTTGTGGCACCATGTGGTTGTGGTGGACTCATCTTACTGGCCTCTGTTCTTTTTATAAGACTTGAAGACTACGCTGATGCTGTCAGCAAGGCGCGTCAGTGCGCAAGGATCGCAAGGCATGGGAGTGGTGACCTACTGTTGGGTTCCGACACAGGGAATATCTAATTTTATCACTGGTATGGAGAGAAGTTAAGCACACCACAGTGTGTATATATATATGTGTATAACATAGGGTCCGTTCAGGCTTGCTTTGCGGTTCTTGAATTCTTGGGAAATGGAGGGGATTCCAGTCTTCCCACCACTACATACGACTTGGAAAAAAGACACAAAGACTCTGGGCCACAAGAGGAAAACACCCACCATCTAGGGCAATGGATCCATCTGTGGCTCCTCTGGATCCATCTTGAAGTTTCCAGCATTTTTCACTTGGTGACCTCAGCTGGTTTCGGAGACTCCAGAGGTGGCAAAACAGGCCATGGTCGACATCGTGTCAGGGTTAAACATCGAGAGGAGACCGTGGAAAGGAAACGAAGCTCCAAAAACGAGCTCTTCATCGTCTCAGCCAAACCAACATCTTACACTCTCTCCTTGAGGTGAAGATTGCGACAGTTGTTTGAAAGACTCTGGAGTTTAAAGCAGCCACTTTTTCTTGCCCAAGTCACCACACCGGTGGGAGTATTAGCTTCTTTAGATCTCTTTAGCCAATGCGCAGTCAGTGGGTGAAGATGCCTACAAGTCCCCAAGAAGAATCATGAACCCTGTGTGCATGGCAGCCCCGCTCCCGCCTGTCTGCTTTTCTTCAGCCCGCAGCCATCGGCCACGTGACAGACCTCCAGGTTCGCACCTGGTCGAATCTCAGTGGATCCTGCACTACCAAGGTAGCAACAGCAGGGCACCTTTGGTCACCTTGTTTTGTACTTGACGCCCATTAACAGGAGGGTCGAACTATTCCTCCTTACTTGGTGAGCCGGTCCATCAGTTGTTTCTTGTTTCCAATGACACACTGAAATGACCGCTGAAATGAACCCTCAGAATCACCCTACACCTGTTCTCAGCCAAAATCAGCCAGGCCTGGTCCCAACAAACGCATACAGCGCTGGAGCGAAAGCTAGGCAAAGTAGGAGACCAGCTCGCCGAGCCTCAGAATTGACCGTTGGCTCCGATTCCAGTGGACTGCAATTGTTTCAGGGCGCTCCTGTTCCAGGTCCCAAACCAACTGGGTCAATGGCATACAATGGCTACATCCGCCAATCTGCAACATCCATCTCGAATATCTCTACATACAAGTATGAATATATTAGGCTTTCTGGGAAGTGACAAAGAAGCTGGACGCTTGATTTTCAACCGCCTGACAGCCCGTGCTAAGCTAGACACATTTTGGCGTTTCAACTCCATGTTGGTAGGCTTTCAAGCGCACCGAGGAGGATGTGCTGATGCTGTGACAATGCCGGTTGTTGCAATTTTCGAGGAGTCCAATTCGATCGTAAGAGTGCTCTCTGTGTGTGTGTGTGCGCGTGTGCGTGTGCGTGTGCGTGTGCGTTGGTGGGGTGGATATCTTTATGAGTGATGTTGTTATGTTTGCTTTTTGGCATGAGCTGATCGTTCGGAAGCTAGCCCATTCAGCAAGGATATCACGCTCGTTGTCTGTTTCGTTCACGGGACCCGGAACGAGAGAGACATGGATCACCTGAAGTCCACTTTGGTTTTGATGCCTAGACAGTGCCATGACAAATAGCTTTGATCTTCTAATTCAATTAGTGGACTGGTGCAAGCGCATGCAACATCCACGAAGCAGTTCCTTTTCGTCTGCATTGCGCAAACGAAATTTGTGACCCAACGATGCAGTCACATCAGGGTACCGAATTCTTCTTCAACAACAACGACAGCAGCAACACATGAGCCGGTCAAGCCTCTTGCGAACTGAAATATACTGGACAACTTTATCGTCTTTGGATTGATAGACTGCACATGTTGTCCGAGGCATTGGCATGAATAATGCTCTGTACATCATTGGTGTACGGTGCACACAAGCTACTGAGGCGCCAAGGAGCTGCCCCAAAACACTGAGGGTAGACCGGCAAATGTAGACAAAAAAGCGAAATCTTTTCACGTGTTGAAACAGCACATGGATGCGGCTCAAAAGAAAAACAAACTCAGTGACCCCCAACCCGCAACTGTTGCCCTGTCCTGGCCATACACAGTATACAATGCACACAAGATTCATCCGTTCATCTGAGTGCCCTCTTCTTGACCACATGACGTGTTGGGTGACTGCAGCATATTCACCTAGATCATCCGTTCGATCCAATGATTCCAATGACCTCGGACACCCTTTGGGGTGAAACATCGCTCGCTTTCCTCGCTTTGCGAGGCGATTGGTCCATGCAGTCTACTCCACTGTAAGTGTCAGAGTACAAAGTAGTTCCAAGTCACTCTTTTGCACATGGAATCCATGAACCATAGATCTCCTCAAAAGTCATGAGAACGTCGAGACGGTCTCATGGTGAAGTTCATCTGCGTCATGTTGCTCGCTTTCAGCGAGGGCAAGGACACGCACTTCACCAGCTGTTCCGTCTTGGACGGATCCTCCCGTTTCATCCGCACCGTCGCCTTGGTGTTGGTGGCCAATGGCATCGTCACCAGGTTCCATGAAGGGCTCATCGGCGAGGTGACGTCACCATCTGGGCCGCTGAGGCGGATGGTAAAACACAATGCAAGAAGCTACTAGTAGCTATTTGCCGCTAGTAGTAATGGCCTCCAACCTACTAGCTATGTGGCTTTTGGGGGTGTTCGCGTTGGCTTGTTTCTGCTGGGTCCGCTGGGTCAGTTTTCTCATGTTTTCTCAAGTCTTTGTAGGTCAAGCAGCTGCCGCTCGCTGCGGTGTTGCGGGCGTCCCGGAGCACCAATGATTGCTGATGATCGGGAAGCTCCTGGCATGCTGTCAATCAGTGATCTTGGCTTGGCTGATGTTTCAGCAGATGGGTGCCATGGTGGGCTCACAGGGAAAAATGGTGGGGTTGCCCGGTCTTTCAGCTGTTCAAGGACCAGTATCCAATCTCTAGCTAGTGAGATTCAAGGAAAATCAGAAAGGCTTCTACAAACTGGGCACAAAGAGAAGGAACAAAAGAAGGTAAGGGTCCCTTCAATACGCTTTCACTAAAGCAGTGCTTACCATCTTTTTTGTATAATTACACTCTGTTTCGCCTTCTTTGTTTAGCATGGGTATGCCAGAGTTACACCATGTTGTACCCCACAACTGGACAGCATTCGCAGTCGGGCCATTGCTCAGCAAGTTCATTTGGCCTCAACTGCCCAATCAATTATTGGAAAGAACATCGCAAATGACAGGTGTCCATAATGACATTCCATTCTTAGATTGATTTTCAGGACAAAGGACACGTTTCGGAAAGCCATCAACCAATCATGCTCGCACCTGCTCCACTTCGTTCAGGTCCACGGCAACGAGCACCTCATGAATGGCAAGTCTGGAGTGTCGGGTGCACTCCATGTCCGCATGTTCTAGCATTTCTCGGTGCTCCTCACGCGTCAATCCCTGATCAAACAGTATGGATGGAACCACGATGAACCACGGTTCCAAGCCAAACCAACGCCCCCAAACCCACAGGTTCACAGATTCCTTGAGCCTCCTTGAGCCGCATGTGTTCAAATAATTGGAGTCTTACGATGTACGAACCCTGTAGGACAGCGAATCTGGAATCCTCATGTTCTCCTTGTCGCTCTCGGCGTTTCCATTCTTCGGATCTTCGGAGCTCCCGTTCACCACCGTCCGCCCACCGTTCGCCCTGTTCGCGTCCATCCCCAGCATCGCCCCCCTCACCGAGAGACTCCATCTTGTGGATCTTGAAGCTGCTCCAAGGAACAGAACCTTCGTGGGGCGTGACGGAGGTGGCAGCGAGAGGGCCCTGCTACCCCTCACGCCGGTGCTATTTAGATACGCAGTTGTGGGCCCTGCAGTTGGAGAGTTGGAATTCTCATCCTCCCTCACATATGTCAGAATTTTTCAATCTCACCTCAAATGAACCAGGTCTCCCAATAAAGATTGAGGGGTGTGAAATGACAGAACTAGCACAGCCTGAGAACCGTCTTGAAATCACAAGTCGCTTTTCCACTCGGCCCAAATGGAAAAGAATGGACACGCCATCACACACCACATTGATCTGGGCCACCCTGCTTGGCGCGTCCACCCACATCCCCTCGGTTGCGGAAGCGATGCTCAAACTGCCGCCCCTGGCTGCCGACCCAAAGCACACCTGCCGAGCAATTGGCGGGGACTGAATGGAAGAGGCACCCATTGACTACGATGCTTCCAAGAATACAGTACTGTAATAATGCACAGAAAACTGGCTGTGTGGATGACTCAAGAAACCGCTAGGGGCAAGCAGGCCTCGAATGGACACTCCACGATCAGGCCCGCTCACGTACAAAGAGCACGGCGATGTAGAGCCTGACTCATGGAACATGCTTGGACACAGAGCTGCGACTTCTCGTCGAGTCAAGGCAAGGCAGTCCCTATTCTATCCAAGTCGTGGTTTCAAACACTTGGCAAGGAATTGACGACTCTTCCAGTCTAGCACCAGCTATTGGAGTTCTCTATTTTCCAAAGCTGCATATTCATTCCAATGCGAGCTGGGGATGTTATGGAGGGTACAGTACCACACAACACCTTGGGACAATCCTAAAGAGCCACTTCCCGTGAGCGTGCCTGTTGCTGGCTCCTTGGGTGCGATGCGGTGAGGCACAGAGACAACATTGGATCTATCCAGATTGAAGTACAACGGCCTCTTTGCATGAATGCAAACAAAACAAACCAAGGCTTGTTTTCGTTACTGAGGTCGACAATGACAAAAAATAACTTGTCCAGCGCAGCTGTCTTCTGGTGACACGAAGAACGCAAAGTGGATCTTCAAAGGTGCGACAAGAAAGGCGGCTGGGCAACAGGGGAGTCAGAATACCCGAAACCTCATCCAGCTGAGAGCCAAGCATAGCCCTTCGGATAGAAGTGGAATTGAAGCCTCTCCTGCAAGGGCAACCCTGTGTTGATCCCAACAGTTTGATTCACAGGCCCGCATCTACTCTCCCAGTCACCACAGGAAAATCAATCTTGATCAAATGTATTTCGCTTGGTAGCGTGCCTTTGGACTAGTTACTAGACTAGGGCATGCATGAGAGGGTATTTCAATGGCCTTCGGAATGCTTGGTACATATACCTAGCTGGATGTTGCCTTGGGTGGAACATGATTGACGAAACCAGGAGGCTTTCGCTGACTTCAATGATCTCAGCGGTGGAATATATTTAATAATCATTGTGAATCATTGTGAAACATTTCAACCCTCACAGGTTGCTCCTTGGCCTACCTATCTGCTTATACTACCGTTTTCAATTCAAACTATCTTTTCTGGTGAGGCACCACGATTCAGAGCACCACGATTCAGAAGCTGCCAGGACCACAGCCCTCTTGGTCGGTTACTGCTTGGATGACCCGTCTTTTTCCCACCTCTCACAGGAAAAAACAATTATCGAATTTACACACCTCCGCACGCCGCAGTTTGCGGACAACTGAATCCAAGGTGACCAAAAACAATGCCCATTCATGCCCATTCATCAGCGCACGCACGCGTGCTGGGGGACATCAGGGGACGGCGGTCCAAGCCGGCAGCGCTGAAGATTGGGGAGTCCACCGAGTCGCCCGCTTTGCAGCACTCCAAGAGCCTGGAAAATCGAGAGAATCGAGTGCCAGTCCAAAGAAAGTCAAAACTAGTGTCCGTGCTACTAGTGATGGCCTCCAGCCTAATAGCGATGGCCTCCACCCTAGTAGCGATTCTGTAGCTTGGATACTTCTTCTGCCTCAGAAGCTTGTGGTGTGCTGCTGATGCTTTTTCGATTGTGTTATCTCTTAGTTCTATATGACATTAATTGACATGATGTGACTCTTTACTCGGTCTCTTCGCTGACTAAAGGAATTCCTTCTCCAAAGTATGAGGGCTCAGCTAGAGCTTCCTGGTACTCTCCAGTGTGGCATGACCATTTGTAGACCTCTCCTCTACTCTCTGCTGCACAAAGGATCAAGAAGGTCCAGGTCCAGAGTCTAAAGGCGTGAGAGGGGAGCCCCTGAAGTGGAGGGAGACTCATCTGACCACATCGCGCCTAGTGCAACCCTCAAGCTTCCATTCCACACGGCGCACCCACTTGTTCCTGCAGAAAGCAGCACGTCTGGATCTCAAAGGTTGGAAAGGCGAGACTTTTGAGACCACCTGTTCGACAAAGATTGGCCTGTGGAAGCACAGATCAACTCAGATTCTGCTCCAGCTTATCTCATGACAACCGAGGAGCCTGTCAACGTCAAAGCAACCTTGACACCTGAAACTTTTTGAACATCCTACAACCCAAGCTCCTCCACTCGCACCCCTTGGTGCTGCTTATACCACAAACGCACCACGCCCAAAGGTCTCTGAGGGTTGTTGAGGAGTCCATGGGGTCCGTGTCCTGAGGCTGACAAGATCCTTCTGAAGTCGCTCGTGCAGCACCAATTCCTGGGCAGTGTCCAAGCGGAGCCGGGCCAGGTCCATCCGGGTTCTCTGTCACAGAGTCCCAAACGAGTGGAACAGGAATCGCAAAGATCTGGGAATCTTTTTCCACTTCTTCTCTGGTGCCCACAGCTGCAATGTTCCAGTCTTTTAGTTGTGTATGTAACACCTTACCTTCGGGTGTCATACCAAAAGCATTATGCAATTCATTTGCGGTTTGCTACTAACTATAGTAGTAGATGCCCAAATGCACTGCTGAAACCCAGAGTTGCCGGGCCGCTCTGATTCCAACCAGTGTTTAGCAGTCCAGCAGGATACCCTATATATGCAATCCAACCTTCTCTGCACACGCTGCCTGGGCATCCCGGCTGCTGTGGCCGAGCGTGTGAAGAACATTTCGTCACTTCTTTTGCTGCGCTCGCTGCGCTCCTCTTCGTGGCCTGCAAGGCTTGGCTGTGGGGGTGGTCATTGCCTGCTCTTGTCTTGTATCTCTTCAAGCAAGTCCTGAAGAACTTAATGCACCCTGGAATGTCTCTATTATTGAACATTCATGACAATTCCTATGTCGAGTAAGTCGTTCATTCTTTTCCTATATTTTCCGGTCATGTCTCATTAAAGAGATTAACTAATTCAGAGGGCAAGCGAGCGACTTGTTGGGGATATCTAAATATCCAGCAAGTGTGTCCTGTATCCCACAATACTGTAACTATTCAGTCCACTTCACTGTTGACACCAGGGCCTTCTGTGCCTGCTTCATCTTCTGGCACCAGCTCAGGGCTCTCAGGGGATTCTTCCTGCCCAGCAGTCACATCTTGGGCATTCAAATGCTGCGGCTTCCCATGGTTGGACTTCAAATGGAATCAGGTTCAAGCCCAACTGCTGGATTCCGCGCTAACTCCTCCGAAGTCAATGCCATCCCTGGCTTTATGGATGGAGTATCACACGGTTGTGCATCTAATATTCTCTTCCCATGGCGCTTTATTATTTGGCCCGAAACCTGAACAAAACCATTGATCAATATACATATCAGAACTGAATGGCACCTGCTCATTGTCTTTAGATGTATTGCAACTCAAAGGAATTCCCAGGGCTGGAAATCGTCCTCCACCTCCTGGAGTTCGAGCACCGGCTGAGTCTTGAACTCCTTGGAGAGCAGGTTGAAAGCAATTCTTTAAGGGCTAGAGAAAGTGGAGCAAACTTGAACGCAGTCCATCTTTTGCTGCACTGATTCTTCCAAGATGAGCAAATGCCAATAGCAACATCGAAACAAAGAACCCCGCAACGATGCTGCAACGACCCAAGACTGACCAAGAGTCCCTCAGGATGGATATTCAGATTCTAGGGATGAGTAGAATCGATTACAGTAGATAATAGTATATAGATAGATGTAGATAGTACTTACATCCCAGGACCCTTCTAGCTCCAAGTCTCGAGTAGATCAAAGGTCACTGCAATGTTGTCTTCCTTCCGTATCCAGGCCTGGCGCAAAACCTATCTATAGTATCTGCTGTCGAAAAGCCGTGATCTGGTGGTCATCTATACTATATACAGTATATATATATATATATCCCGGTATATCTAGACTCTGTCTGACTTCAAAACATTGCAAGGATTTGAATGTTTAAGGGTTCCAAAACACGTAAAAAAAACCAGTGTTGGGTCGGTAGACTTTCCGTCCACGCTGTAACCTGACATGTAAAAACAGGTTCTTGCATGCAGTCTTCTTAGGGAACACAGCTCCAATCACAAAACTGACCGCTGCTCCCGCCTGCTCGAGCAGGCAAAAGTTCAAGACTTCGAAAAAGGTTCGTGGCTCGCCTGGTTTGGCCCGAGCACAAGCAATCAGAGTCGTGGAGTCGATCTACAGGATGAATCTGAAAGGGTGACAGGGAAGAAGATAGCCGAACCAAACTCTCCTACAAACTCTGCATGCTGCGATGACTTCTCAGGCTCTGTGAAGGCTTCCTGACGCGGCACTTGAACATCATTGAGCTAAAAATGTGTTCTTTCTCCTACTGTACTCTTTTGACGTTTACAGTTACTCTTGCGCCTTTACTTCGCAAAAACCAGGTCTTTCATTTTCCTTTAAACATGATATCACATGACTTCACCCGATTTACTAGCCACCAACATTCTTATACTGTATAGAAGCTGGGCTTCATTTGCTTTCCATGTCCATTCCATCCAAAATTATGTCTGCAAAAACTCGCATCCGGCCACCGCTTTGCCCGCCTTCTACCTCGCTGGGCTCCAAGAAACTATAGTCAAAGCGCCGGCTCACAGCATTCTCACCTTCCCCCACGGTGAGCCTGGTGCATCGGGTGCAATGGACTGGTGATCATCTGATAGGTCATTCAAGGTCCAACTCTTACTAGTAGCGTCCTTGTTTCTAATAGCGATGCCAGGAGCCCCCAGTAGCGTCCTTGCTCCTAGGAGCGATGCCAGGAGCCCCTAGTAGCTTCTCGTTACTAGTAGTTACTTGTTCCTGTGTGTGAATGATCCTGGTTGGTGATCTCGTGCGAATGTTCAACTCCGTTGGAAAACGACTACGTTGACATGATGGATGGACGTTTGAACCGTTTGTTTCTGGAGTGGCGCTGCCTGAAGGTCATCTCGACGCCTGGGTGAACCCACAACCGCAGCGAGCAGCTGCCTCTCATTGGCCAGTCAGGGTGGTTTGCTCCGAAGTTTTGGAACTCTAGATCCGACACCGCTCATTTAGCTGTGGCAAGGGTGCGAATGACGCATCGTTTGCCATCAAAATCCATCAAAGAATTTGAAAGCATAAGAATCAGAACCATCGTACATCTTCCTCTATCAAAATATATACAGTAGCGTGACTTTAGAAGAGGTTCTTCGCGTGTCTGGATGCACCAAGTGCGTTGTTGGTTTTGATTCCGGTTCCTTGAAGACGATGCTAGAAGGACCCTCAGGGACATGAAAGCCATGAAGCGTCGCAGGCTCAATTGACATGCCTAACCGGACCTGTACATGCACATCCTCACTGCAAAACGCCCTGTATAGAAAACCTTTCGTTCACCATAGTGTCAGTGAAAACATTGGCCCTTTATGCTCCCTCCAAAAAGAACACTAAACTTCCAATTGTTCAGTAAATTAATAAGGTCATCATACAGCTCTCTTGGTCTATACGTACTATACATGTAGTTCCCGCAGTGAGTGGGTAGACAGCCTTTTAATTTAAAGCATATAAGCGAATGTTCAATGGCTTTGCGGCTACAAAACGGGTGCCCAAATAAGAGCCCTTCCTTTCACATGGTAACCTGTCTTTTGGTCTGCAACTACGCTGAATGTTGCCATGCCTTTGCGTGCGCTAGCACAAATTCCAGACTAGCCTCGCTCATGATGCCCAGGTCGCAGCACTTACTGTGATGGCCAGACCTCTAACCCCGAAAGCATTACAGGAATGGCTCACTTGTGGCCCTGACAGTGGTGGCAAACGCGCGAGAGGTGCAAGGACAAAGGAACCAAGTGAACAGGGACAACCGATGAGTCAGGCCAGACCTCCTCATTATAACACCTAGGACGTAGGGCTCTTCTCAACCTCGATTGAATGTGCATGTGCACGTTTACACCGAGGCCCTGGCCGATGTGCGTGCAAGAGAAGAAAAAAGGATGAAATGACAGGACATGAACGAAACCAAATGACAGGGGGCACGGACAAGGCAGACAGGAAACCAACCAATATAACAAAACCTGGGGCACCTAACTTTGTTTTATGGATCCCCTTTGAAATTCATTTGGGTACTTTGGTAGCCCAATTTCAATCAATTTCATACTATAGATCGACGCCCCCATGTGGGGGTCTCTTTAAAATCATGCCCCCCAGCTCACGCACACGCTATAGAATCAAAGCCCCTTTGTCGTGAAGTGACAGCTTATATTTGAACTATTCAACACTAAAGTTTCACAACCCCCATCTCACAGACCGAATCCTTAGAATATTGTATGCTCAAAAAACTCTGATTCTATAGTGATCCGATGTGTGTTCGAAGAATGTTTCCGACAACATCCAGCAACGTCTTTCGGACGATGTGTGATTTCCGCCGATGTCAATTTTTCTTTCCGCTCTGGTCTGCCTGTTCATTTTGTTTGTTGCTTGCTTGTTCATTGCTAGAATCATGATCACTCGATGACTCATCAACATGTCTGTCACTAAAAAATAAAAGTCCCCATGTCACCAGTACAAAACTCACGGAAACATATATCGCAAGTTATAACACTTTAGAATCACAACCCCCAGGTCAACTAGGTCAAATTGCACCCTTGTCGGAAATTTCCCGTGGTTCCTTTTAGAATCGAGGAACCTGAGTGATTCGATTCTATAGTGCTATAAAACGGTTGCTGGGGAGTACCCAGTGGCCTGATTCCATAGAGGGAATTTTTAAGGGGATTTTTATGGTGTAATTTAACAGGCTGTGCACATGCACCGGAGCAATCGTAAGGGCAGCACAAAGTAGGTCCGGAAGGAGCTTACAAGTCAACTTCTCCGAAGTTAAAGCTTTCGAAGGAGCAACACCATCGACTCACCCCACCCCACCTGGCACTGGGAGTGGTGCAGTGATCCCTTCCTCCTGGGCCATGCTGCGGGCAGCCAGGCAAAGCTCCAACCTCTGCGTGGCGGTGGTTGGTGGGAGCCACTTGAAGCCTGCGAACTGAGAAGTCGATATGGCTGCTCTGCGCATCATTTCTTGACTTGAGCAGCACGGGCATGGGAAAGGCCCATTTGTTGGAGAAAAACAATTCCAACTATAAGGCACTCTCCGTACTAAGGCATGCTATTCCTGAAGTTTCTTCATAGGGGACTGGGCTGTGAGATCACCCACCGAGTACAAAGATCCAAAAAACATGTACACAACAAATACTCCTAGTAGCGTCCTTGCTCCCAGGAGCGATGCCAGGAGCCCCTAGTAGCGAGGCAAAATAAACGTGACATCCACAGCTGACCGGGCACCCGACTGCATGGTGGGCAACGAACAGAGTGAAAACTCCGGTGATCGAATGCCCGAGCAGTCCACACGGGCCTCAGTCTGGCGAATCAGGCCTTCATTAACAGGGCTCTTCACGTGAAGACCCTTTTTTTGACCTATCGTCCTTTCGTGTTTTCTTCCTTCTCAATCTCTCCTTTCTTTGTTCTCTTGTATTCTCATGTCGTCCTTTTCTCACTTTGGTTGTCGTTCTGACAAGAACAACTCAGAAGTTAAGTTTCCCTTCAGAAAAGAAATGTGAGCTATACCGCGTCCAAATACTAGAAGCTAACTAGTCGGAGCTACTCCCCTACTTACTGAAGTAAGGAGTCAAGGCCACGGGGAACAAAGCAACAACCCTGCAATGCCCTGCAATTCTTACCCCGCACCGGGTCTGATGACATGACTGGCTGCGCACCTCACGTTCCTGGTTCAGGACATCGGCCATGCGCTTCTTCAAACCTCTGCAGTTCCATCTGACACTGCGGCAGTAAACCTCGCAGCGGATTGGACGAAGCCAGGTCGCATCTGGAGTCTCAATGAGCCTTACTGATTTCTCCAAAGCAGCAACTTTGAGCAATGGTGGGGTAAAATGCAGTTTCCCAACAGTGTTGAAATCCTTGAAAAGGCTTAAACAGGCAAACTCAGTGTTCAGTGCACCTGCAAACCAGGTCTGAGTGACACTGAGATCGTCGATCCAACCAACCAGGGCTCCGGCATTGGCCGCCAGCTGGGTATTACTCTCGATACCTCAGTCTTTGCAGCAGTGTAGTTATCTCACCCAGGAACGGGCCTAGGGCCTAGGAATGTGCTCATCCAGCTCTGCCAAACGGCCAACTGGATGGAAGACTAAAACACATTCTGCGCAAATGCCATTCCGTGGTTCGGGGACATGCAATCATTAGACACCTGGAGTGTACCCGGCCATTGTAATATTGTGAGAACACACTGAACACACACACACACACACTGAGGGAATCTTAGCAAGGGCACCTTCAATGCGTGTTCCCAAGACCATGGCTAAGTAGAGTAAACGGTGGTCAACAGTGTTCCCACATCTCGCCCAATCACTGTAGGATGCTGTGGATTGTTATGGTTGCTTGCCCTGCGATGTTGGCGACCGACAGACTTCTGGGCCAATGCAATTTGCAATGTCAAGGGTAGATGGTACCCTCTTCTCCAGCGCTGAGTGACCTGGTGAATATACGTGGAGAGATTCTTGTCAAGCAATGTTACACCGGAACTCTGCTGGGAAGCTGGGAAGCCCGACGGTGCAAGTTCTCTCGGATGGCAATCCGAAGGTCCTGGAGGCTTCCATTTCAAGTTGTGTCCAGATTTACAGTCATATACAGTCTTACATCCTCATCAGGATATGCATCTGTCTGGTTTCATCTGACTTTTTCAAGGACGAATACATTCCAAAGGACTGGAAGTGTGACAGTTTGAAAGGGTGCTTAGGCTTATGTCACACTTATGTCAACTAGCAGCTAGTCAAGAGAGATTGGGACAGTATACAGAGTAGCCACAGATTCATGTGGTACAAATCACATGTTGACCAGGATTCCTTTCCAACAGAACAGCTTTCCGAGCTTGTGACATCCTGCATCCTGACATCTTCATGAGAATTATATAAGGCAACAAAGTACATGACCCTTTGGCCCCAAAGCAAATACTTACAGGCCCACATGGATTTGATGATTTAGTTGCTGGTGAAAACTATATAAAAATGTTGCCCCTGCCCGACTGATGTCACTCCTGGACTCTTTCCTGTGTGGCTTGCTCCTCTTTCACCAGCCTGCAAGTTACGAAGGTGGAGGCAGGAGCTGAAACTATTTAACTGGTGGAACCAGTGGTCGAAGTGGCTTCGGAGTTTTCATCCGTACTTTTTGATATGTTTCTGTTGCAAGAGTACAATGAAACACGACAACATGCATGATTGTGGGTAATACCCAGACTTCAGACTTGCTTCCCCACGTGGAACATTTCATTTCATACAATGATACGTGGGATGAAATCCCAAGGCTGGCAACCCGTGTATTGTACTATATACAATAATTATGTATATATAATACTTAAAACACATATATATATATTATATTATATTGTATTATATTATATAAATCCTTGAGCACCTTCCCACAAGTACTACCTGAGAAATAGGCAACACACACACACACATATCAGTTTTTGAAAAATGCGGTGCCCTGGATCCCTACCGGTTTTTCTCTCTCCTCGGGGGTCCCGAATAACTCCATGGATCCACTCGCTCTTCCCACCTTTGCAAGCAGTCGGCGACGCTGTTTTCCATTTCTCCACGCCTTTGGCTGAGTGACCGTGGTCTCTGGGACGCCAAGTTGCCACGTTGGGAGGGCCACAAGATGAGCAAAGTAGTGGGAGGGCCACAAGCTACAGTAAGAGTTTCTTTTTCGCAAAACTGTCGGCTTTCAAGGCCAAAGTGGAAGTGAGGCATTTGTAGAATTGCATAGCCAGCTACAATCATCCAGTAGCTGTATGTCGATTACAACATGTTCTTTTGGTCAGCATTGTCATGACTTCGATCTTGAATCCAAAAAACACAGTCTTCAGTCTTCAGATCGTTCACCTAGTTATCTCTGAACAAATCTGCCACGTCTTTGAGACATGTCCACCTCATGTATGATGTCCAAACAATGTGCCGACCGTACAGCCTGTGCCGACCTGAAATGATACCACTGGGCAGCCCTACACCGTTTGTATGCGCTCTTCGACAGTTTGCACTGACCTGCCATGGGACTGGACCAAGTACTAGGAGCAAGGACACTACTAGGGTGGCTTTTGGTTGGACCTGTGCATCCCATTTCAGGACCGGTCTGGCCAAGTGAAGTGGAAATTCTACTGTCCAGTGGAGAATGTGGATTTCAAATGATTTCAAGAGGATTCATGCCTCTCTAGAGAAGGAGCAAAGAGCTGAATTGTGATGAATCAAACCAAACCAAGCTGAATTCTGCCCCCTACCTAGAAGCGATGTGGGTGGATTGGGTAGAAGATCTTCAAGCTAATCACCTCTCTCTTCGGCCCTCCAGCCTCTCCAAGTCTGCTGTCGACTGCACCAGCTTAGAAGACACATCCTCCAGTCCGCCCTGTGGCACCGGCATGGTAGCCGTCGTCGTCTGGACTCGTGTAAATCCCGTTGTCTTGCATGTGCTTTCCATTTTAACAAACTGGTGTCCATTTCTTGCAACTCTGGTGGCCAAGCAAAAGCAGAATGATAAAATATGGTTTAAACATGCAATACTGAAATTAGCAGGGAATGTGTTTGTCGTGGGGTGGGTGTTGTGGGTTTTCGGGGGCCAAAGTCTTCCCCCAACTTCCAGGAATAACTTTCACCGCACATGAGTTGGAGAATAGGTAAGGCCATCCGCTAGTCACTAGTCAAAGGATTTACATACTGTATATACCAATTGGCAACCTGTTCTTCCTTTCTTGATATTTGTTGCAGGTGTCGGCTGCCCAACAACAGCGCTACTCTATGTTATTCCCACGCTGCATGTAGATGCATGTAGCATGACATAGCATGACCCGTCCTGGAGCTGATCGCACTGGGTGGTCAATGGCCCACTGGTAGACTCCTTTGCCACCTGCCGATTGCACAGCAAGCGAGTGGACCATTGGCCGACGAAGCCAGGGAACGACTTTGAGATGTCTTTGTTTCCACCTCAATATCCAAGAAGTCTCCACCTAGTCAGCTAGTTGGGGTCATGGGGTTTGACATGGCCATTCTTCTTGTCAGTGAGAAACACCAACAAGTTGTCTTCCTCTTACCCTCAAAGGGTCCACTTGCGACCATCCTGGCCTGGATCTCCTTGTGCATCTCCACCCTTTGTGTCTCGATGACGCTGTGGCAGCTCTTCAGCTCCTGGGAGGTTCCCAGGCAACTGACCGGTGTAGATATGAATGTTGATTGGCTTCCACCATTGAGATCCTAAGCTTTTTTGAAGTGCAAAAACATGCAAAAACGTACACGGTTACGCCGCTGATGTTGGTATTGCAAGTGGCCCTCAAAAATGGCCATCACGCAACAAGGTCGAATTGTTTCTTGCCAGAACCAAAGGTCGATGGCCGCAAAAGGGGCCAGGGTGTAGTTGCCACATGTTGCCACCCCTTCTGGTCCCCTACTACTAGGTTGGAGGCTTGGCTATTATCAGGTTGGAGGCCATTACTACTAGGAAGAAGAAGTTACTAGTAAATGTAGTTTTTCACCAACTGAAACTAGGAATGTCGCCTTCACTGACAGACCGATTGGACCGACCAAACTGGACCGGTTTTTTGCTCCTCAGTGAGGCGATCGGAGCTCTGTTGCGTTTGCTGCTGCAGCTGCGAAAGCTGCTGAAAGCTCACGTGGTGCTTATCATCCACCTGCAGAGTCACCGCACCCCAAAACCACAACACCACGGGGATCATCATAATACACCACTAGGACAAAAGGCTTTTCTTCTTGAAGGTTCCAAATTGACAACCCTTTCCGCATAGAATCCTGCAAGGCGCTTATGTGGCCTGACACAGTCGAATTTCCTACGAGTACCTCCAAAGCTGTTTATAATTGTAAATTCAAAAGAGGGTGATAATTGACCGTCCCAATGCTATAAGACCCCGCACGAAGAAACCATTTTCTTCCTCCTGAAGTATTCATGAAACTTCCCGCACCCAACAACTTGGCCTAAAGATTTGACCAACAACTTGGCTTCTACAAGAATCCAGATTTTTGATTGTTCAAACAATTCTGGTGCCTGGGCTTTTTGTGATCCCCCGCCTTTTTCAGCTCTAGCTGGTGGGCTAAGATCTGCTCCTGAAACTCTTGCCGCAAAGTCTCCGCCTGCAACGCGTGTGTCTGCCGAACGGATGGATTGCCATTTTCCAAGCCTTGTGCCCCAAATAGCAGTTTCACAATGTCAAACTTTCCAGATTTGATAGTTGGCGCAGGAGTTTAACACCTTAAAAGACGACGAAGATAATCATTCCTGCAAGGAACCCCTAACCCCAGTTTTTTGCAGCTTCGTTGGTTGGTTGGCTGTCCTCCTCGGCCTTGCTCTCTTTTAGCTCTTGGAGCTCGGAACTTTGCTGCTCAATGCGGAGGTTCAGCTCCTCATGGAGTGGCCAGGTTGGCTGGCTGCTGTCTTGGCATTAAGATCATAACAAACAAGTGGGTTACGACACATGGGTAAAGAAAAACCATTGACAAGCTGCTGTGAGGATTCTAGAGATGCAAGGAGCTAGTCCATAAATGGACTGCTCTGACTGCACCACTTAAATCTTTGGCCGTTGGCCTTCTCCCAACACCAAAGTTGAGGTGGTCAAAGTTGGACATATCAATATGTGACATAAGCAAAGCAACGACTCTAGCTAAAACGATCGTGATGTTTGTCTGGAAAAAAACGAAGTGGGTGGGTGTTGTTATAAACCACCTCTCACTTTGCCCGCATGCTCTTTCTTGTCTTGCCGCTCCACTTCCCAAAACACCAGTTTACGTCGAATTAGTGAGAGATTCGCAAAACAAACACCCAGCATCACCCAGCCAATGCGGCTGGCATCAGCGCAAGCGCAAGGAATACGTACTGTATCATCATGTTCCGTTTCTGGTCGATCCAATCCAAAGGGATCCAAAGGGATCATTGGTGTGATATAGCGACCCAAAGACGAACAAACCGTCACTGTATAGATCTGTATAGTAGATAAATTCATACTAAAACCAGGCAAGGGCAGTGAGTGATTGCTCCACCACAAACAAAACACGGGCGTAGTGTTACATCATACCTTATCAAACCATCCTCTTGCCTTCCATCCCGGCCTGCCGCAGGTCGTGGATCTGCTGGGTATGTCGCTCACTGCTTTGTGTGACGGCCTCGACAACACGCTGGAGGAGCCTCCCTGACTGAACACCAGGACCGAAAGCAACTGTGTTCGGGTGCGTTCGAATGTGGTTTCCTCGGTCTTGCAACCAAGGCCCCAAAGGGAGATCCAACCATGAGCCAAGTCCACTCCAACTATGGAGCCATGTGGAGACTGACTAGGGCAACGGAAAACATCAACTCTCCGGAGACATCTTCATGTCACCAAATTCCGATCACCCCGGTGCAGGCCTGCTCTGAATGGGACCTCTCCTGCTTGAGTGACAGCATTTCTTCCTGCAAACACAAGCCCGGAACAAAGTTCTGTCATCTGGTGAATCTGGTGCGCATATTAATTATAAACATTCATACACAATGGACATGAGTCAGCACCAAGTGGTGCACAGTGGCGGCACGCTTCACGTTAAGTTAAATCAATTGTTTAATTAAGTATATACTGTGTATATATAATGTCACAATCGCAGCTTTCCGCCGATACTCTAGCTACAAGTAGCATGCCCGTGCGAGGTATATAAGTGAGCTTCAGCCAGTGTTTGAGTTCTTCATCTGCATGACCGATGTGTTGGCAAGTACACCACCGGCGCCACCAAGAGGGAAACCCAGCGAAAACCACCAGGGCGGGCTTGGGGCAGCGAGCCTTGAGCCCAGTGAGCTCTGCCGTGAAGTCGTTGATCACTGAGCTGGAGAGCTCCATGATCTTCGAGTTCAGGCGATCCTGGAGAGCTCGGGACGGTCATCTGACTCGTGGACGGTCACCCGTCAAGTCCATCAACAACGCTGCCACTTGAGGGGCTTCAAATCACTTTTTTTACCTCTTGAAACCAGCTTAAACCCCTCAAAGATTGCAGCTTCAAAGCCCGTGTACAGAAAACGTGCTGCCACTGATCTGACACAGGCAACTGTCAACATCTATCAATTTGTCAGGGAGGCTGTGCACTTCAGGCCTCCTGAAGCCCTTTGGACAAAAAAATGGGGGGACCACCCACACGCCAATCGTTTTGTTCAAACAAACATGCCGATCCGAGAGCCCCACTCAAGTGCTCAGTTGTCTTTTTGAATGTGAATGCGTAGCATCTTCCCGCCAAGAAAAAATGAACTCACCGGATGTCCCATCCATCAGGTCCTCAAGCTCCTTGAGTTTGGCCTGGCAGGACATCTGTCAAGATTGCAAAGGGGGACATGGTGCCATGGAATCTCCGCCACACTGACATGCCATGGCGATACGACAGAAATCGCATCTGGACAAATTGGCCGGCCCACCGTACCAACCCCAAGATCCCTAAGGAGTTGCACCACATGCACCACATCCTATAACTTGGATCGACCTTCGAAGTTGACGCGCCATTCATTCGAAGTTGACCAACTCCTCCGTTCACCGGGCGGATGTGATCGGTGTCAGCTTGAGACTGGACAGCTCTGGCTGCACTTCCCTTTTGGTCAAAAAAGTGTGCAAGTGAATCAAGGATTTGCGCACGGCAGTGTGTTCCTGAAACAGCAAACCACCTTTCTAAGATCTCATCAAGCCTTTGATACGAGAAGCAAGTGGTTCGATCGATGTTTTGAGATACCTCAGAGGCATGGGATCTGGTGTCATTTCTTCAGACTTACCAGAGTTGGGAACGATTTCTGGTCGGTTTCCGGGAAGCTGTGCATTGTGCATTGTGCATTGATTGTACGCCTGTCCTTTTAAGACTTCCTGTGCTGCGGCTCCTTAACATCTTAACGTCTGACACAAAGTCTCGCGACCCCTTTGAGACTCATCAACCTCATCATATTCCCCGTTCATAACCAGTCTGATTGGGTTCCTCCCCACATTAACTCCCGGCTTCCTCCCTGCCTCCACATCAACTTCTGGCTCCTTTGGTGGCTTCGACCCGCAGCACAGCACCATGGCTACCCACAGCACCAAGGCTTTGAGCGGTGCAAACAGGGTCAATCGAGTGGACTTCTGGCGACTTTGGCCCAAAAACGCCACGTTCTGAAAACTCAGTGAGGCTGAGGAAGAGCAACGCTCAGAATCGCTTATTGCCCTTGCTCGGTGAGGTATGATGAGCCACCCTGCTTCGACTTCTCTTCCTAGCAAACTTCTCTTCAGCGAGCTTCATGCTTCATGAATGAATTCTGTCCCTCTTGACTCTTGAATCAAGAAAACGTGCCTGCGGCTCAACAAACCTATATACATCTAAGCATCCATCTGATGCCCGCTGTAGGAATTTCAACATATTCATCATGTTGAATCCAACAAGCTACAAGAACATCTCCACACGGGCAATGTGGTGGTGTAGGCATGACAATTAGATATGATTTTGGAGGGTTGAACCCCCTAGGATCCTTTGGACATCGAGTGGCTGCCACTGGCTGCAACTGGATTCGGGGCTGGGAAATCTGACGTGCTGTTCTTGGGCAAATGATGACTTGGGTTGCATTCTAATCTCCCTCTCTTGGTTTTCTTTCGCTTCCAACATGATTCTGCTTCATCTGCGCCCCTCTTTTGCACTGCGCAGGCAGCTCGGACTCCTATGCCGGCACGTAGGAGGACCCCAGAGTCCTACGCTTGCCGGGTGCGGACTCATCAGATTATATAAGCCCATGACGAGCCCTGGAAACACAATAAACTATCGATCTATGTGTATGTGTATATATATATATATATCAAACAAAGCAGAAACCAAGATCATCTCCAAGCCATGAAACCACTCTAATAGCATTAGCTGCTCTTTTTGTGTGAAACAACACCAACAGTGTCGCAGGGCTTTTGATGTGCACGATCGTGACATCCATTGATGTTGCACCCACCTACCTCATCCATCCTCATCCTACCTCTTCACCGGAAGTTTTCCAAAAACGCCTTGCTCGACACCAACAACCGAAAGGCCCCGGGCACCTCGGCGGTAAGGCCTCCGGGTTCTCGTGCCACTCGGCACGCTGAGCGGCGCGCTTGGCGGAGCTGAGATATTGGGGCGCGGCCTCGGAGAGATGCTCCGACTCTGCTTGCAGCTCCTGAGGCGAACGTCTTAATGGGGAAGCAATTGTATTTTCTTAAAGCCCAGGGGGGGTAGGCCGAGTCGGTAGCTAGTAAGGAGAGGTGGCTAGTAGCTTAAGTAGCTACTAGTATGGACGCAGGATAGCTCACGCTTCTTCAAGGAAGCTCCCCCCCGCCGCCCAGGTGTAGGTCCGGTGACCTTTTGCGGAAGATCTTGCGCAACATCAACAGGGTTCATGTACCCTTTTGGATCTTTTCGGATTTCACTTTCCCGGCATCCCATGGACGGGACGGGAATGGAGGTGGGACTCATTCTGCACTTAGTGTCGTGATTCAACACAGAAGCGACACCTACAAATATTCTCTCTCTCTCTCACGTACATCACATCCATTATTTGGTTTGATTGATGTTGATTGGACCCCAATGACCTCCCACAGCCTCATTGGCGCTTCTTTTTGACCGCATGTCTCTTGGCGCTGCTTATCCCCGCCTTGGCGTAGCTCCGCAGCTTTTGCCCGTGGCTCCGCATCTGCTGGGCTGCGGTGTTTAGCCGCAGCGCGCCGTCCACGTCACCCGCCATCCTGTGGCAGGACGAGAAGGCCGAAAACAAGGTGCTTATTCATCTGTCTAATCACTTCAATCAGCTTTGGAAAGAAAATTGGTCTCAAGAAAGCTAATTAAGCTATATATGTTGATTTTGGACTCCAGGTTCTTGGGCCCAGTGACGTCGCTGAGGAAGTTGGTGTTTGCAGCAATCCTATGGGCAACCATCCAACCGTGGGCTTGTGCCAGGAATTTGGCAGTCCATTCGTTGAATTCCATTGCTTTTGGATTGGTGCCAGTGCTGCCAGCTGCTACAAAGGGCAGTTTCTTCGAAAGGATTGGGGAGGTTGAAAATAAAAGCAAGTGTATCTGGCAGCAACGAAATGAACAATTGAACCGTACGCTAGTATGACGAAAAAAAACACCCTTGGGTCTGTATCAAAACACTAGGAGCTCTCATTCCTTGAGTAAGGTTCAAGAAACGACCCATTCACAATCCAACCCGAGCGAAGTCATCACAGCACACGAAGTGCTGCTGTAGGCTCGTTTGGACAACATGGATGACCATTTGGTTCGCAGAATCAAACATCAAAGCAAGGCCACACACACTAAGTCCAGATCGTTTCTCAACAGTACATCCATGGGTCCATGACCTAATCATTAACTCTCCAACGCGAAAAGCAAACACAAAGGCAGATCAAACATGATCAAACCATAGTTTGAGCATGTCATTTGATCCTCTCTTCCGCCCCGTCTCCCAACAGCGCGGACACACGCCTCTTCTCTGCCGCAGTCAAGGTCGCTTGGTTCGCCTCCTCCGCCAGGCCTTTGGCCACGGTGGACAAGGTCTTCGCCGTCGTCTGGTAGCTCTTCGCCTTCACTGGTGAAGAAACCCAGGAGGGCATTTGCACCAAAAGCACAGGGCAAAATAGAAAACAATAGAAATGACATAATAATTATGTAATTACGAATTACGAGTAGTATATATATAGTACGTTATGCTACCCGGAAGTGAGTTAGGACTTTACGACAGCTCAAATGAGATAGGTCACGAAAGAAGGTACAAAAAGAGTGGGCAGATGAGATCCTGCTGGCACATAAAAAATGCAACCCATCTCATTTGCTATACCATGGGCGTACCGTAGCCGTCAATGAGATAGGACTATGTGCTGAATGTCAATTGTCAATAAAAAACTACTTAAAATATAGTCCGGAGCCATGTACTAGCCACGTGTGTAACATGAAATGGTACCTGCGCTTGGTTGCTCTTTTCTCCCAACGCTGTGTCCTGAGGATTGGCACTATCAACAAAAACTCATGTTGCTATCTGTGCCGAAGTGTTTGAAAGTGATTGGCTGCAGAGATGTCTACCTAGAGCTCCTAACTCATCTAGCATGTCATGTCCATGTTATACCGATTATATAGATTTGACACTTTGGCTGGGACCTTCGGAGGTCCCAGCACGCCCGGCATATGCTGGCATCGGTAAAGCTCTTTCAGCCCATGAGTTCGGTCCATGTGGCCAATTCTGGTAGCTAGAAGCTACTAGGAGCAAAGGGCATCGCTACTAGGAGCAAGGACGCTACTAGGGGCTCCTGGCCTGACTACTAGTAGCTAGAAGCTACTAGGAGCAAAGGGCATCGCTACTATCATCTCCTGTGGTCTCCGCCAAAAGTAGGCTTTCGACAAATGAGATAGTCCAACGGATTGCGGGTGTGTGTGTGTGTGTTCGAATACTCCCAACTCACCTGGGACTAGTATATATCGATTTTTGGGGTGGACCCTTAGGCCCTGATAACCGCTATTCTTTGTCATCGAAGATGGTGATGGTCAAGATTGATTTCAACAAGAACGAGCTGCTGGGAAATGCACAAGAGCCGAGAGTTAGGGCATACCCTGCTTCTCGGAATGGCAACGAGAAGATATGAGAAAATGCTGTGCTGGTCAAAACTGGCACGATTCTTGTTGCCCTTACTACATCAAACTAACTAACGTTTACACCATCAAACACCTTCCTCTAAAGCTGGATTCCCCACGGTTTCCGCTCCGTGCCTTCTCCAGTGCCACGCCCATGGCCTTCGTGTAAGGCTCCGCTGCTTCCAGGGCTGCACGACGCCCATTATCCCAGTGGTCCGTGAGCACCTGCAACCGCTTCGATTGCTGAGGAACTTCCTTTGAGTTACTAATAGCGATGGCCTCCACCTAAGAGCATGGCCTCCAACCTAAGAGCGATGGCCTCCAGCCTACTAGCTGGAGGGAAAATACGGAAGGAAGGAAAATAAGGACGAACCGACGGACAAGGAACTGAACCTTCTGTTGCATCCCGTTGCTAGATTCTGCTAAACTTGATGCCCCTTGTGGAGGTCCAAGTCTGGTCTTAGCATTCGAACTGACTCCATCCTTCGCTGATGGACACTACCAACTGCGCTGTGCCTGATCTCGCCAGTCTTGCAGCTGCTGGAACTTCTGCTGGAAAAGCTGCTTCACAGCGCCCTTGGCCATGTCCTTGCCAAGTGGCTGCTGGTTGGTAGGGTCAAGCTATGTCAACCTCCGGGCTGATGACTAATTTGAGGAGTCATAAGCGCCAACAACATGATTAGTAGGCTGTAAAGGCTGTTCCAAAATCCATAGCTTGCTCGTCCATGTTCTCTTTCCCATTGTCATGTTGTTGCAGCTAGTCTTCAAGTGCCCGCTCAAGCTTCCTCCCGCAACTGGAGACAAACCCCAAAAGGATATGGAGTCTATGTAACTACCCATTGCTACCCGGTGTGAGGAACGCTTTAATGATAGAGCACCGGCAGTAGTTTCCAATCCTTGGCGCTGGCGTCTGATGTCTTCGCGAAGGCCTTGGCCTTCTCTAACCTCGCGTGGGAGCGGTGGTTGGTGGCCTTTGGCATATCAAGCCTGAACCAAGCAGGTGACAAGACGTGCACATAAGTTATTAAGCAACGTACCAAAGGATGTTGAACACCTGTCAAATTTGGCTATGCCAATTTACAGCAAATCCCGCACTCTCTGGGGAGATCACCAGTCAACAATCAATCCCTCAAGATTTTAGGATGAAGCAAGTGGAGTGAGTTGCCCCGTCGCTACAGTGCCAAAAGAAGCTCCAAAAGTTGATGTCTGGCGGTGGAGCTGAGCAAATCCTTTGCGTCCTCCACGGATCACCATCCTTTGCGTCCTCTACGGGGTACATGTGCCTCTTGAACCCACCATGTTCCCTGGTCCCATCTTTAGTGGGATTGTCGGTGCACAATTAGGTGACTTAACAGATTTGTTATGCACCGTCCGACTCCCTGACTTTCTCTGAGGTGAGTGAGACCTCCTTAGCAAAATACCTCTTACCTCCTTATGAATTGAACCCCCTCTGTTGCCAGCTTTGGAAGGAAAGCTACCAATTCTCTTGCCGCTAAGCCCCCCCAACTCTTTCTCGAGCTTCTTATTGCTGTCCTCAGCGTATTTCACCTTGGGCGCGGGTTCTCCACAACTGCTTGGCTGCTCGGAAAGGATAACCCTCGCCTGGCCATGGGAGTGCCACTAGTACATGACAACATGGACACTATCTAGATACGGTACGTCTATCTGGTGCCTATTTCTCACATCTTGCTGGGCACAGCGTTTTGTAGAATTCACCGCCGGCGGTTGGACACTCGGTTGCATGGTACTGAGGTTGGAATCTGCGTGGTCGTGGTGCACCTGTTCAGAAGATTCTGCTGTACCAGTACTGTTCCTGAAGGAACAGTAGTACCCAGACTTTGAGACGTTCCTTCTGTTTCGAGGGAATCTAGTATGCATTCTAGTCTGAAATCCACGAGTGAGGAAAACACAGAAAAGGCCTAGACTTGGGCCTAGACAAGACCCATTCTGCTTGAGCAGCAAGGGTTAGCTAACATTCGGTTTAAAGAGTTCCTGTTCAGAGAAGGCCATTTTCTCTGTTTGAAGGTTTTGGAGATGGTGTCGAGGCGCCCACGCTGACATCCGCTTTTGATGTATCTAACGTGTCTTCCATCGAACAAGAAGCCGATGGTACCGCTACGCCGCCAAACAACATATCATATCGAAAACATTCGAAAAAAATCTGCTCATCTGTGAAAGGCACCTTCCAACTCCTCCTGCCTTACTACTAGTAACAAAAACGCTACTAGGAGCAAAGGGCATCGCTACTAGGAGCAAGGACGCTACTAGGGGCTCCTCGCCTTGCTACTAGGAGCAAGGACGCTACTAGGAGCAAAGGGCATCGCTACGGAAGGCCAAATTCCACGTCCCTCTGATTTTCACCAAGAATCTTCGGCCTCCTGCTGGGCACTGAAGTCCTTGGCTTTGGCCAGCAACACCTGGTGGCCAGTGACACATCCAAGCTCATTGGCTGTGTTGTGTCTTTTGACGCAATTCATTGATGGTTGGATACGTCCAAAGGAAAGAAGTGATGCTCAGAAATCGAATCCAGCCAACCTTTTCTCAGGTCAATGGACTGTCAAGGACACTCAAGCACAGTGACACAATTAGTAATTACATGAAGTCGCCTGAAGACCTCTTGTGGATTCAACCTATCTCAACCTCTCCCTCGTCCCCCTTTAAACAAGACTCTTCATCCCTCCATTTTCACTCACCCAATCTTTCTCGTCCCCAACCTGCTGCGTCATCGCCAACTCCTCCACATGCCTCTCTGCGCCTAAGGCCTCCTCAGCCGCCGCCTGCGCCTGTGCCTGCACCGTGCGGGCTGAGCTCTGGAGCTCCTCCACAGTCCTCGGCGGAAACAATGGAAATAAAACAGAATCATAGAGCACCTGTTGCTAGTACGTCCTTGCTACTAGTAGCTACGCCCTTTGCTACTAGTAGCCACACCCTTGTTACTAGTAGCGAATCTCCCAGGTTGGACGTTTTATGGAACCGTTCCGGAATCTGCATACCATCCGCCTACCATCAAATCCAAACGCATGTCCACGTGCAGAACCTCCTCGACATGACACTCCGGAACCTCTAATCTTTTTGGTGCGCTACATCGCGACGTCCACCACCCCCTTCAGCCAGGAGGCGACTTGTATTGCCGATCTTCCAGCGCCTCGATCTGCCGATCGGCGTCCGCCACCTGCAGATCGGGGATGGTTCCGAACCAAGGACACAAAGGACACAGGTATCGACATGTATCGAGAATAGTTTGGTTACAACGGTTACAACTACTTCCAAAAGATCCGCATTTTGCAAAGTTTGCTGACCAACTGTTTTGCCACACACCTTTTAGCTTGGCGGATAGATTTGTAAGATTCTCACTTGTTTTTGCAAAGTTTCGTTGGGGCTGTAGACTCTTTAAGGTGCTGTCTTTCACCTAGCTTCATATATGATTTTCCCCACATGAATAGTGCCTGTACTCTGTCGAAAGGACCTAAATCCTGTTTCCAATGTCCACCTGTTTGCAACAGGCTATATATACAATGGTTATATATCAATATACATGACATCACAACATATAATGTTGTGACATTATATATCTATATATATTTATAGAAAACTGATGAAAATTGTATATACAAGATTGTCCTGACAAGGTTTGTTTGGGCTGCTGTCTTGGGATGTTAAGTGACGTCCATGTGCGTATTTGTGTGCATTTGCGCATTTGTGTGCTCCCTGGTGATTTTTTGACGAGGCGTGTGCGGTGGATTTCAAATCACTGCTGTTCCGCTACGTCTTGTCAAACAAACACATACAAAACAAACCAATATTGCGTCAAATAACAATTGTTGGAACTGATACCCAATCCACTGCAGTAGCAACAGAGTGCGGCCATGGAGTATCACGGGATCATGTCCATCAACAGTATCCTGCCAAACACTGCATGAAGAGGCGCAACCTTCACGACCAGGACACGTGCTGGCCGCTGGCCTAATAATGCCCTGATGAAGCTAATAAGGTCTGGGTTTCCTACAAGAGAATGACCTCAATTTAACCCAGCAAAACCTGGACTCTCACCGGTACTCTAAGCAATTTGTTCAGATACCTATTGCACAAGACATGTAGGCCTGATCCAGCTGCGGAAGAACAAACAGCAGCAAGCTGCCTGGCCTGTTTCTCACGGTGCTCGCGTTCCTCTCGATGTCCGGCCACCTCCAATTGCAAGGGCTCCTGGGAGGTGAAGGCTCTTTTTACAGTAAAAGTGCATCGCTACTAGTAACAAGTGCATCGCTAGTAGTAACAAGTGCCTTACTGGTAGTAACAAGAAGCTATTAGTAACAAGTGCATCGCTAGTACTAACAAGTGCCTTACTGGTAGTAACAAGAAACTATTAGCAACAAGTGCATCGCTAGTAGTAACAAGTGCCTTACTGGTAGTCACAAGAGCATCGCTAGTAGTAACAAGTGCCTTACTGGTAGCAACAAGAAGCTATTAGTAACAAGTGCATTGCTAGTAGTAACAAGTGCATCGCTAGTAGTAACAAGTGCGTCGCTAGTAGTAACAAGTGCCTTACTGGTAGTAACAAGAAGCTATTAGTAACAAGTGCATCGCTAGTAGTAACAAGTGCATCGCTAGTAGTAACATGTGCATCGCTAGTAGTAACAAGAAGCCGTTAGTAACAAGTGCATCGCTAGTAGTAACAACTGCATCTCTAGTAGTAACAAATGCATCGCTAGTAGTAACAAGTGCAT
>CAXAMN010023583.1:532286-557258 GCA_963970005.1 Durusdinium trenchii
TTAGTATCAAAAGCAAAATAATACGCGTCATCTTCTTCCTCCCCCTCTTCTTTAGTATCAGAATCAAAATCATTAGCATCAGAAACAAGAAAACTGAGAGTCAAAAAAAAGTGAGAGTCATTTTTGCAAGCCCCTCTGATTATGTATATATATATATATATGTTGACTTCCATGAGTGCCGCAACCATGTCTTCCTTCCAGGTGCAAGCATATCGATCGTCGTATCCGCAGGGACATTCATCGGCTGGAGCTGAAAAGGATCGCCCGATGGGTTTTTGATCGACTGGAGTCGGTCGGCTACCGGTGTTTCGACATTGGTAGCGGAGCCTCGGCCAAAACGGTCGAGGCTCCGAGTAGGAACTCGGCGCCGCCATGAGTGCCGCTGCAAGTCAAGACCAAGGTGGTCTGAAGTTTTTCTCTGGCGAGTCCGAAGACCACAAGGACTACCGTCGGTGGAAAGCATGGGTCCAGTCGAAGATGATGACGCTGGACAAAATGCCCAAGGAGGCCCGAGGGGCCTATGCTTTCACTCTCTTGAGTGGCAAGGCTTTGGAGTGTGTAGAACACCTGGATCCTAGCGCATTCCAGAAAGAAGGCGGTGAGAAAGTTCTGTTCGATCTTCTGGATCAGCGATTCCCTCAGAAAGAAGTCACCGATGAGATGTCGGAGGTGCTGACCGAGATCTTCAATCTTCGTGCCGCCGAAGGTGAAACACTCAAAGCCTGGATTAGCCGTGCCACTGAGTTGTTCGATCGATGCGCTCGCAAAACGAATGTCACGTTTCCTGAGGAGGCTCGAGGATGATGGCTGATCCTCCACAGGAGTGGGCTCAACGACGAACAAAAAGCTGTGGTCGTCGCTCGATCCTTAGGGGTCATGAAGCGAGAGGAGATCGGCAAAGCAATGCGCAGCTGCTACCCCGAGTTCGTGATGAAGAAGAAGCAAATAGCTGGCGTTGCAATTCTGGGAGAATCCATCGTAGGAGAGCCCGTTTCTGAGATCTCCGACCTCGTCGACGACTTCAACGATGTTGAACAATTTCTTGCTGAGTATCAGCAAGACGAGGCTCTTGAAGAAGAAGTCTATGAAGAGGCCGAGGTCGCAGAAGCATTGGCGATCAGCTGGAAAGATCGACGGCAAGAGCTGTCGAGGTTGCAGAAAGCTCGCAACTTTTCTTCGAACGCCGCCAAGTCCAATGAGCTCAGAAGAAGTTTTCGTGTAGAAGTTGAAGAGTTGAAGAAAAAGACACGCTGCCATCGCTGTGGACAATTGGGACACTGGTCCAAGGAATGTCGAAAAGGAAAAGGCAAAGGCAAGCAGTCCTCTTCCTCGAAGGGCTCCTCAGAGACTGGTGCAGCCCTGGTACAACCCGTCCAAGAAGATGATGAGCAGTTTGTTGCTATGGCACAGCATTTTGCAAGTTGGTCGCCGCTTGACATCCTGCGTTCCACGAAGCGAGCAACAGATTCCTCGATTCCTGATTGGACCGTGCGCGAAACTCTGCTGGTTTCAAGCCCTGGTTTCGGGGTGACCGATTCAGGATGCGGCCGCACTATTGTCGGCCGTGAGACACTTGCCAAGTTCAAGCAAGTGTGGCAGCAACACGGCATGTCATGCCCTGAGCCTGAGCCTGAGATCAACTACTTCAGGTATGGCAATGGTGAAAAAGAGACCTCCACTGAGGTGCTGGCCATGCCAGTTCGAATCCCTGGCAAGTCTGGATCCATTCGTGCAGCCATCGTGCAAGGACAAGCCCCATTGCTGATCTCGCGCGCAGCTCTTCAGAAACTCAAGGCAACACTGGCCTTCGGACAAGGCACCATGACCATATTTGACGATGCAGTGCAGGTGCCTCTCCACACCAATTCCGCTGGACAGTTCATGATTCGAGTCTTGCTCGAGGAAACCAAGGGCAAGGAAGTGCAGTTCTCGGAAGTTATGGCCTCTCAGGAAGCCAACAGTTGCTGTGATCATGAGCCTACAATCGCACCTTCCATGCCAGAGACCGCCTTAGATCCTGAAGAACAGGCCCAAGACTCCGCTGACACAGGACATCCAGGGTCGTCTGTTTGGTCTCGTGTGGATGAAGGTTTGACCTTAACGCCAGTGACGGGCAAACAGCCCCCTTTTTGGCACACAGTCATCCACAGGACCATCCATGATCTTGACACCGGTAGGATAGTGAGCGATCAAACTATCGATCATAGCAAAGATAAGAGATATTATATCCAACCTTTGCCGCAAGACGTTCGCAGAACTCGAACCGACTTCGTGTTTATGCCTCAGGAACACGTCAACACGATCGAGAGCCTGCCAGTTCAAGTGTGCCGACAGTTGACGGCACAAATCAAGCAGGCACCAAGTCGAGTCGGCTCCTTTGTGCAGGGGAAGCGTTTCATGTTGGCTGAGATTTTCAGCCCTCCTCGTTTCGCTCCGTCCATCGAAGCAGTAGGCGGTTTTGCCATGTCATGTGATCTCAAAACCGGGTATGATTTCTCAAAAGCCCAATGCCGAGAAGAAACCAGTTCCTCAAACAGCATCCTCCAGATCTTTTGGTACTGTGCCCTCCATGTACGTACGAAGGTGGTTGGTTCAACCTGAATGCTTGTACCATGGATCCAATGGAGTGTTTGAAAAAGCGTCGATTGAGTCGGTTGTTCATTCGCTACTGTTGCGACCTGTTTGAGCAACAAGTACAGGCCGGGAAACAAGCCTTGTTCGAACATCCATTAGGAGCTAAGACATGGACCTATGAAGAGATGCAATGTTTGTTGAACAAGTACTTCCATGTCAAGTGCCACATGTGTAGGTTTGGGTTAAGACTTCCCCACAGCAAACAATACATCCGAAAGGCCACCAGGTTGCTTGTGAGTCATCAATCAATGACAACCCTAGGCCTCACGTGTCCTGGAAAGAGAGACCCCCATCACACTTGTCACGACGTGGTGGCGGGAACACATGCTGAAGTGGGATCGATTAGCCAATATGTTGCACAATACACACCGGCATTTGTACAAGCTGTTCTGAAGACTGTGCCGGCCTTTGAACGTGCCCAACAGGTGCACCTCGTGCAGATTAGGCATGATTCATGATTGCCCCATGGAAGTTCATGAAGTACTTGTGAGTCGTGAAGAGATCCAAGGGGAGGATGAAGAAGCCATCAAACGAGCCCTGCATCGACTGCACAAGAATCTCGGCCACTGTAGCACTAAAGATCTGGTTCGCATCCTCCGACATGGATCTGCGTCCGACAAAGCAATTGAGATGGCCAAGACGTTGGAATGCGACCTGTGCAAGTCCCAAGTTCGACCACATGTGCCATTGCCTGCCAAACTGACACGCTCCTGTGAGTTCAATGTGTCAGTAGGAATAGATGTAAAATAGCAACCAGGCTGGCAGGTCAATCAGAAGGTCAAAGCTCTAAACATTGTTTGTCAAGGGTCCTGTTACCAACAGATGATTCCTTTCTTCGAACGGGAAACCTCATGTCTCCTCCGACAACTGTTCGATAGTCACTGGATCCAATGGGCAGGAATCCCTAGAGAAGTCGTCATGGATAGTGCACAAACAAATCTAGGAGAAGCCATGCAATCGTACCTTGATGATCAGGGCATCGTGGTCCGAACAATTCCAGCAGAAGCGCACTGGCAGCTTGGCAGGACAGAGGTTCACGGCGGGTGGTTTTCCAAAGTTCTTGAGAAGGTAATCCTAGAACATTCACCAACCACTCGAGAAGAATGGGAAGCTTGTGTTCGACATGCTCATGTAAAGAACCAAATGATTCAAAATTATGGTTACACTCCCCATCAACATGTGTTTGGAAAGAACCCAGACATTCCAGGTGACTTGTTGAGTGAACCGCTGCATGTCGTACCAGGCACCGCCGGTCTTGACGATTCCGCCATCGCCAAGTCTCAAGCCATTCGTACAGACAGGCTGTTGTTGCCATGCAAGATGACAAAGCCTTGAGACAGGCCTTGGCTGCTCGACCTCGTGCCATGCTGTCGTATCAACCAGGCGATCTCGTGTGCTATTGGCGACAACAGAAAGTGATGGGTCAAGGTGTGGTTCAACAAGGTGGACGTTGGTATGGTACTGCAATTGTGATAGGTCAGGTCGGGAAGAATTATGTGGTAGCTCATCGTCGTCACATCTTCCGGTGTGCGCCTGAACAAATGAGGCCAGCGACCACCGAAGAACGAGTCTTGATTTCAACCCCTCAAGCAGAGCTGTTAGGTATTCGAGATCTTGTGGAAGGAGGTACCTTTAAAAGCCATCAGTTCGTTGACTTGGTTCCAGGACACTATCCCTCCGAAGATCAATCAGTGAAATCAGACTCGGATAAAGGAGACACACCCCCAGCACAGCAGCCAAACATGTCGCCTGATCACGAGCAGTCCGAAGCACAGACTTCCGATGCCTCTGCTGTACCAGGTCCCATGACATGTGAGCCAGCACGAACTCAAGAGACACATGCCTCAGTCTCTGCTGAAACACCGTCACCTGAAGGGTTGACTAGTGCACCAAGCTCATATGGTCCAATACGACGGAGGGTAGATCAGAAGTCCGGCGCTCCTGCTCTCTACAGACCGCCTGCAATGAGACAGGACGATTTCGTAGAAGTCATGAGAGAAGTGCTCCCTCAACTCTCAACTGCTTCAGGACGCCACAGAAACCAAAGAAGATCAGAACATGGTACATGGACAGAAAAGAGCCCTGTCTCCAGACCCGAACACGACGGCCGAGTCGTCCGCTGCTCGACCACGCGCCGAAGCGTACGATGAAGTCTTGTCTGTACAGGAAGTGTGACATGCATCTCGAAGAAAGCATCGAGACACTCATTGCCGCACACATCCAGAAGAAACTGAGTAAAGAGTTGTCCCCTTCAAACAATCCCCCAGAGTTGCAGAAACTAGTTAACTTGTCTAAGGGAGAAGAATGGAACACGATTTCCGACAAGGGAGCAATCCGTTTGCACTTTGGTAAAAAGGCTAGACTCATCCGGGCCGAGCACGCAGACCGTTTCATCGGATCGAGGTTCGTGATCATCAGAAAAGCAACACAAGACGGAGTCAGCGTTGATCCAAGTGATCCATCCACTTTCAAAATCAAGAGTCGATGGGTCCTTCAGGGACATTTAGATCCTGACTTGGAAGAAAAGGCTGCGTCTGGGTTGCTTCAATCACCAACCCTCAGTCAGCTAGGTAGGATGGTTCTGATGCAGATCATTGCCTCTCATAAGTGGGTCCTACAGCTAGGCGATATTAAGGGCGCATTCTTGGAAGCAGGCGAACTCCCAGACAAGTTCAGACCTCTTTACGCAAAAATGCCACCAGGAGGCATCCCTGGAGTTCCAGAAGATTGTGTCATCGAAGTAGTCGGAAACCTATACGGACAGAACGATGCTTCAAGAGCTTGGCATAACACCTTCGATCGTGAAGCAACTCAGGCAGGTTGGACCCGATCGATCCTCGATCCATGCCTGTACACACTGCGTTGTCCCAACAGCAATAGCTTGCTGGGAGTGCTCGGCGTTCATGTCGACGACACCGCAGTAGGAGGTGAGGGACCCCTGTTTGAAAAGTCCTTAGAGAAACTGAAAGCCAGGTTCCCATACCGGAAGTGGAGGATATCCAATGGTGAATTTTGTGGTGCCATGTATGATCAATGCCCAAAGACGTTTGACATTGAGATGTCACAGGCAAGTTTTGCAGAGGGTTTGAGACCAGCTCACACCCCCAAAGGTGTTTCCTCCAATCAGTTGCTCAATGAACAACAAATTAGGGCCCTCCGAGCAATCAACGGTAGCCTTAACTGGTTGTCATCGCAAAGCCGTCCCGACTTGTCATGCCAAACAAGCATGTGTCAACAGGGCCTACCTAAACCGACCGTCCAACATCTCAGAAGTGCGAACAACACTATTCGAAGGGCCAAACAATTCAAGGACCTCAAAATTCGTTTTAGATCCATTGAACCTGAGTCCCTGACAATATGCTGTCATAGCGATGCAGCGTTCGCCAACGTAGGTAGCCACACACAAGCTGGTTATGTTTTGGCTTTTGTTCATAAGAAGTTGCATGACGGCAAGGAGTCTCCATGGACGCCAGTGGCTTGGAAAAGCTATAAGTTGCCAAGGGCCGTGAGTTCCACCTTAGGAGGTGAAAGCCAAGCCATGTCAACTGCCAGTGGAACGGCAGAATGGCTGTCACTCCTCCTTTCAGAGACCTTGGATGGCCCTTTCAAGGCAAGAGACGCACGAGACCTGTTGCAGAAGAGACCACCAGTCCTTGTATTGAAACGATCACCCATCCTGGCCACAGATTGTAAGTCATTGTATGACCACCTGATTTCCCCCTCATCACCAACGTCAATAGAAGATCGAAGAACATGTATTGATATAGTGATACTTCGGGAATCTCTTCAGTTGACAGGAGGTAGCATTCGATGGCTTCCCACGAAGTGGATGTTGGCAGATGGCTTGACCAAAGACAGCCAAGAGCCAATTGACTTGCTTCGATCCTGTGTCCGTCAAGGGACATATCAGATTTCTCCAGAGGACACGGTTCTCAGACAACAAGCTGAAGAACGCGAACGAAGGAAAAGCTTGAAAGCCGACGTCATGGATAATTCAGTGCAACTATAGTTGTTGTTTAAGAGCATAGAGTTTGCAGTAAGAAAGGTAGTCATCGGTAGACTACAGGGAATACTGTGTCTTGAAGCTCTTGTGTTATCCGTTTTCTTGCATCAGTAAATAGCTGAGCAGTTTTGTCATAGCATGCAGCCGTGTCACAATGTTTCGAGTGTGTTGTCCAATTGTTTTGCTGTGATCGGTCTTGAAAGAAGTTCGTTATTCAGATCAGGGACAGGGTGGCAGCCTTAGCTGTCGTCCTGATCACTAGTCGTTTTCTATTTTAGCCTTTTGTGATCAAGAGCACGCGCCGCATTTGTTTCTTGAAAGGCATACCGAAATGCCGCTCACTCCCGATGAAGCAGCACAGCTTCGCTATCTGATGGCCAAGGCGTCGTCAGACCAGATGATGCCATCCCTGCCAATCGATGCACCAGGTATTGCTTCCGGAGCTGCTGACCCAGACTCAGGTTTCAGCTTGATTCCCTTCTCTGGATCGATGACTGACGCCTCCAAACGTCGAGAGGAGTTGTCAGCAGCCTCGCCGCAACCGAAGAAGGAACGTGGATATGGTCCATCAGCACATCCCAAGTTCAAGGCCTCAGGTTCCATGGAAGGATCCTATGCTGCCACCGAAGGAATTCCACCTCCGATGCCAGGTTCAGATTTGAGCTCAAGTATGCTGCCAACGTTGCCTCCGGATGTGATGGACATGCACCAATGGGGTTTGAACATGACTTACCATGATTTGGCATGCTCACCCGAAGACCGAGCCAAGTCATATGTAAAGTGGGTAACGGCACGTCAGCGATCAGCGTCAGGCCTGTTGCTTGATCTTTCAAATTATTTGAGCCGTTTCATCGCCGAACGTGATGCAGCAGAAGATGCCGCTTGGGAGGGACCAAAGATCCCCGGCACCGATGTGCCTCGCACCTATAAGTAGAGATTGAATTCGTAAGAGTTGAAGCCTTGTCAAGAGAAGCCTTGGTTCGAACTTTTTATAGTTTAAAAGCCGTGTTGACTTCCATGAGTGCCGCAACCATGTCTTCCTTCCAGGTGCAAGCATATCGATCGTCGTATCCGCAGGGACATTCATCGGCTGGAGCTGAAAAGGATCGCCCGATGGGTTTTTCATCGACTGGAGTCGGTCGGCTACCGGTGTTTCGACATATATATACGAGTGCATATATAGAGAGATCTATTTTAATTTATATAAGGGAAACCATGATCGAATGACCCTTGCTGTTGAGGATCTGTGGCTACGACACAAGGAGTCCTTTAGAAACCGTTATATAAGAGTTGTTGTCCTTTCAAAAACAAATCTATCACCGCTTCGGAAAGTGTACATAACTGGCCGCGAAGAACCACAAGTTTCAGATATCCAAAATCAACAAAAAAGTGCCAAGCTTGAAGGTCGCTTTCCAAAGCCACGCTGTGATGGCTGTGACAGGATGCATGTTCAGGGTTGCCTGAGACTGTTGCCCAAAACACCCTGAACCAGAATGTTTTAGGTATTTGTTCCTGTGTTCACTGCGCCTCTCCCGACTCTAAGTGAAATGCAACCACAAGTCAAAATGAATACAAACCGCTCTCGGATTCCCTCACCGCCCATGGCTCAAACGGCTCCAAAGCTCAATCAGAACCAAGACACCCCAAGCTTGGCAGCTCTTTGGCCACCAAGGGCTGGTGTTCCTTCGCCAGGAACCTCGCACCGCGTTTCACGCGTTTCGTGTGGCGCCGTGACGTTCGGGCCTGGGGCCTGGGAGGTCATAATTTTGCCTCGAGATGCCATCTTGGTGTAAAATTATTAGGGAATGCAGCAAGTAGGGCAAATTTAAATAGGAAGGCTCTATTGAGGATGGTTGAAACTTACAAAGGCCTCTTAGCCATTTAAATCCATTTATATAAGGATTTCCCCAGCTTCCCCAAGACGCTGCAAAGAAACTGGCTGCTACGCTCATGAACCTCCAGGACTATTGAGTATTGGAGAGCATGCAAACTTGAAGGGATAGGCCCACCGCTCCAGAGAACCGACTGCTTTTTGTTGCTTTATATTGCTTCGAACATCCGAGATTCGCAACAATTGCTTTACGGCAGACTCGGGAACTGCAATCCACGAGCGCCCAGAAACTCCAAAAACATGTTTTTCAAACACTTGGGATCAAGCGCTGAGGATTGCTCAAGATCCACAAAGCTTTCTGCCTTTTGCTCTGATCGCCAAATCCACCACCCTTTTCTTGTTTCAAATTTTTCTCTGCGAAGTGCCCGAAATGCTTCCAATTCGAACTCTGCACGTGCACGGATAGTTGTTACGACAAGGGTCGTGTCCTCGAGCTCCGGAAACACGTTGCATGGCACGACAGATAGAAAGAAACACTCGATAGTGTTTACCCGTCAATTGGTATTGAGGGTCCACTTTGGAAATTAGTGCTGACACGAAGACGCATCCGTTGTTTCTGGACCCATGCCGCAAAATTGCCACTCTTATCATCATGTGCTAGACCCTCAAGTATCTGGTCAAGAGCTTTGCGGTCGACCACCCTCATTGTGCACACATCAGGATGCTCTCGCATTTTAAAGACATCGAAGGTATTGCCCCCTGCAGATGCCCCATCAAGGATGTCTGACCTGCTTGTGCCCATGTCTGCTGCTGCACCTGTGCCCACTGGGATGCTTGCAGAAATTCTTGCATAAAGCAGTCTCAAAAAATTTAGGATGTCATCCTTGCCAACTCTTTGAAGCACTGCTTCTCCTCTTCGAACCTTGAAGCATGTAGGCGTGGAGACACGATGCCCGCAAAAAGGCATGACCATGGAGCGTCCAAAGTGACAACGCAAAGCCACAGCACCAAGACACGCTGCAATGAAGGCTAGTCTCCCTGCCATGATTCAAGCACTGGCCGAAGATTGTTCAAAACCGGCTTGTGAGTGCGAGCATCTGTGAGCCAAACAGCCGGCAGGCGATCATCCATGTAACTGGCAAAACCTTCAATCATTTTGTTGGGATGCAAAAAAGGGGATTAGTTTGTAAGATAAGACTTGGGAAAGTAAATACACTTGTTACATTGGTTACGTATTGGAAGACATGCCGAAGCTGACAAACTAGCGGTGCCAAAAATCAACACCCTGGCAGTTTGAACTCGTTCCCTTGTTCCGCTGATTCCCTGCATGGGCATGATAGCAACGTTGAGCATATCATCGTATTTGCACATCCAAAGCCTGCAAACAACTAAGTAAGTAGCTGTGTGCTAAGAACTACATTTGCTTGAGCGGTCAAGCTGAGATCCATCTGCTTGGGAATGTCAAGCTTCACAGCTCACGCCCGCTTTGTGCAACTCGACCAAGCGACTGGGCACTGATTGCCAACACCCTATCTTCCAGCAGCATTTGATACCACCAGCCAGGTGGCACCACCAAAACCTGCGAAGTCTGTGTCATCCAAACATCTCAGCTCTATTATCAGCCGAATGTTGTATAGATTTGTATTGCAGGTTGATAATTTCGCGCAGCACAAGCACCAATCACGAAAACACATTTACTGTATACATATTGATACAACAATATCACAATATTATATAACTTAATACAAGATGATATGAATGTATAATAATGTATAATATAATATAACTCTCAAATACATCCAAAGTACTATGGTGTGCTGCCAGATTCTCTATGCTCTTGCCTCGCCCATCTCTTGCGTAGCGGTCCAAACCTCTGGCCATTCTCGGTTGAAGGCATCCTCCTTGAGGGCAAATGGAGGCCGGAGAAAGAAACCCCAATTCTCATAAGGAGGATTTGACAGTGTGCAAAATTTAAAATGAATGCGATTCCGGATCCAAGAAATGCGTTGCTTCCTTAAATATGGGAGATCTTTGGGTTGGTTTCTTAGCACTTTCATTGGAGGATTACACGAACTCGCACCGTCAGAGTAGAAGCAAGTATCATATAATCATATCATATCATATAGTACATTATGAGCAGGTCCACATTCACACACCCATCAACCATCCAACAAGTTGTCGCTTCCCTGACATCCCAGAGTCTCCTCTGAGCGCGTATCTCCCCAGCGATCTGGGGGACCAGCTAAGCTTGGGCTGCTGCCGGGCGGCAGCAGGGACCAGCGGGCGCTGCCTGGGACATTTGAGCATCGGAGGTGTCAAGTTTGTCCCTTCAACTGGGACCCCTGGGCCGGTTGTTGCAAAGAATATATAAGTGTTGTTGATCTTGAGCACATTGGACAGGGATGTTGGCTCCAAACAGCTATGTGATTATAGGAAATAGGTCTTTGAAAGAAAGCACAAGAAGAACTGCAAACATACCACCCCTCCCGGCCTAGCACCAGCATCGTCCAGGAGGCCGTAACAACAGGATCGCGCTTCCTCGGCATGCAAATATGGAAGGCGCGCAGAATACAGAATACACTATCAAAAGTCAAAGATTTGGAAAACCACGCAAAAGTTCTTTTTCTGGCTGTGGGCGCTAAAGCGTCCGTGGGCCGGCACTGCGACGTCTTAAAAGATTCGTGCGAGAGCCATTTGGTAGAAATGTCTGTTCTGCTGGTCCGTGCTGTCATAATCAGTTCGTCCGTTCGAAAAGTGTTTCCAAGCATATCTATGGGTAAAGTGGTGCCATTGTTGTGCCCTGACCCTTCTTTTGCCTATAGGATAACCGTCCCCTGAATTCGGAACATACGTGCCTTGTCGCAAAGGGTCCGAAGCTGGAGATCTAACAGTGTGGCCCGTGGCCCGACAGGGCAACTCGTTTGTTCAAAAGAGGATCCGAAAACCATTTCACTTCTTGGCCAGCTTGTTCGGAAGCCTCTTAACATCTCTTAACACATAGTCAGTCACATAGTCATTGGCTGTTATTCGGTTCACAAAAGTTGTTTAGTATAGATCTTAACCCTCGAAGTTGGAACACATTAACTTTGTCAAGGATACTCTGCGTTAAGTGCATAGTTTCCCGACCATAAATCAGACTGCAAAAGTCACCAAAATTACTTCCGGGGCCCCTTGTCTTCTTGGTCCTTTGCCAGATGATATGTGGTACGACCTTGCCAGACTCGAGGCTCAAGCTGAAAAGACCCTTGCTTGGCCAGGCTGCAACAGCGTCTTCGCACCAGCTCCACCCACTGTCAGCCAGTGCGGCAAAGGCGGCATATCACCTACAATTGCCAGGTTTTGGTTTTGACCTCTCGTGCCCTGCCAAGGTGCTTGGGCTCAAGTTCAACAATCAAAACACCCCGGAAGCACTCCCCCTTGCACGTTGCATGCCAGTGATCTGCAACACAGCTTCACTTCAGTCCTCTCAACTTCGATTTTGGCATATTTTGGCCTTCCATTTCGTCTGGGAAGCGACGGACGAGTCCCAGGTCCCGGGTGCCTCGGACCGCAAGGCCTTCGGGGCTTTGGAGTAGATCCTGGAGCTCCGGGCGCTCCAAGAGCTGGTCGGAACTCATGAGGTAAGCGGCCCCAACATCGCCTGGGGGTAATCCGGGGGAGGTTGAAAGAGATGCCGAGATGAGAGAAAGATCCAAGCACACAATAAGCAAAATAGGTGACCTTTTTCATTTGTTGGTTGGATTTAGATAGATGAGAGATGCTGAGAGGTATATGTACAGGTTGAAGTGGTGGAAGTGAGCAAAAGAAGCCTCACCTATTTCGCTAAACATCCAACTACTAGAAGTTATTAATATGTATGACATGATCGGAATGCACCCTAATTCACCAAGTCCAAGTAGCTACGCTGGAGCTGCTGGATGTACTGGGCAAAGGGCGCAGCCATACTTTGGGCTGACATACCCTTTCCCTGAATCTCGTACGCAACGACGTCTCTCCCGCAGGCTGTCATGAGACGCGGCATGAAGTCCAAGACCTTTTGTCCACCTGAGCGGTCGATTGAACTGTGTCCATCGCTTGCATGAAATCGAAACAATGCCGTTACTATTTTTGTTTCAAGTCCAGCAAGCGAACAACCAAGCAAGCAAGGAAAAAGCAAAGCTCAAGTAAAATGACACCAATCCCAAATACCAACACTAACAAAACCAACCCCATCAACCAGGACCCAAACCGACAAGACAAGAAGCCCAAACAAAAGCTTTCTCTCGCAATTGAAAGCCACTAAGCCAATCCATTGCATCTCTCAAAATGAAGGGTTCGCCACCACCAAGCCCCACTGCCGCCGACGCTCGGGCCACGGCGGTGACGCCCCGTGGCACCGGGGCGTCGTGGGCATCGTGCGAGGGCGGCGCTCGCGGTGCGGCGGAGTCCCGGAGCTGACGCAGCAGATCGGCCAATGGGGCCACCTGGATGAGCATGAGATGACAGTGGGATGGAGCAAAAGATGTCGTTGGACCCCCAAACTTGGAATATGATTTAAGAATATGATGTTAAGTGTCCTTGGGAACTCGTGAAGCTACACTGTCTGCGTGGGCAATGACACTTTGGACTAGACATGTTTTACTGGTACAGTACAGTATCTACAGTATCTGGTTTCTCGTTGTTGATGAGCCCCCTGAAATGAAGAACCTCCCAACGTGGAAGTGACTAGCATACCAGTATCATGAAGCATTCCCTGGACAAACGTCGGCGTAACGATTCTGTTCGACATGCCACATGGCACTCACTGCTCATTGAGCTAATTGAGATGTTTCTACAGGCCAAATGTCGATCTTGCCAGTCTGCACTGCACCATGAAGATCATTGATGATCACCTAATTCTTGTGATATATCAAGTAGGAACTGTTGGCTATTTCATTTTAGTGTGCAATCACGACTCGGGACAAACATTTGCACACTTGCGCGAGTATAATTACTGATTAATCGGTGAACATATTTCTCTGGGAACATAATGGAACTCACGCTCTTTTCAAGGACTCCGTTGCTTGATGAGTTCAAGGTGTTCTGCCTTTGATCAACGGGAAATCAACGAGAACGAGTCACCCGAACTCGGCTCAAGTTCACTGCGTAGTATATCTTCAGGCCTTCTGCTTCATCGCCTCCCCCTGTGCTTCTTCTTGAAGCTCATTGACCTCACAAAATGCAAAACCATAGGAGAAAGCGATTGAAACGTTTGGTCCGGTGGACACTTTTGGGGGAGACTCCCCAGGGTCGATGTCGAAGACCTGCTTGCTGGATACAGATAGTATGATACAATCCGTTCAATGCATCACCAACATGTTCTTTGTGCTACACCTTCACACCTCCTCCAGCACTCCTCTGGCTATTTTTGCAAAACAAAGAACCCAGGCTCCTCCCGTTTTGAAGGGAGTGTGACAATTGATACAACAAGCGTGTCCATTGCAAGCATGTCTTCATCGTGCAACTCTCTTATATACATCCAACCTCCCCATGCCATCGTTGATGACCAATATATCATAATATATCCAGATCGTCATCCACCCACCAATCAACGACAGCAGGAACTGTGGCCTGGTGCTGACTCTGATGAAATATTATCATATTATCCAGTTATCCACCACAATCACCACAACAAATTTCTTTGTCCAGGCAACAAAGAATCCCAGAACCCTCCACCAATCACTCTCCACCTCCGCCTTGCCTCCTTCATCAACTGCTGCAGCTCAGCCAGCTGCTTTTCGCTCATCACCACCGTGGCTGACTTTGCCGTGTTGGCCGCGTCCTTCGCCGCGTTCGCCGCGCCGTAGGAATCTCCCAGGCGCGCAGCGGCACGCCAGTGGCGCTGGGCCTCTTGCAAGTCGGGTGCAATGCCAAGACCTCAAGGGGCGTTAAGACATGTGAAGATGTTTTTTTCAAGCGGTAATCAAAGCCGAAATGTGGCAAACATGAGTATCCCTCACTTATTGCTTGATTTCAATCCAAGCGCACGAAGCGCGAGCGCCGAGCCACCAATCGCGAGGGCCACGCCCAGGTTGTTGGTGGCCTCTGGGTGGCCTTGCTCTGCAGCCCGGCGCAACCAAGCCAGGCCTGCTGCCTGGTCATGGGAGCTTGTTTGGTGAGAAAGTGGTCAACAGGTAATTGGGAGGTACCAAGAAATAGCATGTGATGTCATCCATTGAAAGGTTTCGATCCTCCTGAATCCTCCCTACTACTCACCTCTCTGAAGATAATGGTTCTTTGCAACACAAGGGCCCAACAAACAGTGGCCTCATCCTTGGTACAGCACTCCCCGGCCAGCAAATGCAATCCCCAGCGGTGCTGCAAGCTGGCCGAGCCCCGGCCAGCGCCCCAACGACACCAATGGAGGGCCTCGATCGGTCCATCGGTGTCGTTACCAGGTGAGGCTATGGTCAAAGGGAATCTAAACCCCTTATCCAATGGGGAAAGATCATGAAATTTTGTCGTCTAAATCAGTCTAAACGTTAGTCTCTCCTTCAAAAATGGCACCAAATTGCCAAAAGCCTACTAAATCTCGGGACTTGAACGTTTAAGGTGTCTTTCTTGTTTGTTTTGTGCGAACTTGGCTAGCTGTAGCTGATATCTCCAGTTCATATCCGGTTCTCGCCTCGGAGATCTCGCCCTCACGCACCAGGCAAACCACCAGTAGCTCCGCCGCCTGCAAATCCTCCTGTGATGATACTCAATACAAAAGTACAGTGATCTACGTGAACCTTCTATATGTAGAGTCGATTCCCACGTAGAAACGATGTCCAATACATGTTCAGAGGGGTTCTACTTTTCGATGTCCTTTCCACATATATTCATAGTATACTTTGCCTTTCGTTGGTCATGTGTTAGGTGTCACTATGAAATGAAGGCGTTCAAAAAATCTCAAGCCAGAAGAATCAAGTGAACCATGTGACATATTGATGAAGTACTTTAGGCTTCTTATGCCCTCTTGATCCTTCTTGATCTGAGTATTGATACATCCGCGCGCAAACATCTCAACTGCATCAACGGGCGGAACCAACTCCTCTTCTGCTGCTCGGCGCAGCCACTTCTGTGCCTCAGCCCTGTTGCCCTGGACATGCAAGCGCTCCGCCAGCGCACGCTGCGCGCGGCGGTGGCCTTGGAGGGCCTGCGGACGGTGTTAACCCAGAAAAACAGGGGGCTGGGTGAGAACTATCAGTTCAGACGCCAAACCAAAGAGTGACAAAAAGACTGAGACGTCAAAGAATTTATGCTTGGTTTAAGGCTTGAAGCCTTTCTCCTTGTCATGCAGATTCCGATCTATTCTCAGACGTGGAAATGAGAATTACGTGTTGACAAAAGTTCTTTATAGACCCCTTGGACCCTTGGATTGTGCTTTGTGGGTCTATCTCGGAGATACAGGAGTCATCAGTGGCTAATTTTGTCCTTGCAAAGTGATATAGGTGGTGTCTATAAGGCTTCAGAGCTGATGCACTGAAAGACTTAAGTACCATGTTCCACCTGCTTGCTGCAGAGTTGCAAGTTATCAAATCTATCGCATCATCTCATTCAACCTCCATGAGTGCCCCCAAGACTTGGCTCTCAAACAAGGTTGGTTGGTCACCCCATGGTACAGCAAAACGGCTGTTCTCCAATGATGTCTTGCGATCATGCTCAAAAACAATGAGAGTCAAATCGATGGTCTCATGTTTCAAACCAAGCTGCTGCTTCATGGAGCCAGCTCAGGGAATCCTCCTCGCAGCGCTCGCCGAGACATGCCTGGCAAGGATGCTGAAGACACAGAAAGGACTATCATTCTCGGGGATGAACAAGAATCGCAAAGAACAAACACTTGGAGATTGAGAAAGATAAACTATATAATTGCATCAACCTTGGAAGAAAGGGTTAAAGTCAAAATACAAGTTGCTTTTCAAGCCACTCCAAGAGCGCAGGTAATTAGTTTTCATGCAAGAATTGTAAATTGAGTGGAATCAACATGAGAGCAACGTTATCAACCTGGTATGATGATCCTTCAAGGTACCTTGATTTTGCGGACCCTCATTCTCAACCAGCAAGGCTTGCCACAAAACCCTCACCTGTGCATCAGCGTGTCCCTGCTCAGCTGCAGAACGCAGCCACCGCAACACCTGGCTAGGCTAGCTGGCTTCGTTGCCGTAGTTTGCCGTTCCGCAAAAATTGATCAACAAAAAAGTGATTCAATGACGTGAATGGTCTCCAACTCTCAACATACAAAGTCACATTTCAATGTCCTTTCAAGGGACGTGCTACCCACTGTTCAGATTTTTGTGCCTGCCTCAGAGGCACTGGCATCACCTGGCATCAGAACCCACACTGAAGCGTCTTTATGATGGGCTTTGATGAGCCAAACAACGATTCTGATGCAAAGACTGTAAGTCAAGAGATGTCATGTCCTCTTATTCTAGCCACCGCCCTGGTTGAGGAGTTGGAAGTGAAGTGGGGAGCTCTTAGCATACCTATATACCCATTCATGTCCCCTTTGCTAGGAGGGGAACCATCAAGCAACTGATAGGCAATTTCAAACAACATGCATGGCCATAGTATTTATGCGGCTGGCAGCTTCATCCTCGCTTCAACAATCACTTTGTGGTCAAGAGCTGTTGTTTGGTTGCTGACCCTTGAATATCAATTTCATTCTACAATCCATTGACCTTGGTTTTGCCCCCTGGCTTGTGTGGCCAAACAACTGCTTAGAGACTTGGAGCAACTCTGAATCCGGGCGCCGGCCACGGGCCCGTGTCCTTGCCGGAGGCCTTCAGTTGGTAACCGAAGGTTATATACGCTCGCGCCCCCTGCCGCCGACCCTTTTGTTGGACCCCCGGTATACCCCCGGTCGACCTCAGGTCGAATCCGGTCGACAGATTTATATGTATCTTGCGCAGGATGTTCAAAAAATGTTCAAAAACATCGTTTTTGTAGTGTTTCGTGGCCTTCGGCGGACACGACTTTCGGCTAACAGGGTGCCGGTGGTGTCGGCTATGCGTGCCGCGCGGACAGGCTTAATCGACATTTCGTGGGTGTTGTGCACATAAGTGGCCTAACATATCCCCAACATAGGCCCAAGATAGCCAACATATCCCCAACATATGCCCAACATAGCCTCCAAGATGGCTCAACATAGGCCAACATGGGGCAAACCCAAATAGGCCGGCGCCCGGCTGTCAGGCGTAAGCCTCATAAATACTGTTCACTAGGCTGTGCATGCCATCTAGACTGGATGAAAACAAGAGCAAAAGCTCACCTTACACCTCGAGCAACCATCTGTACTAATCCAACACCTCGATTTCTGATCCAAACATCTCCAGTGTCATACCTTGAGTCCACCGCTCAGTCCCGAGCGTTGCTGCAGCTGCAAGGCTAAGGCCCATTGGGCATCAGCGTCGCCCTGGACATTGGCGGTGATGGCACATCTGCCCGCGCTGTCGGACAAATCCAACAACTTGGTGGATGAGGATGCACTGTGCAACGGCAGCCTCTGCACTGACTCTGACATGAACAGAAAAACATACTAAGGACTCAAGGACCTTGTTTATCCAAACACGAACCACCAAGACTTGTAGGTACGGATAAGGCGACTTCACGCCTAAAAAAGTCTTGCTGACTAAAGCAGAGGCTTGTCTTTGCACGTCTTTGTTTTCTTTGGTAAGGGGATTTCATGGCTACAGTAATCTTCTCGAACAGCATATGCAATTCTCCAAACCACATGGTACAAGGAGTATGCTCATCTCATTTGTCAGACACTCTATGTCTACTAAAGTCTCCCATGGCCGCTGCAGCCAAATTTAGGATGTCAGTCAGCACACGTGATTCCGTCAGTCAGCATCGCACCTCTTTGGCAAGGTCTGTATGCCATGGAGCTGTATTGGTGAGGCAAGATAGCATAGAGTCCTATATGGGCAAGGAACGCAGAGGGGACATCACCTCTGGAAAAGAATCCCTTCACTGTTGTCCTTGAACTTCAGCACAAGGTAGCAGCCATCACGCAGGCTGGTTGGCAAATCGAAGCGATGTATGAAGAGGTCTCCTGGGCTGAGCTTGACTAGCCTTCCAGGACCCTCACCACTCAAAAAGATGGTGAAGATAATTATATAATGACAACTGCTTTGCTTAGAGTCTTCGAGACCATCCACCCCTTCAAGACCCTTCACATTCCTTCCACCACCCCAAAACAGTAGTTTGTACAAAACAAAACGCAAAGAAGGTCGCCAACATATGCTAATGTTTAATGAGTCTTGTCCTCAATGAACACTTGCCAGAAGAATTTGCATGAACGCATGTGAACCCCCATCCCTCAACCCTGCAGATCTCTACAGTGCCAATCAACCTCATCTGTCCTACAGCCTCCCTTACACCATCCCGCCCTCCTCCTCCCGGCCCGTTCCGTGCCTTTCGCCAGCAGCTGTCGACGCCGGGAGCGCCGTGTCGGTGCTGGCTGCAACAACAGCTCACAGGCATAGAGAGGTAGGAGCACCTGACCAGTTGGAAGCTGTTGAGACATGTTGAGACATGTTGGGACCATGTTGGGACCATGTTGGTCCCCGAAGAGATCAAACACAAGCTCCAACATTGACATTTATTGGCAGGTCTCTATTGTGATAAGAGATCCAGGACAACAGAATGAATTTGGAAGATTTGGGGATCTTGGAGGCACTTTAGAATGCAAGGCTTTGCTCTGAGATCGCCTGGTCTGGAAAGCTCACATAATAATGAACTTGTTTGGCTACATCCTGCAATCATGCCATATCATGCCTATTACCTCACCAAAACTGGGCACAGAAAGCATGTTGTTGCATGTTGTTGTGCTTGTATAATTGGATCTTTCTCCCATGAGCAAGGTATGGGGTGAGAGCTTGCGATAACTCCAGTTTGGAAAAGTATAATTTATAATTATGCGATATCATTGGAGTCGTGTCTTCATGCGGGCAAGGAACCGTGTAATAGTGCCAGTGGTCTGCTTCACACTCGGCCTCGGACCGCGTCGTCTGCATCTAGGACCCAATAATGAAAGGGATGGGCGGAGACTAGCCACAAGAGATATTGATGAACTTGCTGTAAACAGGAGATAACAGGAGCCCAAATCCAACGACTATCTCACCTAGTGACTTAAGCGTTTCTGAAAACTTCGATAGATTCCTATGTCACAACACATGATGGCTTACGCGAAAGCTTCCGCAGCATCTATGCGACTGCAGTTTTAGCTTACGCGGAGGGGTTGCTTACGCCACTGCTTATGCAACCTTATGCCACTAGAAGTTTTGCTTACAAGCCTCGATATGACAATAAGATGTAACATCGGGCTTACGCCGAATCTTGCGTACCCACTACGCGACCACTGTGTTTGCTTACGCGCAGGATCGCGCAAGAAGGTTTACCGAATGGCTCAATTTGTCTATTCTGGGTTCCAATGCCCCTTTCAAACTACATACGTATACATACGATAGTTATTTCCACGATTTGAATCATTTTGACTCCCTCTCTCTCTGGTTTGTCGCCTGGTTTGGGGTCCTAAGCTGCATCTTTCAAGCTTGCCTGTCTCAAGCCAGGAATCCTTTCGCTAATTATGTCTTTTCCAGACACCATTCAGCGCAAACGCAGGCTTGCCCACGCAACAAAGAGGGGGAGTTCAACTGGTCCCATGGCTGGGAGCATGACAAACAGCCTGCAGCTCCCGCATGCTCCCACCATATTTGCTAGAATGAATCAATTCGCCTTGATGAATGACCAAGCTTCTATCAAACTGTGCAGTTATTCACACATCCTTTCGTTGGTGTCTTCATTTTGTGGCTGCACAGCTCAGCGCTCCGCGGACCCGCCTTCTTCCTCTGGTGCTGAAGCCCATCTGCATCGCATGAAGACCCACAACCAATTTCGGACAGTTTCCGGTCGTAGCATGTCGTAGCTTATTGAGCCTTCCCGGAAGTTCCAATAGAATGCTTCTTTGAACCGAACTTGCTACCCCAACAAATCCTCATAAAAAGTTCAGCCCCTCTCGTGCAGAGCTTTGTGCTACACTACGCCGCAGCAGCTGGCGCCTGATGAAGGCGGAGCTGGCCACCAACTCAGGCACACCTTTGTCCAGGTGCTGGAGCAAAGGCAACAGCCTGGCTAAAATCGAGACGTCCAGTCATCAACTGTTCAGTCCACCAACAAGTGCTTTTTGAACACGCGTCTCTTGTTACCTCACATTTGCTTCACCACTCAGAACAACAATCATTAGAATATGTAGTGACCGTAGTGACCCCAACTGCATGCAAAAATGGCCATCCAGATCATCCAGAACACTCGTGACAGAGGTAGCAGCTCATTGATTTGTGTTTTTTCGACATTGGAGATTGGCCTATATCATTGTCATGAAGTGAGCGTGTGTTATTTGTGTTGTGGAGGATTCGTAGTTGCATGTCATGGATTCCGGAACGATCCATACCCATAGCATGTCGTAGCTGTAGTATGCCATAGAATGCTACGTATATATATATATAGAGATTCTGTACGTTTCAGGTCGAAGCAGGGTTGAAGGGGGCCGCGGTGCAACGGAAGTGGGCAACTCTCTCTGACTCTCTCTGACATGACATGGGATCATGATCCAAGTTGGGCCTTTGTTGGAAGATACAGCAATAGATGATGTCGTGCCCAATCTATTCACCAGCCAACAAATACCATGAAACTTACCATGAACGCTTGCAGCTCTCATCTGTTCTGCATCGCAACCTGAGGCACCAATCTTGGAACATCTTGGAACAACGGCCTGCCCTTACCCCGCAGTCGAGTATTGTCACCGTCTGCGAAACACTCTCTATGGCGTACTTGGATTCGACCACGCGCTTCAGCAATGTGGAAGCCAATTGATACTCAGCACACCTCCGTGTGTTGAGAAGGCAATCTCTTTCAATACGACCAAAATAGGATAATGATGAAAGTCGTGACACCACTGACCGGTTGCCACCCACTGAGCCGCTGTGAAACACACGGCCATAAAACCATATAAATGCCACAACATATATCCAAACATACACATGCTGGGCTCATCCCAAGTTCGGATCTAGCAGAATCTAGAATCTAGCATCTAGGAGAGGAATATCTGGACCCCAGCCTTTGACAGCCGAGCCCCTTGCGACACTCCTTTTTCTGGCCTGGTCTCTCTACATTCAAACGCGCTCTCTCTACCACTCCCACTATGTCCTTGCTTCCACATTCTCTGTACGACTCCTTCTTGTGACACCCTGGATGGGCTCTTGCGGCCAAGAAACTCTTAGGAATTCGACTGAGCTGTTCGCCGACTGTGCCCAACATGACGGCCAAACAACACTTTGAGGAAGACGCGCTATTATAGAAATACAAATGACATGCTTACGATGTCTCAGAGACCAGGCTTCCATACTGAGCTCCCCAGCCGCATCACTTCCAACGTCCGCATCCCACCTACAGCTTTGTGGGATGATTCAACATATATAATGGATTCAATCTCAGACCAAAGGTTGGACCAAAGACCGTCAATTACAGTACCCAAAATGTTGGGGAACCAGTGGCTTGATTGAACCTGCGATACACAGTTTTGTGCAATCGTTTACAACAACAACTGTTGCAATCAACTACTGTCGAACGCCCTGACCCGTGCAAATCCTTTTGCGCATGAGATGAGTGCAACGCCTGGCTTGGACGAGGACGAAGAGCATTGCACCTGGATACATAGGCGAAGGAAGAGCAGGGATCTCCCATAAAAAGAACATGAAAGAACATGAAATAATGCTTTCCTGCTGACCAACTCATTCAACACTTGGATGGCCTTCATCTCATGTCACAGGATGTCACGGGGCTCAATCTCTTCAAGTTCAACTTGGCGTCCATGATAAGCCCCCTCGATGAGCAACTGACAATTGATGAACCCTCATTGGTCGTGTGACGTGGGTGCCCGTTCGCATCATGGTTGAAGCCGGGAGGTGTAGGGCCTCCATGGACCAGGCCACTGACTAGGCCTTCTGTGCAGGTTTATCATGGTACTCTTATAGACACATGCAGGATGTTTTGTGTGGGATTGGGGCATGAGTCTGTTTGGCAGGAGCAAGACCAATTTCAATCACCACTACCAGGACCACCCCAATGAATCAAAGGAAAGCCTTTGTGATCGTGTGCTCGCAGGGGTCCCCACCTCTGCATAGATCTGCTCGGCCTCCTTCAGGGATGAAGCGAAACCATGAACAGCCCTTCACTTGCTGTTTGGTGCAGAGGAAAAGGTTGACGACTTCCAAGCGCACCCCTAAATAGCTCGAGAGCATGCAAACACATGCTTTGAGCTTCATTCAAACTCAAGCCTCAGGTCTACCAGTCTACCATTGATTGCACGTTTAAAGATGTGTCACAAAATAAGGATTCTGCTGGACCCTCTCAGCTTCCTAAGCACAAAAAGTCACGCAAGTCCTAGCCTCTCCAACGAAGTCTGGCACCAACCAAGCCCTGCAACGGGGCATGGGTTCCGTGCATTTGCAGGTTGCACAACATAGGGACCCTCCGTGGAAAATAGCAACCCACTGGTGCTTCCTCCAACAAATGGATTCCACATGTGAATTCAAGGCCAAGTCAAGTAGTCAAAGTACACAGGTACTTGATCCTGGATGAGATCCATCCGAGAGCATCCAGCAACCAATGGAAAAAAAAGAAAAAGCTGCCTTCTGGTGCACCTTAAAGACAAATATGTCATGTCCAACATGTTTTGTAGAACGAAATCATCATCTCCGCCTTCGCCTTCCTTTGCCCGGCTTGGGGAAATTGAGGCAGTGAGCTTTGCATTGCCATGCCTGTAAGATGCGCTGAGCAGCGACATACACTGAAATGTCAGGATCCCCACTACATAGAGCAAGCTTCTCACGCAGCAAAGTGAGTGCTTCATTCCCGCTTTGCGAAATGTCTCCACGCCAAACCAACTGCGGCGTTGTGGTGTCTCCTGCTACCCCGCAGCGTGTCCCCCCTCTAACTTGAATAAGCACCACCTCCGACAGGGTCCTTCTGGTCGCCCCACCTGGTCCTTCTCATCTTTGAGCACTTCAGCTTCGCCCAGTCTCAGCTCTGGCATCGGAATGTCATGTTCATGTTGTGCTGTTGTTGCTTTGTCATGTTTTGCCATCAGATCTGTGAGAGACTCCCAGTGGTTGACTTATTGTCAAAACGCGGGCAGCAGGGGTGGATCTTGACATGCAAACACCCGGTGTTCGAACTTGAGTGGTCATCCATCCTTCCTGTCTCCTCTGGACATCAAACTCCTCAAATAAATGAAGCTAGGTCCATCACTCAAGCAGTGGTATCGCCACCTGACAATGCCATGTCTTTGAATCATCAGAAAGCCACCACACGTACGACGATGACATGTTACCCCCGAGATCCCCCGAGTACCCGGCCAAGGAGGATCTTCTCATCTTGCTAATTGTTCCGAGCAGACGGCTGACGTTGCTTTGATTAGTCAAGCTTCACATCTTTCCAGCATACGTACAGCCTGACATCTGCAACGGGCCTCTCACACGGGGTGTCACAGCAACGTCAAGGCACATTTCACTACTTGGTGAAACAGGCAAGCCTCGGCATTTTTGTGTCATGCTCCAGCCAAATCTGACCCTGACAGAAGAAACACTGCAGTACCTACTGGAGCCCCAAATACTGTGTATTCTTCAGGGGATTTGGGTACCGCGGTTGTGCAGCGGTAACTGCAGCAAGTGTAAAATGAAGAACTTCCATCACTTGCGTTTGCAGTGACAGTAAGGATTGCACCGCAGAGGAGTTTGCCTTGAACAGTGGGATTGTAATGATGATTCTTCAATTGGAAACAAAGAAGAATGTTGGCAGCATTTGGCAGCGCCTCAAACAATTATACATCAACTGTCACACCCTCATCCGCCAAAGAGAGCCGTCTCATGGGTTGAGTGAGCAAAGACCGCGTATATGTATACATATAATGCATATATGTGTTTGTGAGGTTCCCCTTTTCTTCATGGTTTCTTCTGTCGTGAAATCTTGGAAAGCCATGCGAGTAGTACACAGTCCACAATGGTCCCACAAAGCCGGTACTTGCGATAGGTTTCTATATCTATAATGCACACAATCTATATATAGTTCTTTTTCATAATGCATTACAGAAACAATATCTGTCGATTTTCGCGGTGACCATATACACGTGTGCGTTCATTGACATTGATGTTCATTGCCTTGGTGGTTGGATCTCTGGGCGACCTCACAGACATTGACTTAGTTCATAGCTGTTTCCTCATCTGAACGAAGCCGTGGCAAAACAACAACAGGGCATCCCCAAAGTCGCATGTCAGGGGCCCATCAGGGCCGAGCAGCTCTAAAATCCGCCGGCCTGCCGGCGTGTTTTGTGGATTGTTTTGGTTAGTATTGCTTGTGTTGGTTTCAATCTACGGTTTGTCTCTCCGCGCGGATTTTTCTAGGTGGTAGTAGTAGTAGCAGCAGTAGTAGTAGGTAGTAGGTAGTA
>CAXAMN010023583.1:557268-617091 GCA_963970005.1 Durusdinium trenchii
TAGGTAGTAGGTTGGACTGTAGGTAGTGGTGGTGGTAGTAGTAGTAGCAGTAGTAGCAGCAGTAGTAGGTAGTAGGTAGTAGGTAGTAGGTAGTAGGTAGGTGGTACGTAGTAGGTAGTCGGTAATAGGTAGTAGGTCGCTGGATCAGAATAGACAACCATTGGACTGAGACATGTCGATCGCTGGATCAGAATAGACAACCTCTGATTCGGATTCGTTCCATTTCATTGTAAAACGACTTCGCTTGAAATCAACAGCAACAAACTCTCCCAGCAAAATGTGCAACTCCCATGCACCCACAAGTCTGATTGAGCAGGGTATTGTTGTTCGATGTCATTCTGGGTCTTTCATTTCAAACGGTTTGGAGAAAAACGACAAATCATGCCAGATCTAGAAATTCTTCGGTCGCTTTGAAGCCTTCTGTGTGTGAAAAAGACTATCTGGTGCGTGTCGCAATCCCTCGAGACGGTCGAAAAAAGATCTGAAAAGGAAAACATGCACACAGCCAAGTAGTTTGGCAGAAGAATCGTTTTCAAGGTCATGTTTTGTGGATAGTCTTGGTTCGCATTGCTTGTGTTGGTTTCACTTGGTTCCTCTTAGGTGATTCGACTGAGACATGCCGGTTCGGATCGCTGGATCAGAATAGACAACCTCTGATTCGGATTCGTTCCATTTCATGGTCAAACAACCTTGAAATAAACATCAACAAACTCACCCAGCCAAATGTGCACCTCCAATGCACCAACAAGTATGATTGAGCAGGGTATTGTATCATTAAGCTGCCTGCCAATGCGGGCTCGAGCTGGTGGCCGGCGGCATGCCGAAGGCTGTAAATAAATACTTCAACCAAAAGAAAAGAGATCCCCTATACTCCTCGCCTCGTGGTTGGGCTCATGAGCCTCCATCCTCCATAGAGCGGCAGCAAAGCTCTGCTGGTCGGGTTGCGGGCGGTTTTGGTCCACTCTGTGTGACTGTGAGAATGCGTGTGTGATCGAATCGCTTGATCCGGTAGTGCAAGTTCTAAATTGATGGGTTCCTAATCTTCGGGGGTATCAAAAGGCTACTGGGATGACCATTCAAAACAAAAGTAGACATCCGAGTTTATGAGAAACTCACCACGATACTACATGCATATGATGTGCGGCTGGGTAGCTGACCAAGAAGGATCCACATTGTGATTTGCGCAGTGAGAGTTCCGCCACAAGAACCGAGCCGTAACTAGGTCTGAGCAAAATGGTCCGTCCACTGGCTCCGCTCCAAACACCTCCAAGAAGACTCCAAGCGCAATGAAGCAAAGGCGAATGCCTTGGGTTTATCCAATTCCCTGTAACAATGGATGATGATTATATTTATTACTATTGTTATTAGTAGTAGTAGTAGTAGTAGTAGTAGTAGTAAAGGCCTTTCTCTAAAACACTTGGTTACCGACTGTTACAGGTAATGGGACACCCCCAACGAATGCCCACCCTGGGATGTTAGTGGAGGTTCTGTGTTGTTGTTCTTGAATACACTTCGCACATACGTATGATCAACCCCTTGAACACCGTGTTTGACTGACTGTTCTTTCTCCTGCCACACTCCAATGGCCAACATTGTGCTTCCTTTTCGATTTCAAGGCTGAGCACGTGCATCTCCTTGCCATACTCGCGCGACAACATGCTTCGGGCTGTTCTGAAGCGAGGCCACCTTTTCGTAACTGCTGGTCTCACTGCTTACCAACGAGTGATATTTGATGATATTTGCGGGAACTGTTTTCAAAGACTGGCCCCTTTGTTATTAGGCTTGTCACCTCTGTCTCAAGCTTACATCTTCAGCCTGCCAGGGGCTGGGAAGCGAGGCAGGTGTGGCAAGTGCTTCGGACACAAAAAACACGTTACAGAACCATTGCCCCTCCAATGATGGCATCCTTTTGGGAACAAACCAAGTTGCTGAGGCTGGCTGACAATGCCTGAAGCTTCAACATAATATTGAGCCCTTACTTTTTCAGGTAATAGCGCATCCTTGCTTTGCCATGTCATTTTGTTCAATGCCTCAGACCAACTTTGTCTGCCGATGACAACTGCCCCACCCAGAGAACCGCTTGAGTCACACAGCTGCTCTTCCAGCCGTCCAACAGACACACTATACCGAACCGTTGCACATGTTCCGAACCCTCTGCGCTCCAAAACCATCGCACCTCAAGACCTCAAGGCTTCGGGCCTTGTTCCGGCACCACACCTGGCAACTCGGACGAAACAATCGACAAAGCATGCCTTCCGCTTCGAACATGGCTTGCGTAGTCATGACGTTTACCGCATTATATACTATACTAGTATAGTATATTACATAGTATTCTTGCAAAAAATGATTGTGTTTTCCCGTTTTCTGGGCTGAAGCAGTGCCCAGGGGTTGAACAGATCCATATCTGCTACTGCCAATTGGCCTCTACAGTAGCAATGTCTATTCACAAGAAGCATTAGGAGCAAAAGTGACGTCTCTCATCTCTCCAACTCAAATTAATCACAAGTTATTGGTCGGCGAACCAATCACAGAAGCATGGAACAGCAAGAGGGCGGGTGAAGCGCAAACTTTCAACCATGGTGCGGAATGACAGTTTGTGTTCACTCTAGTGACTAGTGGCGATGCCCTTGTTACTAGTGGCTTCTAGCTACTAGTGGTAAGGCATCTTGTTACTAATGGCCAGTAGCTTCTTGTTACTAGTAATGCCCTAGCTACTAGTAGCGTCCTTGTTACTAGTCGTGATGCACTTGTTACTAGTAGCTAAAAACGTAAAAACGAGGCTCAGGCATCGCGCGAAAGCTTCACGTGGCCAACGTGGCAGGCTCACCGGTCAAACCGAGGCCGAAGCCTTTGGGGATAATGCCGGCCTGGTGAGCATGCATCAGTGGCGGTGAGTGTATTGCCACGTGGAAATTGGATAGACCCATTCAATGAATAGAATGAATAGATCTAGAAGCATGATATTACTATTCTGACGGTGAGACCACCGCGCACAGGCATTTTTTGTCCAAGAAGAAAAGGTGTGAGGTTTTTGTCGAGGGTTATGAGCCCAAGACCCTAGCGCGGTTCCGCGCGAGCGATGGCGACCGAACGGTCACACTCGGTGCCGGCGAGTGGCCATGCGGCCATCGTGAATCCATGGTGGTCGGAGCGGCTGCAAGCTGAGGCGCTGTTGCGCCACAAGCGACCCGAGGACTTGCCAGTCCCACAGGACGAAGACTTGGACCTGGAAGCGGTGCAGGATCAGAACACCGCTAGCGGCTTGGGAAAAGGTCGGGGTGCACTGACCTTGGGCGGACGGCTGTTCGTCACACCTCCGAGCCGCCGTTGTTCCGAGGGAAGAGGCCGAGGTGGGCTTGGAAAGACTGAGGGTCAAATGCCTGGGGAGTCCAGTGGGGAGCCTCCAAGCAGGCGAGACAAAACGATGGGACCAATCCCACCGCAGTATGCTCCTCCTCCGAAGCATGCACCGCCCCCAAAGCCGGATGTAGACGATTCGTGTGGGCTGCAGCGTGCGATGGAAGCGGAAATGGTGATCTTCCTGAGGGAGGAGAATGAAAAGCTTCAAGAGGAAGTCTCCCGACTTAGGCAGCAGCAAGCCGCCAATCGTTCGGGCCCGGTTTCGACACCTTCATCATGGGAGACGGTTGATGGAGGAGTGGGCACTGGGGTTAGGGAGAGTGGTCTACATGATGGAGGTCCTCACGTACATGTTCGTGGTGCAGCCCCCCAAGGTAATGGTCTGTATAGTGATGGTGACCCTATGGTGAGCACTCCAAGAGGAAGGAGTCCGACCACTCGAAGGCTCCAAGTCTCTCAGCAGATGCGGTTCACACCAAATGGAACTCAGATTCCTAACGGGCCACCGCCTTTGGACTTGGATGCACCTCCAATGCCACCTTTCCCCACAAGTGTCTCAGCTGAAATTAGTGGTGACTCGGCTGAAATTCAGATGCAGCACTATGAGCTCTTCGATGCTAAGCGGCGAGGTGACTCGCAGTGGGTTCCGCTCTGCATGCGGGAGGGCAAATCCTATGTGCCGATCACCGCGGAGGACAAGACCGAGCGCCTGGAGCGAGAAGTAAGCGAGCTCAAAGCTGCTTTGACTCAGATGCGCGGCAACTCGGCGGGATCTAGTGAGGCGGTTCCGCCTCCATCAGTGACTTGTGCCTCGCAACCTCAAAGTTTTGGGTGGGCCCCTACGCGTGGATCTGGTGTTGGTCTGGGACGTGATGGTGTCTCCCCAAATGATGGTTGGGCTTCCGTTCAAAAGGAAAGGTCTTCTAGTGTGGGACCTCGTGAAGGAGGCGACATGCCTTATGGTCGATGGCACCAAGCTGGCGGGCAGCCAGCCATGCCGCTGCCTTGGAGTGAAGGCACTGGCAACAGCAAGGCCGAGCTTGTCGAGTTGGCCTCTGACGCTTCACCCATTGAATTGGGGGACTGGTTGGCTGTTTGTGGCCCAGTGATGAGGGATCTTTCTTCGGTAAGCGCTCGCTGGTGGAATCTCACTTTGAGGGAGGCTCAGTGCTTCTACGACCGGTGGAAGACATCATCCCCGTTGGAGCGTGTCCAGATTGTGGCCCGACTTCCTGATGAGTTGTTGGATGGCTGCTATCAACGCACGGAGCAAAGAGGAGTGAATCTGTTGCTGCGGGCGATCCCTGCAGACCAGCAGCAAGCGCTCATCACGGCCAGAGAGTTGAACTCCACGGCCCTGTTGTTCAGGCTTCTCATCCGCTATCAACCAGGCGGTGCAGGGGAGAAAGCCATTTTGCTGTCCAAGTTGACCACCCTGGACAAGATCACTGGAGCTTCGGATCTTGCAGCAGCTCTACGCTCATGGCGTCGTCATTACGCCCGGGCTCAAGAGGTTGACGCGGTGCTGCCGGATGGCACTTTGTTGTTGAAGGCCCTTGAGCCTGCTTGTGTGTTGGTGGCTTCGCTGGATGCTCAAGCTTCCTTTCGGTTGGCGCAGAGCCGGTTGCAGTTGGCCGTGGATCAACAGCCTATTCACCAGAGTGTTTGGAGGTTCAGTCAATGCTTGCTGGCGGAAGCCGAGACCCTCTCGCTGTTGAGAACGCCTTCAGGTGGGCAGCCCTCTCCTGTTAAGGTCAAGCAGCTGGACGCACCGCAGAAGACGACTTCAGTCTCCTTCACTGGTGACAAGGGCAAAGGAGGGCCAGCTGGATCTACAACCAGTTCAACGCCTTGCCGGTATTTCCGCTCTGATGCGGGTTGTAAAGCTGGAAAAAGCTGCAAATGGTCTCATTCCTGGGAGGGCATCGAGGACAAACATACCCGTTGCTGGATATGTGGCGGTAAGGACCACAGAAGGACGGAGTGCAAGTTGAAAGCACAGATCAAGTCCTCGCCCATCAAGGCAAGCAAGGGCGCTGGTGAGCCGGGTCCCGGCTCAGGGGGAGGGAAGTCTCAATCCTCTTCCAATGGGACCTCCAATGCCGGATTGCAGTCAAGTGGCACCACGTCACAAGGGGCCGCAACCGCAAAGCTGCAGGAGATGGAGGTTCAGCAGGACGGCAATAGCGCCACTGGTCCGGGCGATGGTCAATCGGGGGAGACAACAATGGTGAAAGGGGGTGCGGACACAGGGGCAACAACCAGTGAAGCATTGCTCCATGAAGCCACACAACTCCTCAAGTCCCTACGTGCTCCTCAATTGCGTGTGATAAAGGTGAGTCAGCTTGACTATGACACCAGCGGGTCTGCAGTGCTTTTGGACTCGGGTGCAACTCATGCACTTCGCCCAGCAGTCGACCTATGTGAATGGGAGGCTGCACAACCTACACAAGTCACCCTGGCTGAAGGAGTTTCCAACAAGCTCCGTTTGAAGCAGGACTCAAAAGTGCTTCTCTCTGCTCCGCATGACACAGAGCTGGACAAGTCATGGATTGTTCCCTTGGGCGGCATTGCGGAGCTGGGCTATCGTTTTGAGTGGAAGGGTTCCTATTGTTTGTTGAAAGATGATCGTGGCAACAAGTTGGAGGTGACAATACAACACGGTTGCCCTATGGTCAACAAGGAGCTGGGACGGCAGATGATTGATCGGCTGGAGCGACGTCAGGTGCATTTGGCACAGAAGGCCTTGCTCATCAAGACATTGTTTGCACAGCCGTCAATGGTCCCTATGGCTCCACCTTTGTCAACAGAAATGGCTCTTACACTCAAGCTGAAACATCTGTTTCAGGATGTGCCGGACGACCTTCTGATGAAAGTGATCCCAGATCTCTCGGATCTCCAACAGGTAGCGGATGGGTCATTGCTCCCTTGGAACCGGCGGAAAAGAAGACGCCTTGCTCAGGCGAAGCAGATCGTGATCCACCTGTTCTCTGGTCCTGATGCCAGATACTGGGAGAAAGCACTTCAACAGAATGGAGTAGAAGTCCTTTGTGTGGATCTACAAGCAGCAGTTGCAGCCGACTTGCATGATGACAACGTCTATCGGTTTTTGCTGGCTCTCGCTGCAACAGGCCGTGTCAAGGCCATTGTGGGCGGACCGCCCTGTCGCACTGTGTCGGCTTTGCGGTATCAAGATGATGATGGACCAGGCATCCTGCGGTCAGAAGAGCATCCCTATGGCCTTCCCTCCATCTCACTGGCAGAGCAGGCACTGGTTTGGGGTGATAGCATCCTCTTGTTCAGAATGTTGGCATTGTACGTGCTGTGCGAGGATGTTCGCCATGATCATGAGCCACAGACAGCTTTAGCATTGGAGCAGCCTGAAGATCCTGCCCGCTACAGACCTCGTGCAGAAGTCGAGAAGAAAAAGTTCATGTCCATCTGGAGGACAAAAGCTTGGCAGATCTTTGCCAACACCTACCAGATCCGGATGCTGCATTTCGATCAAGGCCCTATGGGTCATGTGCGAAAGAAACCTACAACCCTGGCGGTCAAGCTCCGGGACATTCAGGCCTTGGATGAAATCCGCGGTCCTCCATGTGGTGGCGAAGAAAGTGACCAAGATCGACGCGGTATGCCCCTGCAAGACCGATGTGATCAGTCCAAACAATGGGCAGCATGGGCCCCTGGGCTTAAGGTAGCTTTGGTGTTGGCTCTTCAAGACCACCTCAAGCGGGGATGTGCACCATCGTTGGAAGCAGCTCTCCGTCCTTTGGGTCAAGTGGCTTTGGAAAGCTGGAGACAACATTACATCCAGGACCACATGCCGGCCCGAAGGGATTGCAAAGAATGTGTCAAAGCTGCTGCAAGGAGCAAACCGCACAGGCGGATAACACACCCAGAAGCATATACTTTGAGTGTGGATCTGTCGGGACGCATGGTGATTGGCCAAGATCAAAGCCGCCACGACTGCAAATACATGATGGTTGCTGTGTACACCTTCCCCGTTGATGGCGCAGGGAAGTCCTTGGTGGAAAAAGTGGAAGCGGGGGCGGATGCAGGTATGCCTTCGTTGGACCTCGACGAGTACACTCCCACGGAACCAGGGGTGATGATCCCGGTGAGGATTTTCTTCCGGAGGAGGTGGACGAGATCCCGGGGGAGGACAGAGCTGAAGCACCATCACAGGCAATGGCGGAGGCTGCGATTCGGGCCGGTCACACGGCTTTTGATGCTTGGCAAAAGGAGGTGGCTTCCGTCCAAGATGTGGCTGTCCGAAATCTGACCTTTGTGGAAGTTCTTCCAAGCAGGGGTGTTCAGCACATCCTCCGAGCATTGGCCAGGATCTATGCTCGTCTTCGGAGTCTGGGCTTGCCTTTGTACAGGCTCCACTGTGACCGCGCCAGAGAGCTGATTTCGGCACCGGTTCGTCGTTGGACTTTGGACAGAAGCATCGTAACCACTTTGACCTCAGGGGATTCCTACAAGTCCAACGGCCGGGTCGAAGGAGAATTGGGAGTGATCAAAAAACATGTTCGCACCATCATGACCTCCACAGGCTTGGATCTCACTCAGTGGCCACTGGCTGCCATCCATATCGGCGAACGCCGACTCAGGGGGCAACTCAGGAGTCTTGGAGTCCCGGTTGGGCCTTTGTTGACATTTGGGGCCAAGGCCTATGCGTTGAAAAAGTCTTGGCAAGATCGTTATCAGCCCTGGAGGGAGATCAGAGATGAGGTGCGGGTGCTTGGACCGGCTTTGCAGAGTTCCTTCACTTCCACAAGCTACTATGTGCAGTCCACTGAAACTCAAAGGTACTTCTACACGGATGATGTGGTGGTGCCAAGTGCTGACCAGCCTGAGGCTGCTGATGATCATGTGTACTTGCCTCTCCAACAAGAACTTTCTGGCCAAGCGGCTTGGGAAGGTGACATTCCTCGCCGCCGTTTGCGTGGAAAAAACTGCAATCCCACAATTGTCCAAGCTGGGCATGGAGGGGGAGCCTTGCGCCTACGTCCAGAAGTGGCTGTGTCAACACCGTGATGCTTTTGATGCTCATGGCCCGAATGATGAGAAGTTGTTCACAACCGAATGGAGCAGCGACAGCTGGACCATCGAAACACCCTCAAGGACATCCTCAACATCCTCAAGTGCTGGTGAGAAGGGCCCCCCGGGCGGAGAGTTGGGTTTGTTGGGGGTGGACAGCCTTGGAGGAGGGGATTGGGAGGAGGCGCCAAACAACTGGGCTGGTGGCTCATACCCAGTGGCCTCAATGCAAAAGATCAGGCCCGCGGGAGTTCCGATCACCAAGCTGCAGCTTCTTCGCTCTGTGCAAGCGAACTTGGCGGAGTATGTGAACGAGGAGATCGGGCATGGGGACGTCACCAATGGTGAGCAGGGCTGGTATAGTGGGGTGCTAGGCCAGGCCGTGTTGCACAAGGTGGAGGCTGAAGAACAACTCCTACAAAACCATCAAGATCAGGTGCAAGCATGTAACAAAGAGATGGAGGAGGAGTTCTTGGTCACGAAAACTGTGAGCACCAAGGAGGTGATGGACGATTTTGAGAATTGGGTTCCGGCCATTCAGGCTGAGTACACGCAGCTCGTCCAGACCAAGGAAGCGGTGCAACAGATCACGAAGAAGGCCTTGCAGGCCAAAGCTGAGAACCCAATAGACTGATCTAGCTTATTTCTTTGAAAATAGTAACTATCTAAGGAATATATATATTCCTTGTTTCGAGTTAAATCAGGTTTGACTATATATCTACAATTGTTTCTTGTTTATATCTTATTTGTAAGATAACTATTTTGTGTAACCTTTGTTCAAAAAATATATAGATTTTTTTCTACAAAATAGTTACTATTTTAAAAAAAATAGTCACTATTTTCTAGGATGTCCATCCATTCTAGGGGTCGAAGTTTCGACGAAACTTCGACCAAACTTCGACGGCTAAGTTATAGTCAGAAATGAAACTTCGACCAAACTTCGACAGGTGTTTGGTATCGATTTGCAGTGTTTTGAATCAGTGTTTGGGCAGCTTTTTGTGATACATGCTCTTTGGAACTGTCAGAGCAATAGTTTCTTTGTTGCAGTCAGTCATGTGTCTGAGAGATGTGCTCTTGAGAGGTACTTTGAGAGATAACTTGAGAGATACTCATTTTGGGAGATATACCTTTGAGAGATACTTGAGAGTTACTTTTATGAGAGATACTTGAGACTGACTTTTGAGAGAGATATGTTTGAAGAGGTCTTGAGACACAGTTGAGCCTATGTGATGTGATGTTTTTTTTTGAGAGATACTTGAGACTGACTTTTGAGAGATATGTTTGAAGAGACCCTGAGAGATACTTGAGTGAGCGCATGATCTTTCCAGCAAACCTTGAGAGAGAGTGTGAGAGACCCTGAGGGATTGTTTTGGGATGTATGTGGACTTTGCGATTGAAGTGTTTGCGATTGATGCATTCCTTTCTATCTGCGATATTCTTTGTGTGACTCAAACGTAGGAGTGTTAGCGTGAAGAGTTTCAATTCGATTTCAATTCGAAGAACATGTCGGGAGCTTTGAGTAAAGCCAAACCTCGACAAGTAGCAGATCCTAGTGTCACCGTGGGTGACTTGATGGAACCACTGGAGTCCTTCTTGGAGACCACTGGGGAGAAAAACGTGATGAAACATTTGCAGCCACCACCAAATACATCGTGGAAGACCTCAACACCGATTACTTGGCTGGCAGGATTGGCAACCCTTTTTGAGGACTACCTGAAAGTAGCGCCAAATGCAATCATTTCATCAAAGAAACACAAAACGGCCATCATTCGCCTAGAAGAGAAGCACCGCATCAACTTCAGCAAAAAGAATACAGATGAGTTTGCTGACCTCATCGACGATTTCATCAGGATGGGGCTTTCGCACTTGAGGTCTTTGAAACAGCAGCCGGAGAAAAAGGAACAAGCGTTTCGACGAGCAGACAAGGAACAACAGAAGACTTGTCACATGTCATTGATTTGATTCGCTTCGATGTGGAGCACCAGGACGACAGCCAAGGTTCCCAACATGAACAAGGTCCAAAACAACTGGCCATGGTTCCTTTTGAACAAGATCATCCCGAAGATGTCCAGACCCATCCATCCTCTGGTTCCAAAGAGCATTGCAAAGCTCCCCCAATGGCAGGTGATGCATTGGCGGTTTTTGATCGAGTCCTTCAAACACACCAATCCGATGAAGCAGAGATTCCCATCACTTTGCTGAAGTCATCCCGTGGCCATTCAACTCCAGCTCCAAAAACAGAATCCCCACCCAAGAAACATCCTATCAAATTGGTTCTCACACCAGAGGAAGAGGAGATTATCCTTCGCAGCGCAGCCAATGCCTCCCCTATTTGCAAAGATGGCAAGTCCCAGAACCAGAGGTTCAACGCTCAGAAGGCTAAGAATAAGAAGAAAGGAAAAGGGAAAGGGAAAAAGAGTGACAGGGAGACAGAAGAGGGAGAAGAAGAGAACAAAGAAGAGACCAGAACCCAGCCAAAGAAGAGACCTTCTGCAGCAGGAGACAGCCGTGCATCGAAGAGCCAAAAGAAGGATGAGTCAGAAAGTTTGGAGCATTTGTTGAAGGAGTTGGATTTTCGCTTTGAAGCAGTGCCTGGTCCAGACAAGCTTCCTCGAAAACAGCGGCGCAACCAACACACTTCGAGGGCTTACCACCGCACTCAAGACTTCCTGGTTCGACAGGGGTATTCGAAAGAGGTTGCACAAGAAGAAGCTCGCAGGCAAAGCAGGAAAGCAGGCGCATGGTTTGATGAACGATGGCCCCTAGGAAGTGAGGTCGTGTTCAAGAAGCCGGCCATGAAGGGAAAGAAAGTGGAGCCAGAAGAGTTGGAAGAAGAAGAGCTAGAAGAGGGAGAAGAGCTAGAAGAGGGAGAAGAGCTAGAAGAGGGAGAAGAGCTAGAAGAGGGAGAGGCAGATGAGGCAGAAGAAGAGATCCCTATTCCTATGAAGAAACCCAGTGCAAAGAAGACCAAGAAGAAGACTCCTATCTCCAAAGAACATGATGACTATGAGACCCCCGCAGTGATGAAGAAGCCTTCGCAGAAGATCAAGGATCCTGAGCACACTCCTGAGGCTCAAGAGCCTTTGCGCGTCAAATCTGAGCCTGAGGACATCGATTAGTTTTTGAAGTATGACCAGGTCTGAGCCATTGAAATATAGAATTAGTTCACATATACATGGTCCAATACGTGTTGTTGCAAAGCCAGTCATTTGTTCATGTTTGTTCAATTTGATTCAGGCCGCAGCCCGAAAAGGTGGATCAAGGATATCCAGCAGAGCCCGCATGCGAAAGTATATTTTGAACTGATCCACCGCTTTGTTGAAACTTGAGGAAAGCCTAACCTATATTTGTTGAACTGAAGGGAAACCATGAGGGAAAACCGTGAGAGAAGCAACCTTGAGGGAACTTGAGAGAGTCAAGAGCTTGTTCAAAGAACACCTGGGTCTTTGCTCAATTGTGTTCATGTTAAATGGATCGTTTTTTGGACGCGGTTTTGTGCTTGTGCTGAAGGTTACCTTGAACCACACATCATTGCGCGAGAGTCATTGTGAGAGTTGAGAGTCATTATATGTATGATCGACGTAAACAGGTTCAGAGCAGGTTCAGACCAGAACAAATCCTGCAAGTTTGTACTCAACCTAATTTTGCAAATCATGTGCATTTGCATGTTGATAAGCTCTATGCTACTATATCAAAGCACATGCAACCCATTGGACAGCTTCACTTTGCATTGTTGAGCAAAACCATGTTGCAAGACATCGACGTTCATTGAATACGAGACTCATCAACCTTCAAAAGCCATCTACTTCTCAAAAACCTTGATCACATTTTTGCATTTCTGGGTTCATCATTTTGCTTTGCTTTGTCATGGCAATGAGCTCGGAAGTGCACAGGCTCTTCCTAAAGCACCTGGAGTTCAACGTGACTACTCGACAGCTGGCGGAGGCTCTGACCAATGAGGGGCATGGAACTGGGTTGACCTACATCCGCATTGTGCGCAAGGGAAGCCACTTTCCCGGGAAGACTTGCAATGCATTCGTGACGTACGAGCTGGAGAGTCAGGTGCGCGATGCTGTTGCAGCGTTGGGTGCTTCAACCCTTGGTGGCGCGTGCAAGTATCCATGTGAAGCCGACGTTGCTTATCCTCGAAACAACACCGACTCCTATCACATCAAGGAGACCTCTTCGACAAGTGAGGCTGTTCCGAGGGCCCCTCCGGTGTCGTTGAGTCGTGAAGGATTGCAGCCAAGGCCATCGAGTTCATTTCCACCGACGCCACCGCCACCGTTGGTGCCAGAGGCATCCCAGGAATGGTCTCAGGACTGGTCGGACTGGTGGTGGGATGGAGCTCAGCATTGGTGGTGGGATGATCCTGGCCCTCAGTGGACAGCTCAGCAATGGTTGCATCCTGGAACTCCTAGCGGTCCACCTCAGCCGTCTCAGCAATGGTTGCCTCATGGAGCTCCTAGCGGTCCACCTCCGCAGTTGTATCCTGGAACTCCTCTCGGTCCACCTCACATGGTGCAAGGCTTTTGGGAACCTCCCATGCAGCGCATGCCGGTCCATGCAGCCGTGGCACCAACATGTGCGAAGGCTGGCGTTCCAGGAGCGACATCGAAGGCGACCTCTCCAGCAACCAACGAGCCTGACAGTCCTCCTTGGCGCAAGCCTTGTGAGGGAGATGGGTATTCGCTCGAGTGTGAGGCAGAGCCTACATCACCTGCAGACCATGACCAAGAGCTGCAATCAATGCTGTGGGATGCATTGGCCCAAAGGTGGAGGACATGGTCAGTGATGACAAGGAGGCCGAGCCCGGCCAGATGGCCGAGCTCAAGGTGAAGGTTGAGCAGGAGGAGAGCGAGCAGGATCTGGAGGAGGAGGACGAGGATCATGCAGGTCGCGCAAGGCAGAAGCAGAAGAAAAGGAGCCGTCGATCAAGTCGAAAGGGCTCCAAGAAGAAACACAAGAAGCACAGGAAGAGGTCGAGATCGAGGAGGAGGCGACGCTCGAGCAGCAGCAGCAGCATCAGCAGGAGTCGGTCGAGGCGGAGACGCAAACATTGACCTCAGGAATTTGTATATGTGTGGGAGAAAACACTGAGAGTTGCGCTTGTGCGTTTGCTGGTTTGATTCTTGAATTGAGCAGTCTTGCAACAATTGATTCTTTCTTGAATGGGTTTTTGATGATGTTCTTGTATTTTTTTGAGCTTGTGAGTACGGTGAGAGTTGACTTGAGAGCCCTTCAGAGTACCTTGAGAGTACCATGAGAGGTTTACTTTTGAGAGCCCTTGAGAGTACCGTGAGAGGTTTACTTTTGAGAGCCCTTGAGAGTATACCGTGAGAGAGTTCACTTCAAAGTTCCTTGATGAGAGGTTTACTTGACTGTTCACTTCAAAGTTCATTGATGAAAGGTTTAATTCAGAGTTAACCGCTTCCAACTTCAATTGAAAAGCTTGAGAGTGTAACCTGAGGGAACCTTGAGAGTGTACCTTGAGAGAACCTTGAGAGTGTACCTTGAGAGAACCTTGAGAGTATGTGACTTGAGGGAACCTTGAGAGTATGTGACTTGAGGGAACTTTACTTTGAGAGTATGTAGTATGAAACTTCAGAGTCTGTAGTATCATCATCTTGAAGTATAATTCGACTTGGTTGTCGTGTCTCAATGCCATGCAGTCCAGCAAGCAGCCTGAACATCATCAAGTAGAAGCTGATGAGGAGGAAGTCCCAAACGACGACATCACCGGCTGGGTCGCTGTGGATCAAAACAATATCATTCAGGTGTTTGGAGAGGTGTCCCAAAGATCAATCGACCTCATGAAGATTATCCATGGAGATCTCACTTGTGGAAAGGAGCCTGAGGTTCGGTACAACCCTGTGCCCAAGAAGGATCAAGGATATCCAGCAGAGCCTGATGAACCTGCTTCTTCATCCTCACAGCCGCCGCCTTTGCGCAGAATGCCCCAACCAACGGACACCGCAGTCTTGGAAGAAGCCGGCAAAGATGAGAAATCCAAGGCTCAGAAACGCAAGTCCAAGAAGAAGGGCAATAAGGGCAAAGGCAAGAAACATCGTTGAGCACTACATGTGTTGTGAGGCTTGCGGTTTTTGAATGTGTTTCTCTTAGGCTTTGGCAGTGAGATTCACTGAGTTTGATTGACTGAGTGCAGGCTTTGCAAAAGAACTCAACAAACAAATGAGCTGTGATCATTTGAAAACCATGACACTGAACGAGACTTTGAACACATGTTTCACCAAAAACCATGAGAGATCATGAGAGACAGAAGGAAGGCCAAAGAGTCAGGGGTCGAAGTTTGGTCGAAACTTCGTCGAAGTTTCGACTCGAAGTTTGGTCGAAGTTTGAAGTGCTATCGAAGTTTACTTTTGTACAATGTTAACAAAACACTGTAAATACCATATGTTTTGAAGGTTGTATCTTAAACTTCGACTAAACTGCGACCAAACTTCGACTAAACTTCGAGTCGAAACTTCGACGAAGTTTCGACCAAACTTCGACCTGTCATCATTGTAGTAACATAAAAACTAATGAAACCATACTACAAACCTTCAGGAATTCAAAGAGTTTGTGTTGGAATTCTTCAAAAAATGCTTGCTGAATTTATGAGCGGACACTTCATTCTTCAACATTTGACCTGTTGACCTCTGTGGATTTCTTTCCATCAGCGCTCAAGTCGATCATTTTTGCGCGAAGAATCTTGCTTAGATAGTACGCGTGATCGCTTATCATCATGCCTCCCGTGAAACGCCCAGCTAGCGCAGAAGAAGGTCCCAGAAAGAGGCCTGCAAGTTCCATCAACCAGACGGTCAGAGAGATCAAAGAGCAGTCTGCGGCCATGAGCGAAACCCGAGACAAGGGGAAAGGTGAAAAGTTCGCGAAGATGTTGAAGGCAGGTACCCTCCCCCCAGAGGTGGTGCACATGTGGAACATCGAATCGAAAAAGGCACCTTCGGAACGAGCCTTCAAGACTGAGCTCATCAACTCGCTATTCTCAAAGCAGAAGGACGGCTCGTATCGCGTCGACACGGACTCCCACCAATTCGCACAATACCGCAAGGTGCACCATGCCCACATCGCCAAGACCAAGGACGAAGCATTGCCGAAGAACCTCATGATCGGTACTCACTTCAGTGGAGATGAGCGCCTGTTCAACAGAGCTTTGGAGGACAATGAGCTTACCTCTTTCCATGATGAGGCGTCCGGCATTGAGTACTACAGCTTCCGTAAGCTTCAGGCTGTGGATTTGCATGCGTCCGAGCAGGGCGAGCATGTGCATGGCTACAAGAAGCTTGGGAAGGATCAAGCTTACACCTTGGGTGCCCTCATGACGAAGATGAAGTGGGACTTCAAAATGACCAAGGCACAGAAAACATGTTTATAAGAATAGGATAACGGCGCTTAGTTCATAACACTTTGTTTTCATGAGCTCCATTAGTGTGGGGAGTGCCTAGTCCTTGAGAAGAGGAATGGAGAGTTTTCTTGTGAGTCTTGTGAACTGAAACCTTGTCTACGGAAACCTATCAATATAAACCGTTATAAAAATAATACTAAACTTTTTTGGAGGCTTTAGCCACATATCCTTCAGCCCATTGCTTTTTAAAGACAATATATAGGATTGGTGTTCAATTCATGAGGCTGAACAGAAGAGTTTGGACAAGGACGGCGAGATTCCCAAAGGTTTTGAAGCATTGGCATCTAAAGCGAAAGATGCCGTGGAAAGACTCTTGAAGGAGGGAAAGAAAATCGCCAACCAGATTGAAGACAAGGCCTTGATCAAGAACGGGTTTACCACGCTGACAGGCCATCTCAACGACCTGAACCATTGGTCTATGTTCCAGGAACTGCCCAACAAATCAGCGCCATCCAAGGCAACTTTGGAGTCCTTCGTGGGGAAGATTGCAGTCGATGTGGATCGTTTCAATGGGGAAATTGAAGCTGCCAAAGGTCGGCTTAAAGCCCGTAAGAACTGAAGCGTTACACTTAGCTCGGCTGCTTAGTGATCATGCCCACGCCTCCAGCTCTTGGGGAAATGTTGATGGGGGGTTATTCTATTTTGGTTTAGCCCATATACCAAAAAGAACATTAAACACCCTATGGTTCGAAGCTGTTCTCCATATCTTTGCAGGTTCTGAGTTCAAGCTGTTCTCCATGTGTCCTTTACAAGTTATTGAGTTATTGTTTGAAGCGGTTTTCCAAGTCCAAGTCGGGCTTTTTCCAAGAACATCATCTCCAAGGAAAGGCAAGTGGCTGAAGGATCCCTGATGGATCGAAAGCTGGCAACGTATGAGAGTTGAAAAAATAAGCTTTAGATCATGATGCTTGAACTTGTATACCGGAAAAACGATCCCTGCTGAACAAAGTATCTTTCAAGCAGTGCTGACACGCAGATGCCAGAATATGTGTCCCATATATGTGTCCCTGGGATATCTCTGTTTCTCTCAAGGTGTTGTGCGCTCAGGTCATCTCATGGCTCAGATTTGTGCCTCATGGCTCAAACTCCCTGCCAAATATATTGACTGAAGCTGAGGAGTTTGCAGCGTCTCACCAAAAACCTCAAGCCCTGAGTGATCCTTGAGTGAAAAAGAGCATCCATTTATGGTTGGCCAAAACCTGCCCTTGCCTGAGCTTGAATTTTCTGAAAACACAAGTGAAAACCTCGAACTTACAAGCGCGTTGTGACAGAGGGAACACTGTGGGGAACCTAGCTTTTCAGAGTTTGCAAACATATAGAGACAGTTTCGATTCATGCTTAATCATTTTCAGAACTTACAACGTTTGGACAAAAAGACTAGAGATCGTTTTTGCCACAGGCACGAGTTCCAACAAAACGACATCAACCAACAGTTGGCTTTCTCTCAAAGTTGTATTTCAATCACTTCTCTCAATGTTGCTCTCTCAAGGTGAGATCCCTCCTCTCGCTCCTCTCAAGGTGAAGTTATTCCTCTCAAGGTGGCCAACCAGTGGGAGGTTCCTAAGGTGAAGCCCTACACGAGATGTATTCGAGCCTTTTGCTAAGAAAACATGTTCAAACAGTGTCGAGATGCATATGTCAGAATATGTTTCACTCAAATTCCTCTCTGTCTCTCACGGTTCTGACACTCATGGTTCATGGTTCAGGTCTGACACTCATGCTTTCCCAGATCTTCTCATGGCTCAAATGTGGCTAGGCCGTGCACTGCAAACTCAATGTATTACGAGGCCAAGAGGGGTGACAAGCTGAAGACCTAGAGCGAAAAAAGAGTGAGATCTCAAAATGGTTTAAATGACAAATGAACGCCGCCGAAGCCACTTTGCACTCCAAGAGAAAGTCTCCTCACACTCGAACCTCTTCAACAGTTGAGCCGCTTAAGGCACAATGTGTGCATGAAGACAGGCACTGACAAAACACATAGAGTCTGACAGGAGACCTTTTTACCACTGCCACATGTAAAAGACATTGTTTACACTGTTACACCTTTTGCGCCGGTATGTATTGAACATGGAGCCGCCCAGAAAGAAACAAAAAAGAGGTGGTATAAAACAGAGGGTTGCCAGGGCCAAAGAAGCCGAGCGGTCCGAGCACAACTTTGAGGGCAGCAGCGCTTTGGCAGCCTTACTTCTTAGTTTGTTTGCGTGGGGGTTCTTCAGCCCCCAGCGGGTGCAAGAGATCGCTGCTCGCGCTGTCCAAGACATCGAAAATGCTGCCAACAACCCAAGTGTGATTGAGGAGTTGAAGATTCTCCAGAGCCTTGGGACAAAGGGGAAATACAGCAACAAAATGCACGGCCAACTGATGGAAAAAATTGAATGGGTTTCTCGGCTGCCTAAAGGCTATAAGTTTCAAATCCCACTCCGAGGGTTTCGACAAACTTGCAGCCAAATGATGCTACTCCCACACGAGCTCTTCTCTGTCATCTATCACAGCTACAAAGCAGTTTGGAGCAAAACTGTGGCCCCATCCGTGGACACTGTGAAGAAGTTTTGGCACGCAGTCAGACTCCACCCGCAGATGCAAGATCACCCCATGAAAGCCAAACCAAGCTGGAATGAGCGCACAGTTCCAATCGCCGTTCACGGGGACGGTGTCCCGATTGTAGGTGTGGGAAAGGCATGGAGCCGGATGATGACTCATTATTCCTGGTATTCCCTTATCGGTCAGGGGAAAACAAGCTCCATGCTCATGTGGATTTGGGCTTTTTACGACCGCCTTAAAGTTGGGGATGTGACACATGGAACTTTGCATGAGTTCTACAAGATTCTCCACTGGTCATTTTTATGTCTTGCTGAAGGCAAGTGGCCGAGCCATGACCCCTATGGTAAAGCGCAGCTCGACTTTCACAAACCCAGCTGATTCTTTTTGTCTTTTGTATGAATGCCATGTTGAAATGAAAACGCACTGTGTCCATGTTGAATATGGCCGTTCTATCTGTGTCACAAAACCCTTATATATAGAGAGTTTTGTCACATTGAAACACTCAGACAGGTACCAACCGGGAACTCCTGAACACAAAAGAGCCAACACATGGCTAGCTGATGGTTGGTGTGGAGTTCTCTTCGCCCTCACAGGTGACTTGGACTATCTACATGGTATGCTAGGGTGCCCGAACGCATCTCTGGTGAGTGGTCCTTGTGTATGGTGTCAATGCACAGGTACAGGTGAGAACACATGGTGTGACTTCAGGCAGGGCGGGCCTTGGAGGATGACCAGGTGGTCGCCGCAAGAGTGGCGATTGTGGGAGAATAGGAATCGGTTGTCGCTGCTCACTTTGCCAGGGGCATCGTGTTGGACAATACACTATGACTGGCTCCACTGTAAGTACTTAGGTATGGACCAGTACATTTTCGGTTCCGTCATGGCGGTCCTGGTGAACTATGTGATGCCACAGTCAGCGGAACAGAACCTGCAAACTGCATGGGCCTATCTCAGGCAGTTCTTCAAAGACAACCAAACCCCCACTCCTTTCAGGTATATGAACAGGCTGTCAATGTTCCTGCGTGCTGCAGGAAAGTTTCCGAAATTGAGAGGCAAGGGTTCTGAGATTCGACACTTCGGGAAGGTTTTGCTGTCGCTCTGGTCAAAGGAGATGAATGTGCATCTTTCTTTGCACAAAAAAAATTTGCTCATGTTGCAGCTGAACGTGGAACTTGAGGACACAATTACCGAGTTCAAGGAGGAGTTCAGTTTCCCCCCAGGCATCGCACAAAGATTTGAAGAGGCTTGCTCTCAGATGCTCTTGCTCCTGACCCAAATTGCAGAGCATTACTTACAGGAAGACATCAAATACTTTGACATTACGAGCAAGTGTCATATGGTACAAGAATTGGCCATTATGTCAAAATGCATTTCGCCTAGAGTTGTGTGGGTGTTCGCCGGAGAAGACCAAATGCAAAAGATGCAGTCCATAGCCCAAACCTGTACTCGGGGCAACAAAGTTCCCCAACAGTCTGTCAAGCTTTGCCGCCATTACCGTTTGGCTTTGCATTTCCTTTTTGAAGAGCAGTGTGTTGGGCTGTAACAACCTTTTGAGCATAGTTGATCCACAAAGGTGCGCCACCGGTATAGACGAAAAGGGGCTGCTGCGACGCAGACAGAGGATGACATCAACAAAAGCAGCAAGAAGGATTCGGGTATTGATATAATTAACCAATATTTAGTGCAAACTGACCTTGTCGACACATGTTCTGTGTATTCCCCTGCTCTTTTTCTGTCACCGCATATTCCTCATACTTTTGCAACACATGTCCTGGTATGGCTATTTTCAGAACCAAACCATGAGAGGCGTTTCGAGAGACCATGAGAGGCACGTTGTTTCCACCATGTTCTAGCTTTTCAATAAATCAGATGTGTGTTCTAGAAGAGAACATTAGCATATGTCAAGCTTTTTGCAACAACAGTGGGGGGTCGAAGTTTGGTCGAAGTTTGGTCGAAGTTTCAGTTTTGACTATTTTTAAGGAATATATATATATATTTCTTAAAAATATATATATTTCAATCTAACTATTTTCTAGGACTTCTCGTCAAATCTGTAGAAAATAGTTAGTCACCAAAAACAAGATATATATCTTATTTCATCAGACTATTTTCAAGGATTTTTTTGAAAAAATATATATATTTTTGAAAAAAACTGACTATAATAGTTACTATTTTATATATATATTCTTTAAAAATAGTCAAATTCCTAGGATCGAGCCTAAAGCAAGGAAATAGGATAGATCAGTCTATTGGGAACGAAGGCAAGATCATCGAAGTGCTTCCGGCAAAAATGGTCTTCACGAGAAAGGCAGGAGCTGGCGTGAGAAGGGCAAGAGCTGTTTGCTGCGGAAACTACTCAGAAACCCGCTTCAGCGAAGATTGCTACGCTGGAGGGGCTGATGGATGTCAAGTCCGTGCTCTACTCCGCACTGCAGCTTTGAAGTCTTGGTCGGTGGCCGCCACTGACATTCGTGTGGCTTTCCTCAATGCTCCAAGAAGGGAAGATGGAAAACTGGTCGCCATGGAAATTCCGCAGGTGTACAAACGCCTTGGTCTTGCCCGTGAAGGTGAAGTTTGGCTGGTCAAATTGGCGATGTACGGTTTGACCACGTCGCCACGGGATTGGTCTCAATATCGGGACAAGACTCTGCCATCGGTGAGCTGGGTTCGAATGAGGGAGGACAGAAAGGTCCGTGGCCACTTTCTCAAGACCGCCGATGAGAACCTATGGCGCTTGGAGGAGGAGGATGTGGTGTCCGGTGAGAGCTACTGGACTGGTCTCATGTCAGTCTACGTAGACGACATCCTGCTTACCGGTGAGGAACATGCTGTATCATCGGCCTTGACCTCATTGCAGGCGATATGGACCACATCAAGTGTGGAGTGGGCATCATCACAAAGCCCGGTCCATTTTTGTGGCTTTGAGATCAAGTTGGATGAAAAAGGAGATGGCCTTCATCTGTCTCAGCAAAAGTATGAGCAGGAGATCCTGACTCGATGGAAGGTGAAGGAGAGTTCAACCTTCCCCAACTTCAAGATTGCGGAGGAGGACTTCGAGGCTCAAGAAGAGACGGACATCAGACAGGTCCGTGAAGCACAGGCCCTAGCAGGATCTCTCCTATGGCTTTCGACAAGGTCAAGACCGGACCTGGCGCTGGGAGTGGCGGTAGTCAGCCGCATGATGACCAGGAATCCCAAGAAGGCGATTGAAGTGGCCCACAAGTTGCTGGCCTATGTGAAGGGCACCCCTGGCGATCTTCACTACGCCGGACAGGTGCATCAGGTTTGGGGGGGCTCGTGGCCAACTCAAGATTCCCCGACATGGGAAACTCGTGCTGACATTGCCTACGGCACTGGGTCAGGGCACCGAAGTACTCAGGGCTTGGCTATCTACTTCGCTGGAGCACCCATTGCCTGGCAGAGCTCTTCGCAGCCCTTCGTGACTCACAGTACAGCTGAAGCTGAATTAGTGTCATACTGTGAGGCCCTGACAGCTGGTCGTGCAACTGAAGCGCTGCTATGTACTATGTGGGGGGAGGAGCTGGTGAACAACAGCACCTTTGACCGGGTCATCTACGGTGACAATGCCGCTGCAATTGCTCTGGCCCATGGTAACAGTGCAGCTTCCTGGAGGACGAGGCATTTGAGGGTGAGGTCTAATTTGCTCCGGGAGGCCCTCGAGAATTGCAGCTCGTACCCTGGAGGAGCGTGGAAGTTGATGCACCTTCGTGGCACTGAGCTGGTGGCTGATGGACTCACAAAGCCGCTCCTGGGTCAAAGTTTTCGGAATTTTCTGTGTGATTTGGGCCTGAGGGTGGAGGAAACTAGTGTGAGGGTGCTTGGGGCGGAACGTCGACCTCCTCAACTACAAGATCAAAATGGGGCTGATCGGCGACATCCTCAAGTACCAGATCAAATGGGGGCACTTCGAGCCTTAGCAGCGGGTAGCGTGCTCGCGCATGTCGCGGAGGCGCAAGGGGATGTGGAGAAGGACTCAACCATCGGGGCCTTGTGGATCTGTGGTTTGATTTTGATCGCCATAGGGGCAATCTGGGTTTGCAAAGCTGTATGTGCTTCGGCATGCTGCTGCTTGCGGCGATTGCAGAAGGTGATCATCGAGCCGGCTGGTTCGCAGAGCCATAGCGAAGGGGATGAGACGGATGCCACTCCGACCCGGCCACAGAGAAGGAGATCGAAGAACCAAAGTTCAGCGGTCATGGATGAAAGCTCTCCTTCGACCGAAGGTTTGGACGAGTCAGGAACACCTCCTGAAGCTGAGTTGCGCTTGAGAAAAAGGGGATCAAGGGCGCGAAGCGCGGAAGGCTCTATTTCCAGGCCGAGCTCTACGCCATTGACATCAAGGCGACAGTCGGGCTCGGCAAGCAGGTCTTTGTCGCGATCCAAGGAGTCGCAAGCCAGCGCGACAGTGACCGATGCAGTGAACTGTGCGGCTGGTGGAGCGGAAAGGGCGGCGATGAGCGCTGAGATGGCCGCGGCAGCAGCTGGGCGTGCAGCCGTGAGCGCTGAGCGAGCTTCGATGCTCTTGCACCAGGCCTTGACAGGCCCTGTGACAAAACAGTCACCTTCGAGGCACAGTGGAGTGCCCATGAATCCATGGAATCGGTTTCAGCAGGAAAACGCTGGCCGAGGATGGACAAAGGACAAAATGCGTGCAGAGTATTTTCGGGCAAAGTGCCACAATACCCTGCCTTGAGCCACGGCATTTTGCCAAGAAGCTCTCCACGCAGTTTCGCTTCCGCGAAAGGGGGAGTCTGACGGTGAGACCACCGCGCACAGGCATTTTTTGTCCAAGAAGAAAAGGTGTGAGGTTTTTGTCGAGACTATAACTTATTCTATAAGTTATTACGTGAGCTGTTCGAAGCTTGGAGATGTCTTCTGTCTTCTCTACATCTGGCCAAAACTTGACTACCTTTGACTACTGTGGTAAAGCAAATGCTGCCAACATCGTGCCAAAGGTTTACACACCCGTCTCCCATGAAGTGCATCCCAAGCCTGCTGGAGTTTGTTTATGGACCGCGATTGTGTAGCAAGCGGCTACTTGCAAAGGGTTCTAGTAAGTGTGAACGATGCAAACGCAATGTATCGCAATATATCGACAAAAATACATATCTGATATCAAAACAGTTCATTTGCCGCCTTCTGGTTGGCGGTACGCATCACGGCCACTTCTTCACGTTCCGCCAGCTGTGCATAGCAGGGATGGCCTCAAATGATGAACAATGATGAAAGCGGTGTACTCTGACAATGTTTTACAGCTTCAAGCTATTACATGGGACACTAAATTTGCTTGTGGCCGTGTCTGGTTTCCCTACTAATGGTGTCAGACAAGGTAAAGGTGAACATCCAGTGCTCGGGGCACGGTGTCACAGTTCAGGGTCCCAGACGAATCATTTATATAGATGGCCTGAAGCTTCTCCGTATGTCTAAGCGTTCATTGGCAAGATGTATTTTGTAGTCCTGGATGAAGATCGACAGAATATAGTGCGAAGTCGCAGGCAGCCATTATTCGTAATGTGGTCCAACTGCTGATGCTCGTGTTTTGTGTTGTGCTTCTGCCTCAGCAACTTGGGTGTTCCTGCTGCTTTCAATTCTTCCAGCCAGTTGTACATCTCCAAAGTTCTATGTGTTTCATAAGAATGGCATGGATGCATCACGCAAATTTTACGCAAGCAGAACTTCCGTGAACTTCCCATCACTCCTGAGCGCCCCGGCAAATGATCTTGTTTCCCCGAGAAGTGCTCCAAATTACCTTTGGGTGCATGGTTGGCACGGGGCATGTTTCAAATGTTTTCACCAAGGAGTGCAAGACCGAGTGAGGCATCAGTGCCAAAATCCCAGGCATGCATGAACTCTCATGCTGCTTGATTACATCCTTCGAAGGGGCGCAAAAAGTGAAGTGGGTTGGCTGCAGAAAAGGTGCTGGTGAACAATACAAAATGCTGTGGATCATCAATCATTGTTCTGTTTTGGTCTGGGTCTCCTTTGTCAAGTGTTTTCAGGCCGGGATGTTTGTCAGTTGTTGGGGTGTGCAAACGCGAGTTACTATTCCTTGGCAGAAAGAAACAACACTGCCATCCATAATGCACATGTTCATTCCCTTGTGCATATGCATATATATATATATACAGTACATATATGGTTATTATACAGCGGCTCGATGTCGAGTGGACGTTCTTTTTTGGGTGGGATTTTGGATTCCCCGATTGCAGCTCATTCGTCAGGCACACTTGGCCAAAACAGGGACTCCAACAGACCCAAGTCCAACTGACCCACTACCGCACCTTGAAGTTGGATTGTTTGACCTTGTCGCATCTGAAACACATGTATCCAAGCAGGTAGTCCTGGCCGAACATTAGGAGCAAAAAAGCATCAACATGGACATGGGGTGGGTCTTAATGGGGAGGAAAGCCAAAGACTTCCTACATACAATGAAACATGTTGAGATACGTATGCAGGTCTCTATCATGACCTTGTCTGAATCTGTGTTGACCGAGCCAACTGAACCAGCTCCAATACACCAGATACCAATGTAGGATTATTTCCAAGGATGATTCGCAGTGACGCGGTTGCTATGTCATGAACCAATCCTTCCAACTCCAGTTGTGCAGCAAAGTGCAAACGCTGTGGTAAAATACCAGGTGCTGGCCTGCCTACCCTCCACACAGCAAAAACACACTGGGTACTGGTGTCACTGAGTCCACAGCCTCTAGGAAGGACGAATTGTCTACCCTCTGAAACTACCACGACAAAGAAGCAAACACTCTGCACCAAGTCTTCCGCAAGACATGCCCAGCGCGGCATACTTCTTGGGCCTCACGGTGCACAGGTGACCGGGTGAACAGAGACATTTTTCGGCTGTGGAGTGTTTAGCAGCGCAATGAGCTTGAGCAAGTTACAGTAAAGCACGAAACACCGCGTGGTGAAGGAAAACCCAAATGGACAGTCCGATTACCCTAGTGCTGTGAAATACTCTACTGTGTTGTGGGGAAGAACAAAAGCACTTGGTAGCTACAGTTGCAATTCCAAGCGCACCAACTTATGCTTTGTTGCTGTTCCAAGCCTGTTGTTCACCCTGGCTACAAGGAGAACAAATGCAGTGCACACTCACCATGGTTCACCAATTTCAGAAATTCCAATAGAGGGCGGTTGACAAACCCCAGTGAGATGTGTCTAAGCTGGATCAATCTTTCGCTATTGCCCTTCACTGCACTTTCGTGGCCTTTGCCCTTCGCGGTGACTGGACATATCATATATTACCTCTAAGTAGCATTCATTGCTGCCATTTCTCTGTGCTTTCGCTGTTGGTTGTTTAATAATTGCAAACCATCTCACATTCAACCCTTTAAGGCCGTGCTACGTGCGCAGTTTTGGCTGCTGCTGGTGAATAAGATTGTGATGCAAGTAAGGGTTTGCCTGTCCATTAGAGCTCAAACTCAGCGACAAGTTCTGGACTTGTGGGAAGTCAGCGAAGCGTGGAAATCAAATATGCTAATTGTTATTTAAATATTATGTATAGTATGCCAATAGCTGCAGGACATTTCCGCATGTGTGACATGGTGTAGGTATATTGTCTGCGTTTGCCTCGCCTCATCTTTGCCTTGAGGCCCTCATCATCGAACTCGTAGTGTGGCACTGGGTCAAACTGTTTCAGCAATTTCACCGCGCGATTTCTCTCCTGAAACCGTCGGTGATGATGAGCCACAAATGCTGCAGCTGCAGCTGGTGATTTTCTATGAAGATATATACTACTTCTTTCTTGATGGAATTATGATGGAATTCATGATACGGTACGTAAATGTACGTAATGTAATGATAATGGTGAGTGGTGGATCCAATTCTTCTTAGTCGGTGGTCTACAGACAGAGTGGCACCCCTCGGTGCAAAGATTCTTAAAGATGTGCACAAATGGTTTTGTCAAGGGCTTGTGGGGTGAGTCAGGGGTCAATCCTTTTCAGAGGCTGGCGTGAACAGTTTGTTGTTGCGGGAAGTGTAGCCTCAACTTGTCTTTAAAACGATTGCCCCGCACTTGCCGGTCTGAGAATGGGCCTATGAGTCCCACACTCCCACACGTGTCCTTGCTGGTCTTGGCACTTGCCAAGACATCCACCAACTCTGATTTCGTCAATGAGGTGGTCTTCACCTTGGTGAAAGAACTTCGCAAACCCATGCTCTAACGGGAGGGATTTGCAGGAGATTCTTGGGTCCGGGACTGGAGGTCTGTAGGTCTTCAAGGGACGCATGAACATGGCGATACTCTTCTCTCATATCATATCATAATAGTTATACACCGGGGAAACGGGAAAAAATGTTGCTACGGGCGCATAGATGGGCCCATATACCTACGGGGTGCAACACACCTGCATACCCCCGATACCAAATCCTGGCGGAATAAAAAGAGCTACCTCAACAACATTCACCTTCAGAACTACAAACCCCTCTCTCTGTCTCTCTCTTCTTGACCATCAGACTCACTAGAAACAAAGAGCAGTAACCTGCACTTGGATTTTCCTTAGATCAGGATGTGAGTGCATAGAGGGCCAGGCTAGAAGCTTGCATGGAACAGGATGGCATGTCACCTATGACCCTAGAATCCTTTTGAAATGTCTTTTCCTCCAATTATTGACGGGTCAAATATACCGAGCTAGACTTGGAATTCTGATCGATGTTTCTGGGGACAAAATGTTTGTATAACGTGCCATACTTGTACAACTTGCGGCATGTTTGTATCATGATTGTTGGATACTTCCAACTTGGCTGAGTAGATGAGTCTTCCCACAAACCGTGTCATTCAGATCCCTGATGTTCCATGTTTGTTGGAGATGAAAGGAGGGTAATAGATCTGCTTCCATCTGCTTCTTACGGCAACCGTCTTCAAAATCTCGGGCTCAGGCCATGATGGCTTCTGCACACGCGCCGTGTCCGGCGCTCGAGCTGACTCGAGCCAGCGCTCGGATCTTGCAATGGAGTCAGGTGGATGGATCTGCAAAGGTGCTTGGGATGTGCTTCATCCCAAAGGTTTGAAGATCCACATGGAATCAAACCGCCTGTATTATGTGAAACTCATTGGTTTTTGAAACAAAGGGCTAAGTGCTAAGGAAAGCGACCTCCTGGACAAGTGGTCAACAGGATACTGCGACTGCTCTTTGCCTCAACACCGTCCCTCTAAGGACTCAGTTTACCCATATCCACTCAGGACCGGCCCCTCACCCCGCCAGGCCCTCCACAGCACTTCTTTCTGTTTGGCAGATTTGAATCTCAAGAAGCCTGGTGCCTTGCACCTGCTCATCCTCGAGGATCAAATCCTTGGGAGCAGATCCTTGATCTGCTGGATCTGCGTATGTGGATTGACCATGGATTTCCGAAACAAGTGAGGAAGGGATTCCACCCACTTTAATGCCCTCCTTCACTCACATACATACGGACCTGAGAGCCTCACTGATTCGTCCAAACCTCCATAGCAATGGCACCAAACCAAACAACACCGTTGGGCCAAGGCACCAACTAACAGGATTTAAAGAGTCATGGTGTGTCTGGCATGCCAGCTAAATCCTTGGCCCAACGCATCACTCTACCCTGGGCCTCCGGACACTTGGTGACGCCCACCTTGGCCGCACGCAAGGTGCGGTCGTGGATCATGTAGCCCGGCCTGGGGGGACGCAGAGTATGCTGGATGAGGTGATGAGAGGCACCACAGCGTTGAGGTTTCCAGGAAGGAAGAAGGAGCTTGAGATCTTTGGCCATGGATGGCGATCTTCATGCAATCGCTGCAGTAGATCTGAATTTGGTGGACCAGTGATTACTGACTCATCCATGCTTCTGGAATTTTCTGGATGTCTCCCTTGAGCAGCATGGCGCTCTAGTAAAGGAACCTACCTTTTGTCCAGTAATGGCTCTGAGTCATCTGAGTCCCTGTTTCATGCCGCAACTCCTCAGTTGCTAATTGCCCATGATGGAACGCTCATGGCATCTCATGGCTGAGGGTGTTTTATCCTCACTTGGCTCCCTCTGTGCAGAGTCTGGGCAAAATCCAGGACCCGAAGCCTGCCCACCCAACATGTCACTCTTGCAGTCTTGGGATGCCGGGCTCCATCACATGGAAAATCATGTTGGGCTCCTGGAGTGCAAGCAGGAACAAGGGCATTACTATTATACAACAAGAAGCTACTAGTAACAAGTGCATCGCTACGCTTTCATGAGGTGCGGCCACATTCAAACCAAGGATGCAGTCGGTCCAGATTCGGAATGACCCGCGTGTTTCATCTTTCTACCAGTATCGACAAGAGCGCCGACTAACTGCGTCCAGTGGGTAGCGGTTGCTATTTCGTGAACACCTAAAAAGTTCCACGTCAAAACCCGCAAACTGGTAAATAAAACAAAAGCGACAAAAGCCTCAGTACGCCCCTCGGTACATCCATCAGCCTTGCCCGGCATCTCCATGGCGAACATCGCCTCGTGATGCTCGGGGTTGAAGGCATGGTCCAGTGCCTCATCGAAAAACAGACGGGCGGCGACAGACGGTCAAAATTCTTTTGGGACCTATTGGGTACCGTACTTTGGTCATCTTTGGCCTACCAAACTGTGGTTGAATCTGATGTCGTTTGCAGTGGTTTTGTTTCAGAACAGCACCTGAACTTGGAATGCCCTGGAACGCCTGGCAAAACTCGGTCCAAAGTCTCCAAAGTCCGAGCCCATCAACTCGAGGCATATGGAAGGCTTCCAAACTTCCTCCCGCCTTCATCTTGGTGACACCAAATTCCCGGAAGGCTTCTTCCACCACGTGCCGAATCTCTTGCACCTCAAGCCGAGGTGTTGGGCCGAGCATCGGAGATGCAAGGTCGGTGGTTCAAGATCGCTTTGACCACCCATGTTGAAAAGAGAATTGGCATAGATCATAGATCCATGATTCATGATCCTTAATTTTGATAAGTGATGAGAATTGCTGATGATCAGCATGTGGATGCGTGTGACCTGTAATCCACTCAAGGGTGTCGCAACTGCCCACCTTTTCTCGTGATTCCGAGTGCTGTGAATTAACCACTTTGAGTCAGGCGTTTGCAGTTCTTTTACTTCAAGTATCACCAGTTGCGGGGTTGAAGGTAAATGGAATACAACAAACATACTTGTCACAGAGTTTCCCTTATCACCAGCAGGAGCCCTTTTTGCGGGTCCCGACGCCAGCCACCTCATGTTGCAACTCCTGGCATGGCGGCCAGTAACCCACTAGGGCCAAGACCTAGCTTGGGTTGGGTCTTGGCTGAAGGGTAGGTCCCTAAGTCATGGCAGAATACAGTACGAGAAACTACTCAATTATATACAAACAAATATATAAGAGAGAGAGAGAGTGGTTGATGAGGGTGAAATGTGCAGCTTATTATTTCCAGGCTGGCTCATGATTGAGCTTAACCAAATACAGTAATTGGTTGAGTGCTGGTCCTTTGGTTATGGCACCACAATCAATGGACAACCCACCCCAAACAATCAAGAAGAATGGATCGCTGTCTTACGATCTTGAAGCCAGGCTAGTCTCACTTCGCACAGTGACACATCACAGCAAAAGGGTCGATCTTCGCTCCAAACAGCGGTGTTGGCCAGATGTTTCTTGAGACAAATGGCAACCAGAAGGACCTGGGCCCTGCCCTCCTCACTCTCGTCCAGCTGGTCGATCTTCACGCTATCGATGGCCCTTTCCAAGTTGTCGGCGACATGAAGCAAGCTCAGCGCCTTAGCACTCGAAAAACACAAAAAAGCTTGGCGAACATGCTGTGTTTCTAAAAAGAAAGGAATCGTAGTTTTGTTGCTGTCGATTTGTTCTGAAACAAAAACACGCTTTTCCTGGTTGGAACCTATCAATTTTCTTGTTATCGGCGGACCGTATTCAGATCCTTACGACCTTTTGACCAAAAAACGTTCGTTCTTCCGCAAGGATGCACCTGAAAGAAAGAGACTGATGGCAGCGCATGACAGCTCTTGTGATCCCGGGTGCCAGGTGACCCTCTCATGCGCTTGGGCCCATGTCAGCTGCCTAATGACAAATGAAGGCAAACCGTTGCAATGTCTCCCCTCAATTTTGCGGGCCGTCGCCAAACTCCACCCAGTGGAGATGGCTAAGCCGCCGACAAAGCGCTAAGTTCATGGACATGCAACAAAGCCATCCACAGTTCATGAACGATCTCCTGGAATACCCAAGTAAAAAGGTCTTGACCTATCTATATTAAACACTTTAGTATCAAATCGCAGGTGGTCTTCCATCTTTCTCCTACGAACTCTATTGATCGACGCATCCTTCTGGGTGCTCCCACGAACTTGGTGTAGCCGTACTTTGCCTCGTTCTCAAGGTCTTGGGCGTGCCTGGTTGAACTCGGCTCTTCGGTGTGGCCGCGAGCCGGAGGGTCTCTTCGGCCTCAATCCATTGGAGGCATCCTTATGGAGGATACCTATCGTATGCTTAGCCCTTTCATAACCCGTCCTTCGACATCTCAACACGGGAGATTCCCAAAGACCCCATTGTTTGGAAGATGTTAGAAAACTTCAAAAAAAAACACACAAACACACATATATACATATATATACACACATAACACACTTTTGATGCGGGGTACGCTGATCATAGACCAACTTGGTCCCCATCTATGTCAACCCTCCCTGGATCCCTGGAATTTCGATGTCACACAATTGAACAAGTGTTTCTGTTTTTTTTGAACAAAACAGTGTGAAAAATGAACACTGAAAATCACATGCTAAAACTCAAGGCAGCCTTTTTCTCCTGTTCATGTTCAAAGCTCTAGGATTCCCAGAGTACATTCTCAGGTCAAGTGCACGGATATATGATATTGTTATATTTCCATACCTTCTACGCTCCAACCTGCCAGGTCTACACCTCCCGCCTTCAATTCTAGCTGTTCAACTTTGGCTGCTGGACTGCATTGGTATCTGGAAACTCTCCAATTGTGAAATTCTCTGCGCCTCAGAAACTCCACCTCTGGAACTCTATTTGCCCCAGCTGTGCTCCTCCCCACTTCCTGGCAATTTTCCGAACCCTCCCTCCCTTCGGTAGTAAATATTCCAAGGCACATTCACAAGTCATATGCACCGGAATAATTATATACTTCCCCACACCTTCTACCCCCGTATCTACCAAGTCTACACATCCCACCTCCCCCTGGGCCCCTGTCCTGGTTTCCCAGCCCTAATCCCAGCTGTTCGGATTTGTCCGACTTGGCCTCTGAAAGCGACAGTTTCTGGAAACTCCACTCCACCTCTGTCTCATCTTTGTCTCAGCAGTGCTCCTTCACTGGCCAACTCAACTTCCCCATCTCCTGGCAAACCTCTCTCGGCAGAAACTATTTTGAGCCAGCTTTAAATTCTGTGCCCGGCGAAGCTGAGAAAGTACACCAAGATCCAAACAAACAGCTGACACGTTTTTGTGCACTTACTATTTCTGTGTGTCTGGACATGGCATGCACATATTATACCTGGATGACGCTGACCACCAGTAGTACTTGAACCTTCGACCACCCGTTGGCCACCCCGTTGAAGAGCAATGTATGTTAACGTGGAACGTGAGACGAGATTCATGTTTGGCCTCCGCCGGTGCCAGGTTAGTTTTCCCCACATCACTATGTGGGGTTCTGTTTTTTAGCTTTGCACCCGCCGCTCCGCGTCCGCCGCCGCCGCCTCCGCCTCCGCCGCCTCCGCCGCCTCCCCTCTTACACCACTCATCTCACACCACTCATCTTACACCACTCATGTTACACCACCTATCTTACACCACCATCTTACACCACTCCACCTCTCTGACACCACTCATTTTACACCACCCATATCACAAAACTCATCTCACACCACCATCTTGCACCACTCATCTTACACCACCGTCTTACACCACCCATCGTACGCCACTCATCTCACACCACTCATCTTACACCACTCATCTCACACCACTCATCTTACACCACTCATATTACACCACCTATCTGTCACTACTCATCTTACACCACCATCTTACACCACCCATCTGACACCACCCACCTCACACCACCTCTAAAACACCACTCATCTTACACCACCATCTTACACCACTCATCTTACACCGCCCATATCACACTATTCATCTCACACCACCATCTTACACCACATCTCACACCACCATCTTAGACCACTCATCGTACACCACTCATCTCACACCACTCATCTTACACCGCTGTCATCTTACACCACCTATCTTACACCACCCATCATACACCACCCATCTCACACTACTCATCTTACACCACCATCTTACACCACCCATCTTACACCACCCATCTCACACCACCTCTCTGACACCACTCATCTTACACTACCTATCTCACACCACCCATCTTACACCAGGCACAGGACTTGGTGAACCTGGTGGCAGGCACAGCACTGGACTGTGTGCACCCGCACTACGTAGCTACGGCGCGCGTGGTCGCCGCTGGGCCGCGGTTGCCGTTTGTGGCGCAGGCACAGCACGTGGTGAACCTGGAAGGCAGATTTCGTGGCAGGCTGCGCGCGTGGTCGCCGCTGGGCCGCGGCTGCCTTTTGTGTGGCAGGCACAGCACTTGGTGAACCTGGAGTGCAGATTTCGTGGCAGGCATAGTACACAGAGGCTTCAGGAGGAAGACTTCGTGGCAGGCGCAGTACACCATGCACCTCACACCACTCATCACTCATCTTACACCACTCATCACACACCACTCATCGTACACCACTCATCACACACCACTCATCACACACCACTCATCACACACCACTCATCTTACACCACTGATCACACACCACTCATCACACACAACTCATCTTACACCACTCATCACACACCACTCATCACACACCACTCACCACACATCACTCATCTTACACCACTCATCACACACCACTCACCACACATCACTCATCTTACACCACTCATCACACACCACTCATCTTACACCACTCATCACACACCACTCACCACACATCACTCATCTTACACCACTCATCATCAACAGGGCTGAGTGTAAGTTGGATATCGGGTGCCTGCTTTGTTGTTGTTTACCTCGGATCACATCAACATGGCATCTGGCGCAACCCTCCAAATCGTGTTGGCAGCTTTTTGACCGTAGTCAAAAAAACTGTCTTTGATTGCATACAGTAGTTTTCCATGGTGTAGTTATTCCCAGACCTCACCCGACACCAGGAAGGGACCCCGAATCCTTTTTGCACACATCCTCGCATTGTTGACCCAAACTGCAAGACCAAACGACAGGTCAAGAGGTCGCTAGATTCGCCCGCACAGGTGGCATTCTGATGTTTGCAGTGCCTTCTCTTGGCTTGCTGCAAGTCCTGAGTTCAATGAGGCTCTGGCACTGGCACCCTGTCATTTACAATGAGCATGTTGTGGAAGCCAACAGGGTTGTGTCTGTAGCAGTTATATATATATATACTGAGTAGAAAAAGAGTTCAATTTTACTGTATTTTACTGGTACGTAGTAGATTGGGCACAAGAGTCAAATGTTCTTCATGGTTGATATATGCTGATACCCAAGTCTTCCATGGTCATCCAGGATCATCCAGGTGACAGGGGTCGGACAAAGCTTTGCTGCCACCAATAAGAAACACGATCTAAAGTCTAAAGACCTCCTGTGTCACCACATAATATGACATGGCATCGAAGACAAGGAGATACAAGGAGATTTGCAGGATTCAGATGGATGGCCCAACTTACGGCCCAAGTCGTCCACTCTCCCACATGGAACCTTTGGCTATACTGCTCCTTAAACATACCAAACATGTCGATATGCCAACCGTGCTGATTGAAAAGAACATTGAACTTGCCATGATGATCTATGATGATAGAACGATAGTTCATGATTGTTCTTAGGTTCAGCCTTTGATTACCATCCCACGGCTCAGGCTGGCATGGTGTGGTATCCAGGACGTGTTCCAAGGAAGACTCGAACAACAAAGATGTGGCTCCAAAGCTGGCATCTAGAATCTAGACCGATCACTGGAATTTAAGAGTCCCCTCCACCCTTTTCTCTCTGCCAGCTGAGCTTCATCTTTGCTGGCTTTCATTTTCTCTGACAGCTCTTGCAACTGCTCCTTTGCCTCAGTTAGCCAAGTTTGATTTGGAATCCGCCAACACCCAAACAAGTGAGCACCACCCTTTCCTCAACGCAAATAAACATCTCGGATGTCCATGCAGAATGCAGCGATGTCTGTGGTGCCTTATGCTGCTGTGATGTGCTCTGTGTGTGTGTTGGTTCTGATCTGGTGAAATGTCATGAAATGTCATGAAGTCAAGTGCAGTTTGGCGATTTGTAAGGTCGTGAAATGGATTAGGGTGGTACATTGTGATGTCGAGAAATGTACGCGGGTGTGGGGCAAGAAACGTGAACATCTGCAATTGCAGTGTCAAGATGTTTCAAGTCACAAAGTCGATTGAAGGGAGAGCAGTAATTGTGGCACACATGAATTCTCTGATAGCGGCAAAAGGTACAGCAGGGAGGTGCGAGAAGAACGAAGCGACGGGCAGAGACAAGGAAACCTCGAGAACCAAAAGTTAGCCCACAGACCCAGAGTCGAGCCCCGTGCCTCGGTTCAACTCGTAGTCGCCTATGTCTATGTACTTCAAATCAATTGTTGTACAACCAGTCTGCCGCTGCTCCGTTTCCAAGCCTATATACTTTTGTGAATGAGCGCTAGATGCGTTTGGCCGCAACCGCACGCGGCGGTTTTTCAATCTGGCGGGAGGTTTATGCTGATGACCTCTGATGAAACGAACCCATTCATTCAACTTGGTCTGACCCTTGAGCTCGAGGAAGCTTCCGTGGCCCAATACCCTGAACAGTTTTGAATCTCCGCCAAGCTACACTTAGTTTTTCCATGTCTTTTTTCCCATGCGCCAATACCCAGTTTGTTGCTGTTGACCCCAATTGATGGGTCGTTGACTGACTTCGTTGACCTCAGTTCTTCCTAAGCGCCATCCTCGATGTCCAACACCAAGGAGCCAAAGTGATCTTTTCCTCAAGCTCTTCCACGCTGGGTGTCGTCTCCTGAACCAGATTCTGCCCCCCACTGGGCATCATAGGAACATGGTACTGGTGCAGACTTCTCATTTACTCTTTGTCTTGTCGATGAAGTAGTCTCTGGCTGCAAACACAGATAGCCTAACAAAGAAAAAATAGACCATCCTCATCCAGCGGGAGGCATGTTTCGGGGAGTGTATGATAGGACTATGTAAGCCATCCAGGAACAGGTGGCTTTGTCTATCAAAGAGGTTGGTGCCTTGCAAGCTCTCGGTTGTTTTGTGGCACCTATATAAATATGCCACCCAGAGTACTTGTGTCTGTCACCCAATAGTATGTCAGAATCAATCTGAACATGCACCCGAAACATATATATGCTATATTGTAGTGTATTATATGAGCAATCCCCAAGACCGATCATAAATATTGGTAAATTCCATATGTTGGTATCGCTCTTGGGGTTCGCTATATCGCTTTACAGTGTCGGATGCCTTTGTCATATTTCTTGAGGATCTCTCTTCAAAACATGGCCAAGGGGAAGTGCACAAAAAGAAGGAAAGACAGAGAGAGAGAAAGAAAAATAAATAAATAAAGATATATAGATAGATATAGAGAGATAGAGATAGAGATAGAGAGATAGAGAGATAGAGAGGGTGTTCCATTGACACAATAGCATTTCCTTCCGTCCTTCCCCCTTCATTGCGGTTCTTGTTCTAGAGCTCTTCATCTGTGTCAGACTCCACAGGCACTGTGAAAATGATACAAACATGATACGAAAGGGGATCCGTTCATCTAGACCACATCCCTTTGGTATCACTTCATGTAAAGCGAAATCACATCAAATGATTGAAGATTATTGAAGTGTACATTATGAAGGTATTGCTTTTGGGCTCATATACAGATTTGTGCACAGACCCTTTAGGTCGTTGCTCCTATTATGTCGTCATATGGTGTCCATATATTATTACATCAAAAGCACCCAAGGACCCAAGCAACTGGTTGTACTTGTCTCTCCTGCTCCTCAGAACAGAAGCCACGTGCCTCAGAGCCGGCAGTGAGCACACCATAGGTGCGTCCAGGCGATGTTGTGATCACGTACTCGCCACACTTTATGCTTGAGACAGGCTTCATTGAATCTCTTCTTCAAGATCTCCCGAAGCAGGCCCGAAGCATAAACATAAAGATGATGATAAAAGGCCATAGAGCATCTACTTTTAAAATGCTTGTCCAAAGGCTATCCCCTCTGTTCTTTCGAGATCTATGCCCTGCGATTGTGCCGTGACTGAGCCCACGGCGACCCGTGGCCACCGCAGGGCCGAGGCTTCGGCTTCGAAGGCGAGATGTGGCACTACCTCAGTATGTCACGAGTGACGGCTCGAGCAGCTCGGTCATCTCCTGTCGTCTTGTGGAGCAAAAAAGACCGAAGGCATATGAGAACTGTTCTGGAAGTTGACATCCATGAAATGGCCTGATTGGCTGTGGGTTGGACGGTGGTGGAAAGTCTTGAGGGATTCGACCTGCAAAGAAGGAAGATTGACCTATCAAGTGACCTACCTACCGTGTTTTTTTGTCTGTCCAGCATACCCCCAGACCGAGGGTTTCTGCGAACGACTTCCGCGTGGCTAATAGTTGACCCATATGCCAACATTTCAGGTACTGTTGAAGTCTTGCAAACTGCAAAAAGGCCTCATGATCCAGCTGAGTGATGGAAGCATATGAACCCACCGAGCTAGTGCTCCAATACCCAACCATTGCTTTGGAACCGGATCCACCCCAGATCCACCCCAGCCCTCCCGAGGCTTGGACGGCTCTGCTCGCTGGTGGGACAGGCCTTCGGTGGCACATATGCCGTACTTTTGTCGCATCTGTCAGTCCTTTTGAGAACAAGAGCATGTAGGTCCCTGGAACAGTGATTTTGACTCATTGGCAATTGCCAAGGGTTTAGATCAGTAGACCAGCTGTTCAGATTGAGCAAAGTAGCCCATCTACTTTCACAGAATTCGAATCCTGCCAATTCATCTGAGCCAAGAAGAACTCTCAACCTAACTCCGATTTCCACCAATATGAGATGAGGACAAATGTGCACAACGTAACATTTCTTCACAAGCATTGTAATAACCATTATGAAATTTGACCAAAGAAGACGTTGGACCCACCCATCCCGTGGTACGCCTCGCCTCAAAACGCTTTGAAGACAGGGCCGAGCGAGGCTACGTACCTTCAGACAGCGGCCACTGTAAAGTTTGTGCGAATAGTTTGTTGGAAAGTTTGGCAGTGTATGCGGCAGTGTATGCGTCAGTCTCTAGTCCAAAGGGCGTTCAAAGCCTATGTTTGGTCAGTCTGCCCAGCATTGCACAGAGGAACACATGGTGAACGAATGCCTTATTATGCAGATTATAGACTTTCAAAAATGTCTGCTTCCGGTATCTTGGTTCATCCAGAGAGCCTGCAAGGACAATGGAAAGAAAGCCCATGGTTCCAATGAATGGACCGCAGTGCCAGTTCACCAGAAAATCTGGTGTTTAGATGTTGTATGATGCTCTAGTACCATCAGCGAGCAAATTACACTAAACATAACTAAACGAAGGACCTTAGGACCTTCAAATACTTGTGATCTTTTATGTTTTGGAATTGTCCGTATGAGGCCAGCTGTTCAACTGGACTTAGACTTAACTTCACTTAAGGCTCGGCTGGACCTCCCACACCAGCGTTCGGTGGTAGCCATTGCCCTACCCATCACCCGAGCTGGGTTCAACTCGCCGACCGCATCTGCAGCAGCCTAGCAGGAGCATTCTCACATGCCGAGCACAGGGATTCATTCCCCCTTCCGCAGTCGAATCCGGGCGGCATTGGGTTCATGGGGCTGGACCGTGGAAGTTCACGGCCAAACCAAAAAGACATTACAGTATGCATAATACATAATATGATATAATATGAATTATCGCATGGACTCGGCATGGATGGTAAGGCGTCCCGTCCTCTAGACAGTTGCATTCCGGGTGACCTGTTCTGATGGCGGAGCGAAATTGGATGAGAATATGGCTTGCCCCTACCAATTCAATAGCAAGTGGGGCAAAATGGGGCAACTTTAATTCCCTTGTCATGTTTTGCACATCAGGGATTGTTATGCTCTTTGTCATCGGACAATAAGGAAGACCTTGATGAAATCCCATGTCGTATCATTGTGCTTACACCTGCTTACGCGACTCACATCTTTGCTTACGCGGTACACTTGGAGCAAGAAGGGCTTACGCAGACCTTACGCGACACCTGTTTTGCACGAAATGCAGCTGACACCACAACGCGAGCTTACGCGCTGCATATTTTGTACAATGCACATCTACTACACCTAATCTTCCGATATGGATGCTGAAGAAGCACTTGAGGATGAGGAGAAGGAGAAGACTCGAAGGCAGAAGCAACCCAGCAGCAGCAGCAGCAGCAGCAGCAAGAAGTGGAGAAGTGGAAGTGGAAGGGCAATGCGGGCAAACCACATTGTATATTATATTAGAGGTCTTCAATCACACGCTGCCGCTGACGCAACGGTTTCGGAGAAGGAGGCATGCGGGCTACTGGTGGAAAAGGACACCGGAGCTTACGCGCGGCTTACGCCCGGCTTACGCGCCGGAACTCACAAAAATCACTATATCTGACATGGAGGTTTGACTGTTCAGCTGTGGTGTTTGGACTGTGTGCTTTCAGCAATTTGAGCTTGGATTGTGTATGTATGTGTGGAGTTGGACTGTTCCTTGATCCTGCCACTTCTGAGAGGGTGCTCATGTATTTCTCATGTATTTCTTCAGAGCTTACGCATGGCTTACGCAACATGTTTGCTTTAAAAAAGCTTACGCAACCTTACGCGCGTGCAGGTTTTGCTTACGCGCAACTTCGATATGACAACGCACTGAGTGAATATAAACAGGAAGGTTTTTCGAATGGCTCTTGCCTACTACTGTGCAGTACTAAGGTTGTTTGATCGGTTCCCCGCTGCCGGCAATGCCTCGGGTGGGAAATCGGTCGGACTAACAGACTGCTGTTTGGACCAAAGGAGGCGGAGGCTTTTGGCAATCTCAACGGAGTCTGTGGGGTTTTTGGTCAGCGGCTCTTTCGAACAGGATTTGGAATGTCTTGAGCTTGCCCAGATCTAGGGTTGCTTGGATCGGTGCAAAATACATTCCAATGACTCCCCATTTATATGGTCCACATTCATGTTTGTTTGAGAGAGGGTCAGATTATTGGTTGCCGAGGAATCTCATTGTATCTCATTGTAGGTCATTTGTTGGATTCCCAGAAAGGTGGTACCAGTAAGGCCTCCCGAAGGGTTGCAACCACCGCAAGTTTGCTTGAGTTGCAATGAGGCATCACAGTTCGTGCTGTTCAATCAGTAATGGAGAATACGGTTGCGACTGATTCCAATGTGAGAGGGCTTGGCATTAGTGAATCTTTTGCGTCTGGAGAAAACGAATCCCGCACCAAAAATACAATCTTCTTTTGAGTTACTAATAGCGATGGCCTCCAACCTAGTACCGATGGCCTCCAACCCACAAAAACGGCCGGTTCACTGCAGCCCTTTTCTTGCGCTCGAAACAGAGGGCGTTTCACCTGCACGCAAACAGGTACGGTTAGAGTGGAAGGAAGGAACAAAGCAGCTGTGGCACCTGTTAAAAGTGGTTGTACAACCCAACCCGTGGCTCAAACAAAAGTTGAAACTATTGTGTGGGAGGCCTCAACCTCTCAGCCTGTATAGGCATGGGGGACCTGGTGATAATTGCCACAGAAAGAATGAGAGAGAAAAAGAGATGTGTGGTCAAAACAACCACTTTAGGTTTTAGGTGTTCCATGGTGTTCCCCACTTGGGACAAAGCACATGACATAAATCATGAATGCCCATCATCTTCCGGTGCATGGATGATGGAAGATTCCTCGGACGTGACAAGCTTTTCAGCTGGGCTGTTACCAAATATATACGTGATCTGTCATGCCACTTCTCACTTGGCCAGCACCAGTGGCAAGCGGAAATCTCTCTGGTGAGTCTGATGATCTGCGCCTCATTAGCGGCCAGCCCCAGGACATGGATGCATGCGCTGCATGCGCTGCAGGCGGTGCATGCCAACCGGCCTTCCATCGTGGGGATGGGCAAAATGTAGTGTTTTGGGCAGGTTTTGGCCTTTGAGCGAAAAACACTGGAGGCCCAGTGTTGAAACAACATGAAACAAGAGGATGCAATGGATACAATGGGCATTCATGGGCCAACAAAGAGATGCCTGATTGTGTTATTTGGGGATTGCTCCTGTGGGGTCAATCATTCGCCACGCCACCTCAACAAAAATGAAATGACAATATACAAACCAAAATAGACCAAACATAGAACATACAGAAATGCGTTACGAACACCTCAGTTTGTTTTCCACATTTTACTTGACAAATCAGGTGAATGTTCTCTTGCGATCTTATTGGGTAAATCTTGGTGAGACAGGGCAGCTGTACAATGATGTTCCTAGTGATGCATCTCTGGGGCCATACCAGCTTTTGAGGGCAACGAGGTGTCCAGCATACCTGCTACACAGTAGAGTAGGAACGCTCGTGCTTGGTAGTCTTGGATACGCACTGCACAACACACCGGATTGCGTGGGCCTGTGGTGGCGGCGGAACCCAAGCCTAAACACAACTGTCAAAATTGAGTTTGACAAAAGACTGGTTTCTTCTCCACAAACATGTGTGAATATATGACAAATCAAACTACTTATGGCCACTCTGTTTTCACACACAATTTGAGATCAGGAACATCGTCTACTTTCCGTATCAAATCCTTGCCCGGTCATGTCGACCACTGTTTGATCTGTTTGTGTGATTCATCTCGTGACTCGTGGTCTTCGATGTCTCAGTCTGCACCCGAGCCCTGCGCCTCGCTTGTCGAGGGTGGTGGTTGTTTGGGTGCCTGCAGTGGTGACCGTCCCCAATCTCCAGCGAGGCAACAAGACTTTGGCTGGCAAATTCCTCCAAAACAACTGCCTCCCTGGCAAGTCGGAACAATGCTACCCATCAAATCCCGCCCATCTGTCCATGTATGCCGATTATCTCATGGCCACACCTTCTCTCCTTGTAGGTCATGTCTCAATCAATCCTCACCTTGAAGTGTGTCCCCGCTTGCGCCTCTGATGGTGGAACCCAAGGGGCATCATCGCCTCCATGCACTGTGAGCTGCGGCACTGGTCACGGTGAAACTCGGTGATCATTTTGGATGGAGATGGCACCACATTATCAGTCGACGTCCTACTGGTGCTGGTGCCACTGGCAGGAGGTGGAGGAGGTGGTGAGATGCCAGCTGTTTCGACTGGTGGTCTCCGCAAACTTGCGCTTTGGGCGTCAAACCGATTCAATTAGCAGGGTTGAGGCATTTTATTGCCACGTAGATTGAGCGTATCGGAGAAAGCAAACTGGAATAACTATATATATATATATTTTTAAAATGTATATATATATATATATGTGTGTGTATGTTCACAAGATGGGGGCACTCCTCATTGGTCAGTTGGTGAAGCGCCCCGGTCCTTTGAAGACAAATCCATCTTGTTCTAGGTCAATCATGTCAGATACCCCGAAGCCCTTTGTACAGTTCACAAATTTTGCTGAGTGTCACTTCATGTGCTTCCAGTCAATTACCCCAATGACCTCTCAGCATCAGCCCAGGCCCAGCCTCCATAGGCAATGAGCTCATCTTTGGCTCTGCCTGTGACAAGCTCTGAGGCGGGGAACATTGCCCATGGGTGGATAGGCATACAGCGTTCCCAATTGCCCCTTATCCATCACTTGCGAATGGAGCTGCTTTCTCAGCTTCATGTGACAGAATAATTCAGGCCAGGTTCTGGGGAAAACATGGAGGGTTGACAAGGTTGAGTTCAAGGCCTATACTTCTTTTTAGCTAAGTGTGAAGTTTTTTCCCTAAACATCTAGGAACAAAATCATTAGTGCGAGATATCCTGCGTCCAGTCGGTAGTGGCTATTGGAACTACTAGCGGCCTACCCCCCCCCCATATGTATATAATGTTGAAAACATATACATTAGAAAACACGGGCCCCTTGGCCCCCAGACGCTCCTGCGTGTTTTCTCCTGAACATGAGTCGTGTGCCGTTCATATGGCATGGACACTGCTTTTTCACACTCCCTCTAGAGTATTTCAACTTTACGAAGGCATGAACAGGTCCTTCATGAACAATTCCTTCATGATCTTCGATCACTTCTTCAACACACGGCGCATGGACGAGCCTGGGAATGTCCTTCCAAATCGATGGCCTGCAGATAGGATGCCAGGTCACCGAATCGGCCGTCGTGGCCTTGCCCATGCTGCATCACCCATGTGAGGTACTGATGCTTTCCTTTGTCTTCAACCATTTACTTGTAGCTCAGCTTGAGAGCGGCATCATTGGGGAGCAAGCGCATCGTATCACCCCACCCTTCGAAGGAGCTGATGCCAGCCGGCATCTTCACCGCATCCATCTTGGAGGACGGAATGAGAGGCATTTGCCCACCTGCTTTCTTTCCAGTCGCACGATCCTCTGCCAAGCTACGGCCTTCAGGAGCGGTAGCTTCTTCAAACATCAGTTCCACCTTTTCCCAATCCTCAACGGAACGAAGGCGTGTGCTGCCATCATGCATTGCGCCCGCAACGTCAAAGGCGCCTGGCATGAGCAGTAGGGTCAGTAGGCACGATGGCGCACTGATCTTCTGACAGTCCTGAGGCATTGAGACAGATCCAGCCTTTTGCCTCAGAAGGGAACTCAACAATTAGCAACTTTCCGTTTGCACTTCGAAAGGGCCTCTTGAACTCGACTTGTCCAAGTGGCCATGGTCTCACTTTCCTGGGCCTAGAGTTGGAAAACTTCCTTCAGGCACTCTGCCAGCCAGTCGTGTTTGAGCTTGTCTGGAAAACGCTCGTCCAAAGCCGCCCATATGTACTTGTCTCCATTCTCTTCCTTCAACTTCTCTAAAGACATTAAAGACAAGTGTTCGACTGACTCGAGCGCAACACTGTCGAGGAGGCAGAACACAAAGGGACCTCGCTGCACAGCGGTGGACGCCATGCGAGCTTCGACCCACAAATTCCAGCGGCGGTATTCCCGGGCATCGAGGTTCTCCCCGCTGAACCGCCAATGGTTTCCGAAACCAGTCGACGTGTCCGAGGCCACGGCGACAGCAACAAGTGGACACCAGTCTCCAGACCTACCTAGGTCAGACTACCCGGATCCCTTTATCTCCTTTTGGCAGGGCTCCGCTACCAATTAGAAAACACGGGCCCCTTGGCCGCCAGACACTCCTGCGTCCACCCAGGCGGCGGCTTGCACCTGTTTTCTCCTGAACATGAGTCGCCTGCAATTCATATGGCATGGACATACAAAAAAAAAATATATATATATATATATACATGTACAACTACAGTATATATATATATACCTATATATATATATGTGTATAACCTGAGAAGGGGGGGGCGAAAGCCAGCAGCCGCCAGACAAGTGTCTCTTTTCTGGCGGGCGTCGCGGCGCAAGACACATGGTCGGCAGCTTGCGAGTCAGTCGCGCCGCGGATGCGGGGGGCTTTGGGATAAGTTTGGTATGAAAGAAGTAGTGAAAGAGGAATGCGATACGTTGTATGTTGGTGTAGGTCATCATCATAAGGCAATGGCATGTGTTTGTCACACGCAGGAAGGTACACATCTTATGGAAGTTGGAAGGCGACATCAGCGGTAGCGAAGGGGAAATACCGTCTGAGCGCGCGTGAGTACAGCATGCGTTTGAAAAGAAGCAATTATGTATTTGCTACATTTTGGAGTGATTGAAGTTTGCAATGCATACTGCGGCACGTCGACAAGCGGCATTTTTTGATTTGGAGGAGTGAATGGGCACGTCACGTCTTAGCCGGGACACGGACGTTTGATCCCGCGGCGCAGAAGGGGAGGTCCAGCGCGAGTAGCTTGGGCTAGCAAAGGAGTGAGGATTTGTGCGCCTATCGATGCACATGCCTGGACTTGAGTGAGTCATGTTCTGACTCGATGCAAAACACAATCTTTTTCTTTTAACGGGGCCTTTATTAGACGATCCAAACACATTCTTTATTCTTCTCTTTCTTATCAACCATGGGCCTTTCTCACTCCGAGGCCTTGACTTTGGCACCTGCGTGTGTAGATCTTTGGGCCGTGGACCCAGGCTGACTGGATTCGGCCACGACTGCCAGCAAAAAGGCGACGTCATGAGTCAGTAGTATATAGAATATTCAATCTGCACCGGTAAGCCGGGAAAACGTTCGGTGCGTGTGGACGCTGCGAGAAGCATCCACTCGACCGAGCACATGGTGCAAGTATAGCTTTTGCTAGCGGGCAGGAGCCCTATGCGGATATGTAGTCAACCTCGCAGGCATCCCCACCGAAACAAACTCAAGGACTTGAACTCATGTCACTGTCGGTTCTCTATGGATTTCGCGAGTTACGGGTTGTCCTGCAAGCTCGTATCCTACACGCGGCTGTGGTCTGCTCTGTACGTGGGCCCCTGTCTCCACTCGATTGCTCAATGCCCATTGTCCAAATAGCCTCCAAAGCCCTTCATGATGCTAATGATGCACTACTCGGCGTCCATTGCATCACTCGCATCACCAAACCCCATTTTCACTGCTTTTCTGACCCTCGCGGAGCGCTCTCCCCACCAAGCTCCGGGTTCACCCTCTCAAAATGTCCCTCTCACCACCCCCCCCCCCACACCCCCTTAACTCACTTCGTTCGCTCTAAAGGCTCAAGCCTAGCCTATCGGCTGGCTTTCGTAATTTTATATATACATAATATACATATTCTTGTAGGCCTCGACAAGGAGTGCCACAATCGACACGAACTCTTCACAATCGACACGTGCTCGGGCGTCCCGGCGCCATGGCGTGGTTGGTGTCTGGGGGAACTCCTCGTTGTACCTCCCATTCTGGCAGCGCAGGTCGCACCATTCGGTGACCAGAAAGCATCAGGAGAACCTCTCTTGCTCCTGACACCTCCGATACAGTGTACCAGGGGCAGGCTCGACATCCTGACTAAAAACAAGGAGCTCGATTCCTCTTTCCAGAGTGACATCTCTTGACGACCTGCCTATTGGAACGTGGCAAACTCCATTGCGCCTCTTCACAATCTCCTCGTCCACCAGGCGAACTCCATCCAGCTGATTTCCGCAGGTGATCCAGTTCTCGTGGACATTGTGCGGCCTTCCTCAGCTTTGGCTTTTTCATTGCTACTAGGAGCAAAGGGCATTACTACTAGGAGCAAGGATGCTACTAGTAGCTCTTGGCATTACTACTAGGAACAAGAACTACTTGTTTGCTTGTTTTTCTTTGCACCATAACGGACTTTTCTCTGCGTTCCCTATCCTACAATCCATGAGACCCTCAGGTTTGGAGTCAAGACTCAAGACATCTCAAGACAAAATCCTCTGTGCACCCGCACACGGTAACGCCTATTCCTTGAATGTTCAAGATCTGGAACTGCCAAAAGAAAACACTGAGGACAGGGCCGAAGAGCTCCAGCTTCTGACAGTTTGGAAACATCCGCTCCTCGGGAGCTGTCTTTGAATGCTTTAGACGTGGACAACTGCAAGTCTACGGTTTAATACATGTTTCAGAAAGGTTCGCAAACGTGGATGTCCACCAGCATGTATCTTCTTTGTGCAGGCTTTGCTCCGATCTTGGTGCATGTGGTCATGTGGTTGCTCCTTCATGGACATATATGCCTACAAAGTAACTGTTTGCAATCCCAAAGTAACTGTTTGCAATGCCAAAGAATGTTCCAAAATATCTCAGGGCTGATCTTGGTGCGAGTCCACCGATTCTATCACATGTTCTACTGTGGGGTCAAACTGCCTAGCAGGAAAACATGATTGCTAGAGTCTGAACAGTTCTTGAAGAAGTTCCTATCATAGACCAGTATAGACCAATGACCCCCTCGTAATACTTGGACCCACGCGATGAGGTTGTATATCTCATCCGGCTTTCGAGAAGTCTCACGTACCTCGCTGACCTGGGTGGGAGACATTTTGGTCGGCCACTGACGACCGGCCGAGCGGAAAAAGAAGAGCCCCACCCAAACTGACGAGCACCTGCCATTCAAAGGGGATCCAGTGGGGATCAAGTGGATGATGTGATGATTCAGGTGGGTGATCTGATGAGATGTGGAGAACTGAGGAGACACGGCTCTGCCAAGGCTTGTTGAGGTTCTTACTCATAGCGAGAAACAATCTGTGAAAGTCTATGAAACAATGAAACATGGCAATCATGGTGAATCTTTCTTTCATATGCCCATTCACAGCATACAGACTACCCACCTTTCCTTTGGAAAGCAAGAGCCCGCATTGCATCGTGAGTGGTGAAATTGAATCGCACCAAACTCTACCAAGGCCGCAGCGATCACATCACAGTCCAGGTTCCTGGCAGCAAGAAGCACCATCTAGTATACAATTGTAATGCATGCACCCATATGCACCACGCGATTCTGCTGCAACCCTTTTGCTCAAGTCTGCCTGGCCTGTTGAGCTTTGGGTTGCCTTTGATGCCAACCAAACCTTAGAGTCTTAGAGCCGAAGCAAGAGCCCGAAAGCCTTTGTCATAGGTTTCAGCCACAAGAAAAGACAAAACTCGTCAAATCTTTGCCTACCCAAAGCGTACTCAACAAGCATGAAAGCCAAGTGAGGGGCACTCACACAGGAGCCTACCAAATGGTACAGTACGATGATCCATGGAATGGATGTTGCTTGTGAGATCTGCTTCCTTTGAGTCTTGGGCAGTGTTCCTTTGCGTGATTGATCCTCAGAACGAGAGAACTCGATTCGATCTTTAGGCAACTCAGCAGGCTCCGAGCTTGGGGAAACAATTTCACCTGCACCGAACCCTCTAAGCTTTTCGTCCAAACCGTGTGGCAGTCTGGGTTCCCCCTACATATGAACTGAACTTCTGATGTGGGTAGCTCTGCCGCCCAAGCGAATTTCATGCACGAGCATGCTTACCCGTCACCGAATGTCGCAGCCAAAGCTCCAGTGCCCCGTCCGGCCGGTGCGGATGATCCGTTGAAGCTGATTCGTCTTCACCCAAACGATCTCTTCGATCCTGAAGCATCGGTTCTGGAATTGACCGAACCTGTGCTCACAACACTCGCCAACCTCCATGGTCAAGTTTCAGGTTCGGAAATAACAGGGCAATCAAAGAGAATCAAAGCACATCAAAGGATGCAAAGGATGGGAAGGTAGTTCTGGGATGCTCACAGCATGCGCTTTCTTCAGGCGTGATCCAGAATGATCCAAGCATATCCAAGCCCAAACAGGTCAACCACCTGACCGTCAACCCACTTCCGCTCTGTCCTCTTGTATCCCCACAAGCGAAAACACTCCCGCGCCAGCTCCATGGCCTTGGAAAGTGTCTCATTAAGAACATGAACTCGCAAATGACTTGACTAGTAGCCTCCTTGCTCCTAGTAGTAAGGTCAGGAGCCCTAGTAACGTCTTTGCTCCTAGTAGCGATCCTAGGAGCGTCCTGTTACTAGTAGCAAGGCCAGGAGCCCCTAGTAGCGTCCTTGCTCCTAGTAGCGATGCCAGGAGCCCCTGGTACCTTCTAGCAAATGACTTGAAAGGGGAACTCGATGGCCTCGACCACCTTCTATGAACTATTCGCTATTTGGCTGACACCACCGATTCAGTCTTGGTCGATTGGTAGGGAAATGAAAAGGACTCTTGTAAACGTCTGGCCCTAAATGAACTTCTTGAGCACTAGGAGACAATGGAACCCGGAGCCTTGCAAACAACTCCAAAACGGTTCACGCACATCAAATATCACATATGATGACAAACAAGAAGTCAAACCGCATGGGCTGCCTGATTCTATCATCCACCTTGTGCTTGGTCTCTCTATCTCTCGCTGATTCGCTGAAGTATTTGAACTACGGAATGCATTCTAACACCAGCCTTGAAGACTTGCTGTCACATTGTCACATCTTACATCATTTTACCGCATTCTTCACCGCATCATAGACTTGTTGGTCTATGAGATCCCTTTCCACCTCCCTCCCGCTGGGCGTCCACACCCGTCCAGTCACCCACAAGAAGATCATCCTCATGGTGGAAATCAGTGGAACGCCAACTGCAGCGAACCTTCTCGAAACCTTTTCGAAGTTCGTTAGAGATCCAGGTCTGGCTGTGTTTTCTTCTGCAAACCTTTGAGTGTCTCCTTCAGTGTTGGCGGCCCCGTAAGGGGCCTTTTGAGCTCTTCATTTAGGACTCACACCCATGCTCATGGATGTCCCCGATGTTCAGGTTCTTCACCTCTTCGTCGGTCAAAGTCCCGTAGGGCCTTGGTCGACGGTCTTGGCTGCCGAACTGAGACTGATGAAAGTTCCGTCAGCCGCTCAACACAAACCATGGGGATGAGGTCACGGTCACAAGGTTCGGCGACCATCAAACATGTCCCAATGAAATATTCTGAAATGTTCTGAATCTGTTCAGAAAAGACTAAAGACAAAGACAAGGGCCAAAAAATCTGGCCAGAAACATGTCGTCCCGTCCATGGGCACCTGCTCCAAGACCACACAATGACCACACACTACTAGTTTCTAATACATTCCAGCATCTCCAGTTCCACGGGAGCCTGACAACTCCATGTGGATATCCCATGGAGGATCGGCCATCACCACGCTGATCAAGCCTGGCCAAATCGAAATCACTTGGGAGCTGCCTTTCCTCACACGTCTGCATGTCTGTGCCCTTAATCCTGCATGTCCTGATATCTGCGTATGACATAGATTTCGCGGTCTCCCTTCTGCGTGTTGGGCCAGCGCGTTCAACAGGGACAACTGCTGCTATGTGCAGCATCCAGTTAGTGAATGAATTTCTTCTGTATGAAGCATCGGAGCAGCGAGTGCAGTACGTCCACGAAGGATCTTCCAACCTTTCCATCAACATGCAAACTCAATACGGAAGGAAGGAAGGAAGGAAGGAAGGCAGGGGAGGGGAAGGAAAGATGGTTTGCTACGCCGGAAGCCAAATCTCTCGAAATGCAGCTTGTGGTCAGCCCAGCAGGTTACATCCCGTGACACAGGACCCAGCGCCAGGATTCAAGACTTCCACCAGTGCCAGGAGCTCAAATCGCACTTGGATGACACCGAAAGGATCAAGCTGATCAAGCATATCAAGCCTACATTGGCCTACAATGATACATGCCATGACCCCCTGGCCTTTAAAGATGGACAGGGGAAAGGAGCGCAGGTCGCAATGGATCCATTGCCTCGTGATGCATTGCATTGAGAGCATCAAACCATGTCGAACGCCATCTGCTCTTGGAGAGATCTAAGCATCGGGTCTCTCGTGGATGCTTTAGGCATATGGGGGCTCAGGATGGGTGTCGTCTTTGCAAAAGACCTACATCAAGAGTAGTACTTGAAAGTGTGCGTCTTTCCCTGCCACTTACACGGCCCACAACCCACACTATCACCCAACAGCAAAGTAGTGGAGTAGAGTAGAGAAAACCAACCTACAATCTACAATCTTCATCATCTTCAGTGGGAGCGCCTGTTGCATTGAAGGACACGTGGCGACGTGGTCCTCCCTCTCACTTCCACCGACCAGGCGGCCCTGACGCCGGCAGATTCATCCCTTTCATCACCAGCTCATTGATGCGCTTCGTGTCGGTGCCCCGATTGTGGACACCTGGGTTGGTGCTGTGGGACTACCCGGGCTACTAAGTAGCAGCTGCTTACTTTCGGAAAGCTTACAGTACAAACACTTACAGGGAGGTAGAAACAGATTCAGCGCATTTCAGTCTGAACATGAGTCCGTGGCCCGCATTCCTAAACATGAGCCACATGTCTCTCATTATTCGCATTTGTGAGTAAAGCTGGCTAGCGTATGGTGTTGTGTAACAACCCATTGGAAACGTCAGCAACTTCAGTCGTGGCATGGTATGCTTTAATTCTGTATCGGGTCGTTCGGTGGTTCTTTGAGGGTTGCTGGATTCGATTTAAACTTACTTATATAAACCTAACTTATGTCACCAACTGAAAACAACTGAAAACTATCATGTCCCATCCTCAATGAAACCCATATGAGGACAGCTCTACCCCCCATGCCACTGCCCTCCTGTGTGCTGAGATGCCCTGCCACGTTCTTGCAGGTATCTCGTTTGTTCAACAGTGAGGTCTAACCTGGCGGCTGGGCGAAACAGTTTGAGGTCGGTGGCGTCCTTGCTCCTAGTAGTAAGGCCAGGAGCCCCTAGTAGCGATGCCCTTTGCTCCTAGTACCTTCCTTGCTCCTAGTGTATAGTGGCGAAATTCCAAAGCAAATTCCAAAGAAACACGGAATTCGTTTCGGACCTTTTTGCTGGAATTTGGTTGACCGCCGGAGATGGAAGGCTGCTGTTGAGATGCCCGTACCAAACCGATATTTCTTCCCCCTCCTACTTTCACACCAAGCTTTAGTGCGACTGAAAGCCTGAAGACTCCATCTCGGCAGAGGTGGGCGAACTGGGACCCCCAGGCGCATAGTGGACGTACTTGCATTTCTCAATGTGCCGACCTTGGGAGAAGTCATTCGTCCTTCCTTGGGCGAAGTCGCGTGTCGACTGCCTGGTCTTTCACCGTCAAATGGGCTTCCCGGCAAGTGTCGAGGTACGAACAGTCGCCAAGCCTGAGGCAAAAAATACAGATGTTCTCCCCGACTCCTCTCCGGCAGAGCTGGTCTCGCATGTTGCTCTCGAGTTGCAGTTTCTTCTGGAACACCAGTACTGTTCATTACAAACAAGTAAAGACAAGGTCCTAAGGTGGGCATGTGTCAATGTACAATCCACAATCTTAGGCAAGTTTGAAGCATGTTGACAGCATAGTGAGCCAAACAGTCTGGGGAACTTATGCAACAACTAGAAGATTGATGCAGCATGGCTGACTGCCACGTTCTCAATTACGGTTCTCCGCCCAATCTAGTCTCTCCCCGCCCTGACGAATCTAGTCTCTCCCCAATGTGTGGCCGGGGCGCGACTCGTCAGTCCAGGGTTTGATGACCTTTCGGAAATGAATCTTGGCCTCAGTCAGCTTTCGACAGGTCACGGAAGAGTCACAAAAAGAAGGCCCTTTGACTTTGAATAGATGGATATTGATGAACCCCCTTTCTGCTGCTTCCAACCTCAAAGACCAAGACCATCAACAAACAACCAATTACACCAACGTAGACCCCAAACAGTTTGTGTTTTTCAAAATCGGAACACTCTGCCACTAGAGCTTGCGACGTCCAGAGCTGAGAGACAAAGGATTGCAAGGCAGAGGCGGCCACAGCATTCCAGAGCTGGGAGACAAATGTAGACACAGGGAGGCAAATGTAAAGGTTTGCAAGAGACATGCAGCGCAGAGCTGGGAGACAAATAATGGATTGCAAGGCAGAGGCGGATACAGCAGTCTAGAGCTGGGAGACAAATGCAAAGGACTGCGAGGACAAATGTACAGGATTGCAAGGCAGAGGCGGACACAGCAGCCAGAGCTGGGAGACAAGTCTAAGGAGACAAATGTAAAGGATTGCAGGGCAGAGCAGTCCAGAGCTGGGAGACAAATGTGAAGGGTTGCAAGCGAGAGGCAGACACAGCAGCCCAGAGCTGGGAGACAAATGTCAAGGATTGCAAGCGAGAGGCGGACACAGCAGTCCGGAGCTGGGAGACATGTAAAGGACTGCAACACAGCAGTCCAGAGCTGGGAGACACATGGAAAGGATTGCAAGGCAGAGGTTGGCACCGCGCAACAAGAAGGGAGACAAAAGGAGACAGAAGGGAGACGAGCCGGACACAGTGACCCACAAGAAGGGAGACAAGACCGGAGACAAAGGGAGACAGAAGGGAGACAAGGCGGACACAATGACCAACAAGAAGGGAGACAAGACCGGAGACAAACGGAGAAAGGAGGGAGACAAGGCGGACACAATGACCAACAAGAAGGGAGACAGGGGGAGGCGGGCACGCTGTCCCGCAGCAAGGCGGACACCCGTAGAAAGCATTGAGAAACCCCAACAGTTACCTGTTTGGGGAAGTAAAGAGATCACCTGGGAGACAAATGAATAGAAATGCTGCATGGCCAGCGGAAAAGGGCAGACACCAGCAGTGACAGAAAGGACGGACACGTCTTAAGAAAGAATTGAGAACCTCTAACAGTAAACTGTTTGGGGAAAAAAAACAATTCGATACGAACGGATATGAACCGGGTGGACTTGGGGAGGAGCTTATTCTACTTCCCGTTCCTTTGGAACTCATTCGATCCACGAATTAAATTGAAAGTTTGACATTCTGGTAGAAATACATCGATCAGAAGGGTACTATGCGATTGCTATGAAACATGCATATCACAGTATACATCAATGAATACTCCAGCAATCAATTGTGTACAAGCTTCTGCTAGCAATATCAATAGCATGAGGACCAAGACATGCATGCAGATGGCAGATGCTTGTTCCACTGAACCTCCAAGTGGCACATGCAGACATGAAGCCAGTTGCAGCACCTTGGCCAGCCGGTTTGGCATGGGAGCCATGAGAAACTTCCGTGGGGATACATATTTCGGCTAGTGATGCTGGTGGTGTTCGATCAAGCTCAAGCCCTACATATACATATCACCGAGATCAACTAGGTCAAAACTAAATGCAGTCATCGAGAGTTTTGCTGTCACAAAAACTACCGCCAGTCTAATCTGTTCACCAAGTTGCGGCAGTCTGAGCGGCTGCCATGCGGGCAGAACTGCGCCATGTTCTGAGTCCTGAGTGTGCTGGACATGGACCCTAATTACATAAGACCTCGGAACTAAGGGTGTTTTGTTGTGTAGCTGCAGCTGGAACTCCCCTTCCGCCAAATGAAGAAAGAAGCCACGCCGGCAATAGCAGCAATGCTCTTTTCACCCATTTCGATGATGAGCAAACTACTGTGCCAGCAGAGTATCTAATCTTGGTCTTTGCAGGCTGTGTGCATCCTGGTTGCTGAAGCTTTTGCTACGTAGTATGTCTCAAAAATATGGAAGCACCGCACACGAGTCCGAGGTATATTTTGATCGAATGGCATTGAAGAATGGGTGATATCTATCAGGTGGGGAGTCTGTTCGAGTCGAGTCTATTCCCCGCACAATCTTCAGAGCGTGCTCTTTGATTTGGAGCCTGAGAAACGCTTTCAATACATGTCCATTGTGCAGTTCTATTTGTTGAGCAAATTACTATTGCCTGGTTCGACTTCTCGCAGAATTTGGACCTCCAACCCCCACAGCCCATTGACGCTATGCTCACGTCGATCGCCTCCGACCCCCATGTGCCACTTGTATCCACTTGTCATGAATGTGATAGACTTTTCGATCAGCGTATCTTCGTCCCGCGTTGATCAGATTGCAAGGAGATCCCCATTCTGAACCTGATCTCAGCCAAGGGGCTTGTTCATGAACTTCTGGGCTGTCAAGCCTTGTTGAGCCATCGCCGACCCCAAGCGCCACGACAAATCAGCAAATGGTTTATCAATTTGTATCCATATGTTCAGTTCATCCAGACTTGTCCCAATCTGTGTCGGTCTCCCATGATCCCTGCACCACAAAAGCAAAATCAAAGTTTAGACCATTGTCCTGCATCGCGCACGATAGAGGAATCAAACTCCTGAAATCCCCAAAAGGAGGCACCTTGCATCCTTCGTTCCTTGCACAAAGAGTTAAGTATAAGTCCTAAGCATAAATTATATAGATAATTATAGATATACATATGTAATATGTATGGCCAGTGTCAGTTGCATCCAATCCCTCTGTGGTCTCAAAAGCTCAGCCCCTCCAGCCCCTGCAGTGTTTCGAAACATGGGTCACTACCACTCCTACAGACTATAATGGTGCAAGATCTGTAGGATCGTCCCTGTGTGGGATGTGTCTCACACAGGCTAAAGCTGTGAAGGACTGCCCCAGGGATGAGTCTAACAGCTGATTGAGAGTCTCAAACCAAAGGTCTTCTGAGCCACACTGCACTCAAATCTCCTCTAGCGCTCTGATTGATCCAACCGATCGATAGATAGCTTCCAACAGTTTTGGAATTGAATCTTTGGAAGGGTTTAAGGGATCACGGGGTGATTCAACTCACCTTTCCTACAGCATACTCCAACCTACTCCAACCACCCTCTATTATCCTCTATCCGACTCTATCCAAAGATGGAGTCGGGCTCCCGACTCTGCCGCGCGGTGGGCTCCGCCAAGAGCTGTCGGAGCTCATCCCCCGCATCGATGAGCTGGCGCCTCGGGTCCAGTCGCTTGAGCCAAATGCACCCAGGAAAGGCTTTGTGCCATTCTCAACGGACAAAGTTGAAGGGGTTACAATGGGGATCCTGAGGTTTGGGATGACATGGGGTGGATCATGTCAATCTTTGTCCTTTTAATATGAATCCCCCAAAAAGAATATATAATAGAATAATTAGACACAGACACGCCTCTGTGAAGGATTGAAACGCTCTATTCTACAGGCTACTGTTCAAGTATAATAAACACTGTGTCATAGGAAGGAAGATTATAGATGTGATGGATTGGAGGTCATCAAACTCAGCCAGATTCTCCAGGGATCTGCAGTAAGGACTGTGATCAACCTGAAGTACGTACTTGAGGATCTGGTAAAGTGGCCTTTGTTAATGTGAGATTGTCTCTCAAAAAGCGCAGGAGGGACAAAAAACACATTATGTTGATGTTGATTCATAACCTAAATTAACCTGTTATGTACGAACATGTAACAACATGCGAAGCAAGCTGGAGAGTGCGAGGGATTCTACAAAGAAAGTCTGATCGGTCTTAGTTTCAGCTGCCAGAATAGTGTGACTGACTCACTGCAAAACCTCCGCCACTGAAACATAGCTTGACCATCCCACATTCAGACTACAAGAAGAAGTTGTATATACAGTTTGTTGCAGAGGAAGAAGGCCTTGATGAATGACGGACCTGACAAACACTTAAACTTGTTTATGGGAAGAAGTAGATAACATGTCTTATTTTGTCAGGTCCTCTTCTTGAAGTTCAAAGGAACAAACACTTGTGGGACCTCCAGAAAGCAAGACATGTTCGTAATACTGGAGCCCGTCTTGCTTCAGGGATCTCGATCTCGAAAGACTACGCCATGGCTTTGTCTTTGCAAAGAAGGTCAAAGAAGTGAGAACTAGTGTTACTCAGCGGTGCTTTTAGGTTTTCCTTTTTTGAAGCCCTTGTTGAAAGCCCGGCGGGGTAGGTCTAAGCCGGTAAGCTACTAGTCAGGAGCTTCTTAGGCTTGGACGCAGAAGGGCTCAGGCTTGATGATTTGGTTCCTAGATATTTTGGGAAACTTATATATATATATATGTAACATTATGTAACAATATACATAACTATAAACTATAACTTTCTTCCTTTCATGGTTGGTTAGGTTCACATTACAGCAACCCTTGAAACATAGGATATGGGGAGTGTACGCCAAGTGTTCCAGGCTATCCACAGGCTTTCATGAAACTAGCTTGCTTTGACCGAGAAACCAGATTGAACCGGCAGATGTCTCACCCCTTGTGGCCAACACTGTGGGCACCAAGTGACTGTCTGGCTGTAGGTGCCTGCAAGAGATCTTCTACCTGGGGACGACAAAGGCGCACATCTGCTGATGGCTTTCCCTCACTATCCTTTGCGCATGTGTCCCTCCCATTCACGAAAACCCGTGGATGATGATCATTATGTTGTAGGGACCTGAAACTCCTGGTTTGATACCAAAAATCTGTGCTGACTGTTGGTCTGGCACACAGTCCTGGCATCGGGCTTAAGACAAACTGGCATTTGTGGAGGTGCACCCGAGAATATCAACACTGAACAAAGAAAAGAACACTGGCAGAGAGATCTTGCGACAGCTATGTTGAATTAACCTATCGGCTGAAACTGACCCAAAGCAATTCAGGACCGAGAGAGCTGGGCCAAAAAAGGTCTATAGAATCCTCTGTCAGCCAGATTTCTGCACTGCAAGAAGCTTTGCCAGAATCTTCTGGAACGCTAGGAAGCCAATGCGGGACAAGAAAATGTCCGTACAGCGCTACTAGGGGGTCCTGGCATCGCTACTAGGAGCAAGGACGCTACTACGAGCAAAGGGCATCGTCCAACCGTGAAAAGACGTGAAACAAAAACCCGTCGACTTAAGGCTCTATCCACCAGGGACCCCGGCGCTCACAGACTCATGGCCATTGCCCTGCGAGTTACAAGCGGTCTCTGCAAATGGCTATCCATGGGTTGTGACCCGCGCATAAACGCTAGTATACTCCCCTCTAGAATTCTAGTGCAAAGCATGAAGGAACCTACCATACAACTAGTCAATCCGAAACATGGACCTCAAACCTTAAATGACTTGAGATCGTTCATGACTTGAGACAATCCTCTTGTGGCGTCGACTCTTCTTCTCTCAGCAGTCACCTGTGCTGATGGCATTCGGGTCAACATGGCAGAGCCCAGATGGAAGTCCTGGGGCCAATCAGCCAGCAACGGCCAAGCAATTCACTCCTTGTTCATGTCCAAAAAAGACTCCTTAGCCTAAACCATCTAATCATTATAACGTGTATCTATCCGGTGTCTGTGAAGTAAGTATCTGTAGCGTGAAGATGCTTCACGCACATCCATACCTGGCAACATTACGTGAATGTCAAATTAAATGCTGAGCAACTTCAGCTTCACCCATGGCAGACTACTCTGTTGCCAAGTCGCTACCCTGGAAGTGGTGACAAAAATAAGTATTCTCTTGAGAAATCAATCCGACCAAAGTGAGGTCAACAAAGATAAACAAAGATGAGTCAATTCCTGTGTGGTCATTTTCTCCACAGAGGAGATTCCTGTGTGGACGAAGACGGGATTCCCTCAGATCAAAGCTATGTTTTCCTGTCCACGCATCTACACTACAGTAACTTAACTAACGCGAGCAACTCGACCCTCTCAGGCACTGAGACCCTTTCTAATTCTAGATTCTAGAAGCTTAGAAAACCTCTCCACTCACCTCTCCATAAAAATCACGCCACACACGAATCCCCATATTTAGCATGTTTCTAGGCAGAACCTTGGGATTCAGCTCCAGATTTAACAAGATTTAACAAGTGTGGATCGTGGTTTGAGCTGGAAGGACCGATGGACGAGGGAGGTGGAGCACAAATGACAGAAGTCAAGGAAAGCCATGACGAAGTAGCGTCAAGGCCCTTTTTGGTCCCGTGCCTGGACCGGTGGCATTGAGCTGACCTCCAGTCGCGCGCGCTTCGCCTAAGCGGCCAAAGGCATAACCCTGTGACATCCTCTAACAGTCTGCCTTGCAGGACAGCAGGCAGTCCAAGGTGTACTTCCCTGAATCCTCCCAAGGTCCATGTTGAATCATTTTGATGTGTTTTAACGAAGATCTGGATGTCATGACCGAAGTGATGGATGCAAAATGAACTTCACAGACCCGATCTAGCTCGTTCGCAGGCCGGATCTAACTCCAGGTTCGCTGCACGACTCTCACCAGCCCCCAAGGAGTGCAAAAGGGAGGCGATCCTGCAAGTGAACTGTCGTCTGCCGGCCGGGGGCTCCAAGTTGGGAGTACACCATGGAACCCCCAAGTGAACTTTCCAATCAATGGGGAGCATACTTCCAGCAAAGATTCTGTTTATGTTCGACACACTGGTCTTGGTCGGCTTCGGTTGACCCCTCACCTCAAAGACGCAGAAAACTACAGTAATGGAAAAATATTGGGTTCGCTGGGTGAGGACTTTGTGACTGGGAGGTTGGCAGCAAAATGTATCTAAATATAGTCTTTCAGCTTGTCAGGAAGACATCCACCTCCTTATTCCATGAACATTGGAGCTGTGTCAGTCGGCTCACGGTGGTGTCCTTGCTGGTTCCGCATCCACGATCAGCAAGTCCTCCCCATCTCCATCCAGTACCTCACCCAGTTCCAAGAGTGTGCTCTGGAATCCGTTTTGGGACGATTCACAAAACAGCTACCATCACTTGGAATTTATCCTCCCTCCAACAACAAAATCTCCAGAAAGCAGGATAATGCTTTCGTGATGGTTCATTTCTGATATCCTTGCTTTGTGTTGATGTCCTTCTTCTGTCGGTTATATTTGCTAGGTAGGGAAATCCTTCAAAACATCAGCTTCATGCTAAACATTTTCCCAATCACAGTCACTGGACCGTAAAAGTCATTAAAAGCCCAGTGTGTCAAACATCAGGTTAGCATGCATTGCTTGTTGAATCAGGAGGTCTCAAAAGGGCTGGAGACTGTTGCATGACCCTGAATCACGTGGAAGTTGCTGAGAATCCCTGCAAGTGCACCAGGGTCATTCAGATCCTTCCGCTTGTGGCCACCACTGAGTGCAACTCCGACAGTGTTTGTCCCACAGCGTTGCAGTGCTGGTTCAAGCAGCTCGGAGGCGAGGAAGACTGGTGAAATCGTTCAATTTGTGAAGCCGACACACCCACATCATTCTAAAGACTCACCAATGGCAAATTGAAGTTCAATTGGCCAGTAAATCCTCATTGAGGATGGATGCGTTGGTTGGAGTCTTGTATTGCAATCTCTGCTCAGATTGATATCTCTGTCGTGAACCGAGCTAAGCAAGGTACACCAGGCCAAAGCCGACAACTCCCCTACTGAGCTCCCTCTTTGAGGCAATTAGGTATGAGAAATCACAGCCCCCTTCCCATGAAACGGCTAATATATATATATATATACATACTGAAAGGGGAATATCAAGAAATCACTGAAGCCCTTCCAACATCCTGCAATTGAATCTATATTGTATAATGTGATGAGCGGTGGTGTTGACACATGTGAGTCTCTATTGGGTGTCCAAACCTACCAGCATATCGTTCCTTCACCATGTCTGTGTGTATCCACTGTCCATCAAACCGTCGATCGTCCTGCAGGCTCTGGCGAATCACCAACAAAGCAGCAACCGTGTCCTCAGCAGAGCAGGGGATGTCACCGATCACACGGACAACAAGGTAATCCTGGTGGCACGAAATGGTTTTTCATAACCGGGAAGGGATTTCCCATTGGTTTCATCGAGTCTTCAATCAACACCGTTTTGAAAGTCTTCTTGCTACGAAAGACACCATATTGCTCCCAGTACATGACAATGAGGCTGCGCTATGATGGATGGGCCGGTAATGTATAGATAAGAGTCAAGGTTCCCTAAAGATCCAGGAACCAAATGAATAGTGCGAGTGCTTCTTCAAGGAAGCTCCCCCCGGCCCTCAGGCGGGGGGAGCTTCCTTAAACGGGGGGAGCTTCCTTTTTGCTCTCTTGCCGTCACTGAAGTCTCGGCGACCAACAGGCTTCCGCCGTGGAGGTCAGTAGCTCTTATGGCTCGACAGATTCACAGGAGCGAAT
>CAXAMN010023583.1:647091-666028 GCA_963970005.1 Durusdinium trenchii
GTAGGGCCGTCTTGTCTTTGGCCACAAAAGGATGATCCGACTGAAGTTGAAGGTCTTCCCATTTGCTCTGCTTGAGTGCCTTCTTTTTTCGGCTTCCAAGGATCTTCAATCTGCCATGGGTCTGCTGTCATCATTGGAGCATCAGTACCTGTTTGGCCCTCCATTCCTCCCGATGAGACTGCTGCACATGGTTGCAGAAAATGGATACCTCCAACAACCAGGAAGAGCCGGCGCAGGTTCTCAGCAAAGGCCCTGAGCATTGGTGGCGCTCCTGCAACTCTCCATGCCTGGTTGGATTCCTCAAGAATGACATCAAGAACTTGCCGTTTCTGGTGAGGCACATGCAACGAATCTGGCAAACGCAAATCAACCACAATCCATCGGTGGAGCAGCTCCCAGCCACACATGCCAGGACGAGTGCGATTAGTGTCAATAGTGATGACTGGGCGAAAGCCAAATGGAATGATGTGGTCAATAGCAAAGTCATGCCAGAACTGCTGATCTCGTGGTGGAACTTGCAGGAACACAGCACGACATGTCCTCTCCTCCGGGTTGCAGACCACCTCAATGCCTATCCAGTGTCCCTCACGTAGAGCAACAAAGCGCTGAACTTCAGAACAGGTCGGCTTGACACTTGGTGCAATCAAAGAGAGATCACGATGCAAAACAGGCGGGCAAAAGGTATCTCAATCTCGTCACTTGTAGCCCATCCTGGGTGGGTCCTATAGATATTGAGGCGCATGTCAAGCCATTCCTCTGACACAAAGAAGATCTCACGAACATCATAGGCATGAATCTCCCTGCCTGTTGCCCTAAGGAGGAGGTCAGAAGCACGGCTCGGTGATTCAGTGATTGCCAGAAGGAAGGCGGTTCGGGCAGCTTGTGCAAAGTGGATCATTCTGTCATCTGCCCTTGTTTCCCTCCAAACAAAGTCCGATTGGTCAATGATTTGCATCACATGGGCCGAATACTGATCTCGTTGGAGTCGCTGTGTGCTTCGGTGTGAGGTAGGAAGCAATGGTGCCCCGGCTCGAGCGTAAAATGTCCGGAGTGTGTGCCAGGTTGCAAGCTCAGAATCCTCTGCAGTGCGTACCCATCTGTAGGCATTGGGCGCAACCTGGATTCCCATGGTATTGACAAGCTCCAAGATAGCGGTCGATTGCCGAATGGTCAGCTGTTCCGGTGAGTGGTACAACACTCTCCACTGTCCCTCAAAGAATCGGACCTCAACGAAAATCCAGTCGAAGACAACCAGGATAGGTACCACAAAGTGCTGGTAACAGCGCTGTAGGTCAGTGGGCTGCACCGGGAATCGAAACTGTGATTCATTGTTGATCCAAATAGCCGGAGGGCACCAGCAAATCGAGGGCATCAGGATCTGCAGAAAGTCAAAGTGGAAGACCATTTCATCAAGCGCCAGTGCTCCTGGCTCAAAGTTGAACTGGAGCAACCGAGCGTTCATAAGATCATTTCTGACATTGCAGCTAGGGTTGTCAACGAGGCGATCCATGCCTCCAAAGGCTAGTGGAGTCCCTTGCCTTGCAGGGGCACCACTCCATAATACATCACCATTGATGAGCATCATTGGCTGATCGGGTTGGCACTTGACCAGATTTCGCAGGGTGATGTCGCATTCTTGGCCAAGCAGCTCATTGCACTGGCGTGGTGTAATAGTTCTTTGAGCCTGGCATATCTTGCACCAGCGAAGGACCTGACCTCCCGCAAGCAAGACCCACTTGGCAGAACTGACCGGATCATAGGTGCCCTGTATGGCCATCACAACATGTATGCCTAAGAGCTGCTGACATGCATCCTTATTGGCTTTGAAGAAGTGCATAGCCTGGCCTTGGTGCCGAAAGGAGGGGATACTCCCCAGGCGCTCAAGATTCGCGTCATTGATCCAGTCAAAGCTGCCATCTTGTTGCAGAAGGAGCACTCGACCTTTATACTGCGGCTCATCATCTTGACATAGATACTCCACGGCATGGAGGAATCCACATTGTTGGGCATCCACCAATTGGTCAAGTCCAGGGTCAATCTCATCACCTCCCCATGGTTGCGTAGGGGAGAGAATAGGATCAGTATCAGTGTGATCAGTGCCAGTTCTGACAATCTGCAACGTACACAGCGTGTGTGGCCCGAGTTTGGCAACGACATCCCCACATGGCAGGTCATCCCATTGGCTGCTGGCAGGCAGACATCGTCCATCAAAGAATAGCTGAAGCAGAGGTGTGTGGTGAACCCCCAGATCCAACTTCTCGAGGAAGAAGGAGATAGCATCAAAGCCTGCCGGCACATTCAATGGCACTAAGCTCAGGTCATCACCAAATCTGATCAGAGTTCTACCTGCAAGCCAGGGCTGCCAGGTCACGATGCTGGGAAGGGCTTTAGCCACAAAGTCAGCAAATGGCTGAAGCACAAACATATCATCCCACTGGCGAATGAAGGCTTTGTCAACAGTCAATCGGTCTTCCCAACACTGTTGCACGAGAGTCAGCTTAGGATAAGTATCTCCAGAGACTCCTTCAAATGCAAAAAGAATGGCAACCAAAGCATGAAGCTGAGAAATTGCATTGCCAAGTTGATGAAAGGCTTTCCGCAAGTCAGTCGGCAATCCAATGGAGTCAGATGTACCAAATAACGTGACAAAGGTAAATGGATCAATGAACCGAAAGCTTTCTCCATGTCGGATCAAGGTGGCAAAGATTCCTTTTGCATCCAGGTGGTCTCTTTGGAGCCAATGCTGGCCAGTGTATGAGGCACATAGCGTAGGAAGGTAATCCCCTGGTTGTAGGAGGCGCTGCTCCAGTACATCCTGCATCAATGCATCTTCAGCCACACGTGTTCTCTTACCCGGTGGAAGGAGCTGGCGATCCCCATATACTTCCAGCTGCTCGGGTTTGAGACAAAGGGCATCAATCAAGCCCCCTGGCAGGTGAAAGAGATGTTTGGGATCATCCCAGGGAACACGCTTCACAGCAGAGCAGACAATGCGTTCTGTGCTCTTGTTGCTTTCAACATCCTGGCGTGCCCACACGGCAAGCCATCGGTTGCGATGATCTCCAGTGAGTTGATGGATGGCAACGTCTTGCGACCATATCTTCTTATACCCACTCAACTGCAACGCTGCTGACAGGGCTCTCCAATGTTGGTGTGCCTCAATGCCGTCTGAGCACTCAAAGATAGCAAGCACCGGGCGAACTTTGGCCACATGGTGGATCGCATCAAGGAAACAAAATCCTTCATCTGTCGCCAAACCTGAGTTGCGCCCCCCTCTACTCCAACTTGGGCACGAGGCGAGAGAGTCATCACCAAATTGGACTTGTTCGAAGTAGCTCTTGGGAGAGTGGTCTCGCTGATGTCTGCGCAAATGCCATTGAAGACCTCGAGGGAGTTATAGCCAACCTCAATTGGGGCCTGCTGGACATCATGTCCATGGTTGAAACTCCAAGTCTTCATTACTTCTGGGCACCAATCAACTGATGTATGCGTGGCAAAGGAGTAACCCAGGTTGGCCTGCTGCAACCACCACATTGCCCGCAACCACCCCTCATACGCTCCAGCAAACAGGTGACTGACATTCCATGCTAGGTGTTTGTCAAATTGAGGGAGGTTCCATAGAGGAACGGTGGCATCCGCAATGATCTTCCCTGTTTGCAGTCGATGGTGCGGCTGCACATGAACCCCAATCCTCATGCCAACTGACAGGTCTACACGGTCATGCTTGATGGGACAAATCAGGTCAAAATGAGGCCACATGTCCCCAACCCCCTCATCATTCAGCAGCATAGAAGTGCGGTGAACCTGAACATGCAGTCACCTCACCAAAGAGAATCCAGGCTTCACCTGCAGCTTTGCACTCACCTGTAGTAGCAATGGCAAGCAGTGCCTCACGAACCGAAGCACCCAGGCTATCAGCCATGCCCATCGTGGCCCAGTCGATGAAGCCAAGTCGCGACAATGAACCATCATTCTTCTTGCTATCCATCGCCATCAGCAATCCTGATCCAGGTGAAGACCAGGTCTTTGGACGTGTAACCCTGGCCACAGGGACCAGTAGCCACACCCCGGCCCTTGCGTGGGGGCGTGAGGCACGAGGCTGTGAGCCAAAATGCCTAGGGGGGGAGCTTCCTTGAAGAAGCGTGGGCTATCCTGCGTCCAAGGTAGTAGCTTCAGCAAGGTACTAGCGACTCCCTAGCTTCTACTAGCTACGTAGCTACTACAGTACCTCTTAGCTGCCTACCCCTCCTAAAACATAAATACATATATATATACAGTATATATGATCTAAATATGTATATAATATTCATCTCATCAATCGAATCTTCACCACTTCTCATCATTCCATGAGCCCACCATGTGCGGCCAAGATGCCGAAGCCCTAAACACTGAGAGTGCGGAGCGCGGATGACCAGCCCCTGCAGAACAGGGATGTCGCGAGAAGGCTAGGTCTAGGTTCGAGGTGAATGCCCGGCGGTTGCTGATTGTTGGCTTATATATCATATCCTCTCATGCTCAATATATGAACACGTACAAATGGAGACTGTTTTCATGTATGTAATATGTGTTACTAGTTGTTCATCATGTGATATCTTCTTGTTTCAGAACACCCCAGCTATTATATAGATTACGTCATGTTCATAATGATTTGGAAACACAATATATTGAGCATGTTGATCTTCGGTCGGTCGATCAAGTCACCTGAAACCCAGGTTGTGCAGAAACCCAACTGGACATCAGGACATCAATCCGAGATCCTGTTCGCGCGGATCGAGGCACTGATGTATTCTCCAACAAAAGAGGTGTCCTCCGTTGGCGTGCTTTCTGAAACTGGGGGTGACACAGTGAGGCGCGACATATTTCTAGCAGAAGTTCCAAAGAGCACCCCAGGGGCACTGGTGGTGTTGGCAGGGCACCTTTACTGCAATTGCACTACCGAAGAAAAAAACACCAGCCCAACAATCTTCTCTTTACTGTATTTCTCTTTGCAACAGAACATCTTTCGAGATACACAGCCTGTTTTTGAGCAGCCTCCAAATTGGCGAAGAACCCATCACATCTATTGACATGTTGGATCATGTTTGCATCATTGTGGGCTAAGAAACCTGCGTAGTTCATGCCTCATCGCGCAAACATACATCCATGAACTCCCACGTGCCGTTCCCGAAAAGACACTCTCTCAGGCACTGACTCAAGTGTTCCCGACGCAAGGCAGCGTTAAGCCCTGGAAGCCAGGGCTGAATGTTTCTCGGTTTAGTTCACCAAAGCCTGTAGTCACCCACAATACGTAGATGTCTGGAACAAATTGGTCACAGTGTATGTGTGCGAGTTGCTCAATTCTATGTGCCAAATGTAAAGGCCCAAGGCAAAGCAGCCTCAGTCCTTTGTGTCTTTTGACTCTGTTGCAGTGTGTGTGTGTGTGTGTGTGTCTGCAAGCACTGCAAGCAGCTAAGTGGATCATACTGGACCCTTTGGCCACTCTGTGCCCGGCTGGTTTTTGACGTTCTGGGTTCGTCCCCTTAACAGTGTGGTGGACGCTGTGGAGGCGATGTCTGTCTGTCCGTCCGTCCGTCGTATGGAGGCCGTGGAGGCTTGGCCTGGGGCGGCTGTGACACTGTCGCGGACGCTGCGTTGCGGAGCAACAATGTAGAACAATGCAAAACATCTGCCGTCCTCTTCATCAACGCTTCATCTGAGCCGTCCAGGGCTCCACACCCACCGCACTGACCGGGCAGCTACAACCACCAGAAGCCAAAAACCTCAAGATACACTGCCGCAGCTCCTGGCAGCCATGAGTCTTGGTCGCAGTAGGAATCCGATCGAACGAAGTGTCAATCGGAACACGTTGGAATTGTTGGGAATTGCTGTAGATTCAAAGGAACCCTCACTTCTTCGAACCACCAAACCACAGTAAATACTGGTGTTTCAGGTGGCATGCATTCCTTTAACATCTTTTAACTGCAGTTATCCGTTATCCGATCATGACTCATGACGTAACCTGACGAAACAGTTGTCTATGCGGGGGCGCGCTTCCGAAACAGTTGTAGCTTGTTGACCGTGCTTCGGGTGCTTCGGATGGTTCTTGAGCCCGACCCGCAGATCCAGGTTTCGGACCAATGGAGTTCGCACAGCTGCCATAGTTGGGGATGTGGTTTTCATCCACACCAATTCAACTCACACCAACTCATCTCACTCACACAAATTCATCTCATACCAACTCAAGGCACACCAACTCAACCACTCCAACTCAAAACACGCCAACTCAACTTGCACCACTCCTCTCACAAACACTCTCTCACACCGGCACCAACTACTCTATATGACCTCACACCAGCTCATCTCACTTCCACTCACTCACTTCCATTGGGAAGTTCTGCTGACGCGCCTTGGTCATTTAGTGACGTTCACTCACTCACACTCATCAACTTGCAGACTCACTGCCCATGAGCGTCGACTCACATATTCCTTTACGTCGACGCTCATCGTCTGCATACATTCGTCTCGTCTGATTGTCATTTCTTTGCTTTCCACCCCTTCTTTCCACTCATCGATTCTAAAATAATCTTCACATGAGAGTGAGGTTGTCCAGTCCTTTAATTCCTTTCTTTCCAACGCCCTTCCAGCCCTCTCCCTTGGCGCGCTTGCAACTTTTCCCTCACATGTGGTGCCTTCCGAGGATGCGCTTCATTCGTGGCCAATTATCGGGTGACGGTGCAAATGGCCACCCTGTCCGATGCGTTCTTTGGTGCATCGCCACCGTTGCGATGCCTTTCTTTCTGGGAAGTCATTATGGTGTTGAGAGTCAACTAACTTCTGCAGCGGAGTTAATTGTTTGGTCCATTGGTCCATTGGTCGCATAGATTCACAATGATTCACATAGTACCTACATGTACCTACGTGGATTTGCGTTGGAGCATGTTCCTATTCATTAACAGAATCAACAGTCCAAGTCCAAAGTAAAATCGAGACCGAACTAGGGCCCAGGGGTGCCATTGGCCATGTGAGCAGTCGTACGTCACAGCTTGCATAGTTTATCATAGTTTGTATAGCTTCCTTCTTCTTGGTTGCTTTCGGAAGGTGGTGCTGTCAATGCAGGGAGTTCTTCTTGTGTCAATGCTTTCCTGATGCGCAGCGTTTCATGCGAAGGCCACACTCCGGCACTCGGCCGACGTTACAAAGGACATCGAAGAGGTCTTCGCAGGTCTGTGTGCGAAAGCTGCTTCACAGCCATGAGTCGATCATAGTCGATCTAAGACTTAAGATTTATGCTTGCACCAGGTACTGTAATCTACAAAGATTCACTTTGTCTGACACAATCTGACTGCATATTGCAGGAGTAACATCTTGCTGTAGATTCAGGGGACACTTCACTTGGGCTGTGTGCATCTTTGGAAGCTGAAGACACGTGTCCCAGTCAACAAGTCCTTTGTCCTCCCTGCACGATTTGATTCGCAGGATCTCTACTATAGAGAGATCAGCCGTGAGCGAACAGTATCGTTGGTCATGTCGGTGAGGCAAACATCTTGAGGAATGATCTGTAAAAACCGTGAAACATGGCGTCATGTCAGTTCCCCACAACTGCACGTTCTCATCGACCGGAGGAACCTCAAAAGCAAGCACCACGGACAGTCCATCTGTGTGGACTGGCAGCGATTTGCACGGCTTCAAACATGTGCCGGAGTTTGTTCATGAGAAGCCGAGTATCGCCAGAAAGAAGGCACTTTTGCTACAGTAAGGAGCGACACTTTCCCTCAGTGTTTTCTCTTGCGTGAAACACCCCAGAAAAGGAGACTCAAGTCGTCACACTGTTTGAAGCACCTTGTGTCTGGGATGGCGGAACTACCATCTCCGGGAAATCCATTCTTGGACCAGAGGCGCGCTAACTTGCAGGGGGTGTCTTCATGTCTACTTTCAATCGTGGGAAAGACGGTCAGACCCTGACGATGACAACCCAGCCAACAATGACTCACCGATGGTGAAACGGGACTGAGAACAGCGGTTCTATGAAAAAATCCGACTGGCCACTCTAGACTCTAGACCTAGGCTGCAACACAGCCTGCCACCAAGGCCAACAGTTGGTCTAGTGATCCTCCCCAGGCGCCATTGCCATCAAGCTTCATTTGGGTTGTCTGAAAGTAGGGAACGCCGGCATACCCTAGTTACCCACAAGTGAAAGCAAAACAGAGAGCAACCAACGGACCACGGATCAGCCCATCTGGCTGCAAATAAACATGCAACAGAAAACAAAGCCTACGTAATTTGAAGTGCTCCTGATGGAAAACTACAGTAAATTATTGGGAAGAGTCCAACAGCTTGTCAGTGAGCAGTCCTGGAGTCCTCCTACTTGGAATTGTCCATAAAGGGACGTTTGAACACGTTGTTTGTGTTTACTTACAGTAAATTCAGGACGCACTTCCTTATTGAATGTGGAGGTGTTGTTGCGCCAAAGTATGGATAATGCCGCCCTGTCTCTTTTGCCAGGCAGAACTTCCCACCCTAACGCCTAGTTTTTGGATTGCAGGGTCCGAAACTAATCCCAGTGAACACACGAGTCTATTTATATAAGAGTAAAGTACACGACGGGCTATTGATGCGACACCTGAGGGCTTATCATTTCTGGCCTTGTCTGGAATAGAGTGTCAGTCACAAGTCGGCGCTCGCAAGTTCATTACGGAGTCGCGCATGACACCGCCGTGGCATGTGCACACCTTTCGGAAAACTTCCTCAGTCAGGCTCCATTTTTCATGGATTACCTGTAACGGCCGAGATGGTGGGAAAAACCGGCGCGTTGAGACGCGTGGCTGAGCTCTCACAAGTTGGATAGAGCTGTTGCCACGTGGCTGAGACGGTGGCTCCACGGCTGATCAAAATTGGCCAGGACTCAAAGGTGCTGGCAGCCAAAGGCTCTGAAGAGCCATTCTATAGCTCTCATGCACTCATTGAAGCAAGCGAAAACACACAAAGGACTAAATACTAATGAACAGGAGTAGCCATTTTTCTTATCAACGCCATTCATTCATTGCGCCAGCATGGCAGCATGCATTCTCCCCCCTGCAGAGGCCACTCCGCGGCTATCCGCGGCTGTCAGTATCTCTTTGGCTTGTCATGGTCCTTCTTGCCACGTTTCATGGTGGTGAAGGCCAGAAAGTGAGCAAACTCTCTTTGAGTCTGTTTCATGGTACGATTTGGAGGAACTGGCTCGTAGACTGCGAACGTGACCTCCAAGAAATGGATAGAAATGGAGTCAATATATCGGCTCTTGACTTGCAGGTGCCTGTCCCTTCCCAAATCGATCATGATCTCAAAAAATCATAGCCGTGAATACTGTGTGTGTGTATACTGAGCACACTGCTTCTGCCAGCAACTTCTTTGTGAGAGCAAACGGGCAGACAGGCCCGAATTCTGGCCCTTCATTCCAATGCAAGGAACACATAGTTGGGTCTTTGACAATCTTTCATCTTTGACAAAAACAAGATCTGGGTGCATGTTTGGTGATGATTTCTGACGATCCACCTCTGTAATTACCTCAATCTGAAGCTGATTCGTGGCAGCTGAGACACCGGAGTAAGGAGTGACTCTCCATGTTGGGAGACTCCGGAGTGAACCTCGAGTCCACGGACATGTTGAATGGGTTGTGGGGCATCGCTTGGGGGTCAACAAGTTTTCCGTTCGATCACCCAGGAGGATCCCCCTCTTTATCTTTCTGAGAAATGAAGCACACTGAAAAGGGATCCCTTGCAATGGGTGGAAGGGGTTACAGACTGCTCTGACATTTTAAAAATTCGCAGGTCTCTCTGCATGAAGCCAACCAACTTCAATGGTTCGGGTGAAACTCTGTCGGTATTGTATTCCGCTGGCCAATGAAAAATGCTTCTTTCGCGGTCAACCGAAGAAAGCAAAAAACTGGGCATCTTTCGATTTTGCGTTGACGTGGAGTCAGTTGCGACCAGACTAGTCAGACCACTTTAGTCTCGAAGCTTCAAGTAGCCGGTGAAACTCCCCTGGTCACCCTGCTCTGAAGATCTGCCATCTTCACACAGCAGGAAAAGCACCTGCAGGTCTTCACTCGTCTTTCAAAGGTCGAACTGAGTCGAACCCAGTAGGTCTTTCAGAATCTGTGACTTCAATCCGGTGAAGCGTGGATCTGCCCCAGTTTGCTGCGTCTGAGCAGTTGAAATCGTCAGATGTTCTTTATTTTGAGAAAAGGAGAAAAAAGGCAAAGGACGACGTCGTTGGATTGATGCAACTCAGAGTGCATGAGAGTAAACTGCATGCATGTTCACTTTGTTGACTTGATCCCCGTCAGATCCATGTATATAAATTCCTGTGTCTGGGGACGATCTGAGTCGCACACGACACCCACCCGCACCCCGCCGCCGCCGCGCTCCTCGCCGCCTTACTGCCGCAGCTTCGTCATGGGCACCGTATGCTCCGAGGGCGCCGCAGGCGCCGGCGCCGCCTCATCGAGCCAGGCGGCTGCTGAAGAGCGGCGTCCTGCGGGTGAAAGGCGACTCATCAAGAAGAGGAAGGGCGATGAAGGGGGAGGAAGGGCTGGAGTATGGCTTGAGTACCAACTTGAGCTGCCCTTTTTCTGAACATTTGCTTCCCAGATTTGAATTGTTTCGGATGTGTTTTTTTAAAGAGGCTCAGTGAGTGACTGGACCGCTCACGCCAGAGGAAGTAATTCCAGGGGAACGACTGATTAATTGTGTCCATTGGCTGAATTTGGCAATTGAGACCATGTTGCTTTATGTCGACAACAACTTCGGTTCAAAAGAAGTTGCTTCGGCCACAGGCTAAGGAGCGAAGGTCCTCCTCAAGCAGACTGTGGGGCAATGCAAAAGCAACAAGCTAATGCTGTTACATATGATTCTATTTTAGTACTTAGTACTTGAGGATGGCTGCGACCTTAAAACACATCGTCATTCAGGATGTCTACTCGGGTACTCAGCTGATACTAGTATATAACTATATAATATATTATAATATATACAGTAGATGTCTGAAAGATTCATCTCATCCAAGGGGGGTCCGCTGATGGTTTTCTTCCTAGGATGTCCGTCAAGGGTTCCAAGTAGTGAGACATCTCCATGCGATAAACGCTGTGAAAAAAAAGAACTTGTCTTTGAATATCTGCTGACTTTGAAGCCACAAGATGTAATTCCAGCCAAAGAGAAAGACTTGCACTGTAAGTGTCCCTAGAAGCAACAGCTTGGATCCATCCAGGAACGGAAAAAAGAAAACACATCATCTCCACAAACGACCGTTGGAATGACCTGTTCCCGGATGGCCGGGCCTCCTTCGCGGGTCATGTCACTATTGAGCTTGGCCGGGGTGTGACTTGTCTCCAAGTTACCATTCTTGTGACTGTCAACCTCAGGGCATCTGTCACTCCGACAAATCCAAACGCAAACAAATTCATGCGAACATCTTTCTGGAGAAAGATAAACTCTGCCGCGACAAAGTACTTCTCTAACTGTTCTCCACACCTGTCCGTATCAAGTATGACCCGTGGGAGAGAACATGATATGATGTGTTACACGGTTTTGTATAGCGGTATCTACAACATGATGCACATTGATGCACCCCCCCTTGAAAGAGCATCCTCGGCATCCCCACCTCGAGCCGAGCATGCAGACTGTCGGCAATGGTTTTGAGCGTGCTCGATGTGACTTCCTTTGCCACGTCTTCCTGCGCCTTCTTCCGCAATAACTGTTCCCTGATATAGGGCACCGTAAGGGCCTTAGGATAGAGAAAACGTGCTGCACACTCGCCATTCAGGAATGGGGTGTCTGGGGTTCTTCTTGGGCTCCTTGGGTTTCTGGACACATTCAAAGAATTCTATACATACACGAGTAGTTGACTACCTTCAGAACATGGGACCTCTTTTTTTGCTCAAGACAATCCTGCAGTAGTGGCAGTCCCCCTTGTCCCTTCCTAGCCCTGAGGAAAAATAAGTAGGACGAAACGCCAGAAAAAGAAGGTCCTCAACATCACCAAGGCTTACTGGGTTGCAAACGCTTTAAGGCCTTGGTAGGCCATTCTTAAGGCTATTGTCGTGGTACCAAAGCTTATTAGCTGCTACTGCTAAAGCTAAACAAATCTCCACTTGAGGATTCTTATGGACTGCAACAGAAAAAATCAGTGTTGCAGGGTAACAAAAGGAACCATCTTATACGACCCAATCTATTCATGCCGCAGTGCATAACTTGTAATATCTTGTAATGACACATGGCCGAGAGCGCAATGTTTTGGGTATACAAATCCACACGGATGTGACTTATGATGTGGCGATAACAAAAATAAGTATGAGGCAAAGCCTCTCGGTAATGGCCACAAAAAGAAGATCCTTATGACAAGGCACAAGATTGCACAAGGCAGAATTGATGTTTGAGTAGACCTACACTACCTTGCAAATCTCTATGCTTGAAACGGATGGACATTGTCTCAATGTCAAAAGCGGTCAAAATGAGACAGGCATAATTAAATTAGATCTGTTGCAACTGTGGCACCTGCTCCCCTGGCCTGCCATCAGGTCGTCAGGCAACTCAAGTCACAAGATGACTTGGAACATAGACCTCTGAAGTTCCCTTCAAGACCAACCGTCTTGCCATCATGAATCCGAATGGATCCAAAAGGGGACACTCTGTCAAGATCTCAGGCTACAGGGGTCTTAATGATCATGATGGACGCGACGCGATTGGATGTGCTGACAATGTATCAAAATGCACTCTCGCTGCCTCGGTTGTCGTGCTGCGGCTTTCGCTTTGCCGCTGCCTTTTGGCCTCCCAAGATCTTGCCCAAATCTCAATCTTCCACTCGCCATTCTCAGACCAGTGTTCCACAGTTTCTTGCATTTCCAGGACATCCGTCTTAGTCACAACATTGCTGTGAAACATCTGGAGGCAGGACTATCAACCTCTGGTCCACCACTACATCAAAGTCTTTGAGGACCCGAAAAACGCAGCGGACTGGTCGCGCCTGGTTCGATTTAAGTCGACGACCTAGGTCGTCGCTTGCGTGACGAACACGATGGGAATTGTTTCCAAAACAGGACCCCGCGACGATGGCCCAAACAGTGCGAGTTGGTCTGTTCGAACAGAAGTTCGGAGAGTGCCGAAGTACCTCCCAAATGGTTCAGAGCAAGTCGTCAATCGGGCAATCGGAAACTGTTCAGAGGTTCCATTTTGGCTACTTGATGATGTTATTGAGGTTGAAACAAAATAGTGGACTGACTGACCAAACAAAATATCGGTTGCCTGCTAGACATTGATATTGTTCAGACAGGTTTATTTTAGACACACCCATTTGTCCTTGGCAATATGTCCTTGGTACTGTCCTTGGTAAGATTCCAAGTCACTTGCAGGGACAACCACCTGCTCGGGACCCTGGAGTTAAAGAAATCTCCGATACCATCCAATAATTGCAAGTTTGTTCAGAAGAAGCAAAAATCAGCGCAATCGTAATAAGAGTGAATCCTACTTCGTGCAGTAACTTCCCAGGCACATGTGGCTTCCGGCCCTTGTAGTAGTCGACCTGCAAACAGAAGCACGTTGGCTGCGCTCGATCTGGGGACACTATGAGGGAACATGACGTGTGTTCAATCCTCATTCCACGAAAACAAGATTGCTTCGAAAAATAGAAAATGTGTGTCTCTCTTGGATTCTGGTTCCGTCTGAAACTCTGTTTGGGATGGCACTTTCACAGGTGTACAACTCTTGACGGCTGGGCTGAGAAACCATCTCTCAGCCCGGGACTCAATTTAATGAGGCGTTCTTTCTTACTACTTGTTCACTGTACTTGACACTTCTGAGATCAATATTTCAAGCAGGGTACAGTCAGATACCGCTCAGGCACCAGGAAGAATGTATGGACTACTGTGAGGTCTGCGACAGCGTGCGAGCTCTGTGCAATATCGATTCGTATCATGAAGATCTAGATCTATCATCTACGGTGCAACCACATCGAGTATCTATACATATATATATATATATTATCCACGTGTTGCTGCTTTGCTCTTCTCTCTGCTTCTGACCTGACACCAACATGGGCTGGCCTCATAATTGTAATTGGGCCAAAAGCCATGCGCACTTTGACGCACCTGTGCTACAGGAGAGTGCAGTATCCTGTCCTCTTGAGACATGTGCAATGGCAGGTTTTTGTCACAGAAGCACAAAAATGAAGCAGTTCCTGCATGTCCATCAAAGAAGGCATTGCATGCTGTTTTAACAGCTTTCCGCAACCGAGCCACGTCATGCGGCATCATAGACAATGCCTGGAGGAAGGCAGATTGAGTCTGGATTGGAAAAGGACATGTTGTTGGCATCAAGGGCTAGACTGATTTGAGAGGTTCTTCAGGGCGCGTCTGGAAAGGTAGGGCTTCCTGAAAGTGATCAAAGCTTCAACAATACTAAGGTGAAGAACCTACAAGTCAAAGGTGGTCTTCCCAGCATTCTTGCCCATATGGCCTGAGATTGCTCTTGACTCACCAACAAGTCGATCACCATTCACGGTCTTACACTCATCTGAGTACGTCGCATCAAGTGAATGAAATCAAACCACATTGTGGATGTCTAGCCAACCTTGTTCATATGCAGTCTCATCTGCTGCTGCTTGAGTTGTCGGTCGAGAGCATAAGCCTCAGTGCAAGCAAGCGAGGACTCTCGACCAAATGCCACCAAGAAGAGTGGAAAGTAGTCCAGGCCGAAGCTTTCTGCCTTCAGGCTTGGAAGAATTGAGATCCAGTTCTTGGTGGGCGGGGGCAGAGCTTCCTTGAAGAAGCGTGAGCTATCCTGCGTCCTGTCGGTAGTAGCATCCTACTTAATAGCTACTAGCGACTCCCGACCTTGCTTCTGCTGGCTACCTCTAGCTATTACCTCCCTCTTCTCGGGCAAGCGCCCCTTTGGGCCCACCGGGGAGCACGCCCCATTTCATCCGTCCCGAAATTCTGCTGAACGGCAGAAATGCAGAACCCGTTGGAAGCCGTTTGGAAGCCTTCCAAATTGCGGAGTAATCTCCTACTCAGGTATGGCAGGATGTCTTCCATCAGTGTTAGCCAATGATCTATAAGGGGATTCCATTGCAAAGCTGTCTGTAAAAAACAAGCTTTGCGCTTACAGTACTATGCTGCAAATCGTGCAACTTTGTCCAAATGCACATGAAGTCTGATAGATAATTATGGAATATTGTGGAGAAAATTGGCAGCATTACAGCCAATTCAGATTCCCGGTTCAGCACAAGGGTATGCTTCAGTCTGCAAAACGCACTCAAGTGCTTTTCTCATAGCTCAACATAAACCAAAAGTGTTGCGGGAGCCTAAGGTAATCCCACATACAGTAAGGGCACGGTAGGGTATGACTCGGTATTACCCATCCTCCTGTACTTTTCTTGGAAGATCTCAAGGGCTTCCGGGATTGAATACCCAAGAGGCATCTGATAAAGCCACATGATTTGGCATCCAGGTCTTTTGCTGGACCTGCAGGTGTTGTCAGGTGCGAACTAAAAAAATGTTCGGAACTCAACCAGCTGTCTTTATGCATATATATATATATATATTTATATTTATATGTGCAGTAAGCATATACAGGGCTCTGTTGTCCCCAGATTCTCCGTTACTTCTCTATGCGAGAACTCCCTTGTGTGTGTGTGGCTCAGATAAGCACAACTTCTCCATGAACAATGAAGAACACCCACTGGATGAGTGCGTCTCCCCGAAAACATCTCCAAGGACGCTGACCGCCTCGCCTGCTGCATGGAGTGTTGCGTTCGCATCGGGTGAATCTGCAACGACGCGCAAATGGATCAGCATGTCAATCGGTGTGATTTGAAAGAATGATAGGCGCTCTGAGCTGTGAAAGAGTACACCAGGGTCTGTCACAGGTTCCTTCTTAAGAAGGGGATTTCAGAGTACCTAAGTTTTGATGAAGGTGGGTACAATGTTTAGGAGCAAAAGCTTCAATGTAGTTGGTTTGGGCACACATAAACAAGGGAAAGGTAGAACACACAAATGTAGTGGCATCGACTTTACTCTTCAAATCCTACATCGGCTCACTGTGCAACTCCAGTGGAGGATACTTTCCAGTGGAGGAGATTTGGGTACATCAAATTTGTTGAGGTACCGTCGTCACTAGGAGACTCACTAGGAAACTGTTCCAAACGTTCATCCTGCAGCATCTACCGTATTCCTCTCATCTACTGTCAATTGCCCATGATTCCACAACCTTTTATGTAGTGGTTGGTCTGTTCCCGGTCAAGTTTGGTTGGTTTATTGCAGGCGGATCAGAGTCAGTGCTTGTCATGAATTGTGCAACAACTGTTTCACATATCGTAGTCTACCCGACAGTTCTCTTTGGTTCATGTTCCACGACGGTGGTAGGCCGTTGGTCAGTTCAATATGGTGTTTAACATCCAGGGCCGGCGGGCCGGCTTCAGCTCAGAGATGTTTTTCCAATTTTGGTGAAACTCGTGGATTTTGTCGATAAATCCCTTCTCTCGCGGAGCGGCTGAAGCCTGCAGTTCAGTATGTTTTGTTGGCCTTGTTTATGGTCAAGTGCAGAACTCTACTAAAGGCAAATGGTAGAAAAATTGCAACATGCAGCCCCTGCAACTCGTGCAACCCTGGCCTTTCCTGTTTACGAAATCGGGCCCTCCTCTCCGGCCCCTATTTGATGTCTTTCACCTGGAACCAAGGCGCTTGCGGTTGGTACATTCCTTGCTGCGGCTGCCGCAACCACTTCTGCGGATCCGCCTCAAACACCATGTGCGTTGCACAACCATACCTTCTTCACCGCCAAAAAAAACAAACATCCGCCCGGACCGAAGTGACTAAGTGCATGGTAACTTTGCGTTGTAGCATCGGCCCCAAGTCAGGGGCCAACTTGGGCCAAGTGGACCCAAGATGAGCCATTCCGAAGATGTTGCCCCGAAGCGTCCATATGTTTATCCACTTTTGAAAAACTAACCAAAACTGTTATGTGTTTTTTTCCGGTCTGTGACCGCCAAAAATCCAGCTTGAGGCATTGTCCCCGTGTTGAGTCCATGCTGGCGTCAACTTGAGCGCAAGCTGAACCCAAACAAATCATGGTGGGACCAACTTCAGCCCCAAATAGGCCCAACTTGGGCAGTCACTGAATTCTGCCAACGAACCATTCCGATACTACCCTGGTGCAGGCAGTGTGTTTGTGGAAAACAAGAACCAAACCTGAACCCATCAGCCGGAGTCTGAAACAAGTTACCTGCAGATTCCAAGACTCTAAGCCTTAAGGTTCAATTCTTTCAGGTGTCCCCTTTGCGAATACATCCACTTGTATAGGTCTAGAGTCTAGGTTGTACTTGCTTGGGATGTCTCTCTGTTCCACCAGAGGCTGGGAAGGGTCAAACACTATTCCTCGACTTCTTCAATTTCAGGGGAATGAGAAGATTTTTGTTCACGCAAACCAATAGGACCGAACTTGCCAAAAGGAATGCGATCATTGCGCAAGTGAATCAACTACCCAGGATCTCTACAGCATGTGCGGAATTTCAACTCCAAGCACCATCCCCAAAGTCGGGTTGTGTCGTCCAACCACGTGCAAACATTCAGAATCGTGATTTGTTGCTGTGGATTCTTGGGATGTTATGCACTGGTCTACGTTTGTCATTGTTTTTTTAAGAAAGGAACGGACAATCCAATCTTCCTGATTGGCGGGAAGAAGCACCCACCAGCCTGCAGGAATGCGTCAGGAACACCACCCTGCTGGATCGTCATATGAGCATGCTGTATCTTCTGTTTGAGAAATTCCTTCAGGGACAAAGTCGCGTAGTGAGCAACGAATCACCGAGATCACAGGGAAGCTGAGGTTCCTCTCCTCACCTTGGGCCTTGGGGTATGTAGAATCGCTGTCACGAAGACTTGTTAGTAGACCAAGTGCATAGCAACCCATTCAAACACAAGGACGCTACTAGGGTCTCCTGGCCTTACTACTAGGAACAAGGACGCTACTAGGGGCTCCTGGCCTACTAGGGGCTCCTGGCACTGAGAAGAGAGTTGGGGTGGTGGAACTGTGGAAAGGTGTCGCCCAGAACCTCCTAGGTCCACGGCCTTTTTGTCACGTACATGAACGACACCGTCGAGAAGTGCAGGAAAAGTGCAGTAAACAGCTTGTTCAATAGTTGAAAAAGATTGAAAAAGCAGGTACACCAGGTTGATCAGACCTGGCTTCCACTATCACGCATAGCTTCGTTGGCATGCAGTTGGCATGCGTTTGCGTGATAGCCGCATGCCCCCTGCTGTTGGAACACTCGAGTCTCGATGTGCGTTTGTCATGCAGTTGACATGCAATTGACGATTGAACATCCGCTTGTGATAGCGGTTCACACACTTATGGATATGCGTACTGACTTGACAGCGGTGCCACACGCCAGCCTAAGAAACCCAAATCCTGAAAGATCCAGGAAAGCCCTAAAGAGCCTGGGGGTCTTCAAGAGGAACGGAGGCCAAAGTCTCAAATCGACGACGAAGCGACAGGGTGACGACGGTCGTACTTGTCTGCCGAGTGAGGTTCTGGGCTTAGCCTCACGCCATCCGGAAAAGGCAAAATGCAGGTACGTCGGTGAGCGTCCCCACCGATATCAGTGTTCAATGCAAGCCTCTTCGTTGGGCTGGTACTTGCATGAACAACCAGCCCCCCTGTTCCAAACCTTAAGGTTCCATTTGATTCCAAGGGTTACACACACTCATGGATATGTGTACTGACTTGCTAGCGGTGCCACACGCCAGCCTAGGTTAAAAAAACCTGAGTAAAACAAGGTGCAAAAGTTGGAGGCCATCGCTCTTAGGTTAGAGGCCATCGAAGGCAGGTTGAGAGGCCATCGCTAGTAGGTTGGAGACAAGAAACCACAAGACAGCAAAGCGGTCAAAGTTGGAGGTCTTCGCTCTTAGGTTGGAGGCCGTCGAAGG
>CAXAMN010023583.1:666642-725424 GCA_963970005.1 Durusdinium trenchii
GAGAGAAAGGAAGGTCTTCCCAGCTACGAACAATCGTCCAGGGACACACCAAAGAAGGAAAGGGGAGATCCTGAGTATTTCATTCAGGAAAGCCCCTGAAAGCAAGGAAAGAAAGGGGGAGGGAAGGGGGAGGAGGGGGGGTTGAGGTCTCCACAGGTTCCAATCAACCTCAAAAGTACTTCGGTCGCTCTGACCACGTTGAGGCGTTAAGCCAGCTTGGACCGCTGCGGTCACGTGAAGGCATAAGCCAACTTGGAATTCCAAAGATGAGACAAAAATCATCGTACGTACGGCCTAGGCCACCTGCTGTCCGCTGCGGACATCTGCATTCCCAGAGCCGGGGGAACATGGACAAACCCCCGTTCAACGGGTCCACGGGAGGCACTCTGCGGGCTCATCCCGGACTCTCACTGGGAGAGACACACTTATGGGTATGCGTACTGACTTGACAGCGGTGCCACACGCCAGCCTAAGAAACCCAAATCCTGAAAGATCCAGGAAAGCCCTAAAGAGCCTGGGGGTCTTCAAGAGGAACGGAGGCCAAAGTCTCAAATCGACGACGAAGCGACAGGGTGACGACGGTCGTACTTGTCTGCCGAGTGAGGTTCTGGGCTTAGCCTCACGCCATCCGGAAAAGGCAAAATGCAGGTACGTCGGTGAGCGTCCCCACCGATATCAGTGTTCAATGCAAGCCTCTTCGTTGGGCTGGTACTTGCATGAACAACCAGCCCCCCTGTTCCAAACCTTAAGGTTCCATTTGATTCCAAGGGTTACACACACACACACACTGTGGCGATTCGCGACACAGCACTCAAACATTTCACTGTGATGCAACCCCAGAGAAGCCCCTTTCGTATACAGTCGTTGCAGGGAAGCGCCTTGGACTTGAGGTATGTATCTAATGAACAGCAGAGTTAAACCCGTGTGTCTCAACCTCCTTGTTGCCTGACATCCTGACATCATTTCCTCCACAGACCCTTCTTCGATGACGGTCCAAACGTCGGTCCTCATTCTCAGGCCATAGAACGCAGTTCAGATTCCGAGGCAGAAAAGGATCCTCCACATGTATTCTACTTGCTTGTCGCCCAGGAAGAGCAGCATACTCTGGATCCAGCACCATCAACCGCCTACAGCGGTGGGGCAATGTCCGGGAGCACTTGAGAAAAGGAACCTTCGCGGAGCAAAACCCAGGAGAAATGGCTCGAGAACCAAGGTCGCATAATGGGCGATTGCAGGCTTGGCAGGTCAGTCAATGGTCTACGGAGGTCAAACCCACAGCTGGCGGGACCTTGCTGCCAAGACAATGTTGTCAATCATCCACCCAACAGCCCTGCCAATGATGTGGGGCATTTGGCATGCGTATTAAATGTGTAAGATTTCCATTGCAGGTGCCCTTTTTTGCGTACCTTCACCTGTACATCTCACCGAGAATCTGCTCTTTGTTACTTCAATAAGCAAGCCTCCGGTAGTAAGAGCTTAAATCTAATCTAAGTCTAATTGATGTTGCTCAGTCTGCACTCGACGTGGCAACAAAAAAAACGAAGATACTTGAAAAGCCGTCCCTCCCAGCCCACTTCCTGATCAACTCGCTGCTCCCCCCTCCGGTGCATTTGGCCTTCCAGTCCGAATTGAGACCACCTCTGACCCCCATGCGAAACTCTCCGCGTAGAAGGTGAAAAATCGGGGCAGAAGTTCATACAAAGGACGACGGCCCATCCTCAGTTGGCCGCATGTGGGTTTTGTTGCAAACTGTCAGATCCTTTGTGTTCACCCAAAAAGAACAAAAGGAATCGAAGCAAACATCTGAAGCAAAAGCTGGATTTGATCCATCAAGGACTAAACGTATGGTCAAAAACTCTTCATTGGTCGCTCTGATCTCCGTCTCCAATTTGCTGAAGTTTCTAAGTCTTAAAGGAGCTTGGAGGACTACACTGATGGCGCAACTCGCATATGCGTTTGCATCATCTTAAACCAACAAAATCTTGCAAACTGGGAAAGTCATATCACTTAAAAGACCAAGGGAAGTTTGCAGAGAGAGAGAGAGAGAGTTGCATTCTAGCACTTTTATGGCGCATTGCTCATTAAAGCTGCACTGCTCAAGAAGTCATTTAAAGAGTATTGCAGTACCTACGCAACTTGAGAGGGAGCAACACATGGATAAGAACTTGCAAATGTGAAAGCTAGAGTTCATCCTGCGCACTGTGTTTGATCCTCTCGAATCACCACTGCAAGCTTTTTGCAATCACCTATGCAAACATGGAAAGAGTGAAGGCACAAACTAACAATACGTCTGCAAGAGGCTCCTGCAAAAATGCTTTGCGCCATCTATGGCTCACATCCACTGCCTAAAAATAACAAAATTCATTGACGGCGCAAGTGACCGTCGTTATTGGAATCCTATTATAGATGGTGCTATGTTTATGTTTACGCCATCAACATTCTAATCGGAGTAATATCATGTAATATCAATATCTGTATTGAATCATTGAATCTAGAATCTAGAATCCAAAAAAAAAATTGGCCAGATTTGGGAACACAACACCATCTTCAAAAAACCTGGCAATCCATGGGACCTCATTCTTGGAGCTCCCAGTTTGGCTGCCCGAGACTCCAAGGATAGGATTCAAGTGAGATCGTTGGCCCCTGACTGCTGAAGCCAGCGACTGGAAGGCAGGGCAGACCCAAGAGCGGATCAACTTGCCTTGGTGCGGCGCTCTGAGTCACTCGGCGAGGTGAGTAGCCCGAAACATAGTGATGAAAGGAACGCAGTTTTGGGACTTGAGGGAGGGGTGATGTTCGCTGTTGTTGAAGCATTCCTTTTGTAACTGAAGTGCTATTTATCTAGGATACCTCTTGTGAAGTGGTAAGTTCTGAGCGAAGCAATGCCGAAGCGGATGTTTCCACTCCAGGTGATCGGTAAATCAAAAAACAGTTCGCCCCTGGTGCAGTGCTCGGTTCGTTCCCGGTGGTAGCATGGTTTTTGTAACCGGCCGCAACGGCCTGGCTGCACGTGAAGTGGTTGCCATTGCCACTTTCTCTCCACAGCCGCATGGCGGCTTCTTACCGCTCTGTGGTATGCTGTTATCCTTGGCGAACTGGTATCCATTGACAACACGTGGTACGTGTTCTGCCCCCCTGGTGACGATTTCCACGCTTGTGACTGGCAGGTACTATTCATGAAGTGTGAAGTGTGGTTTCCGGTGGTGAGATATTGCGTTTTACAGCTGGCGATGCACCCATGCGATCTAGCCTCCAAAAGGAGAGGGGCCGGAAGATGTTGAACCCCGGAGGCAAGATTACAAGTTGTTCCATTCGTCCAGCATCCTCCAGCAGCACATTAATATGTTATCGTTTTGTTTCCAAGGTATGATATGTGTTTTTCCAGTGTTTCCCCAAACTATTTTCCAATACAGGTGGTTGCAACAAAGATAGAGGATAAGGCAAGGTTTGAAACAATATATCACTCACAGATTAGGATCTGGAGCTGCCCTACAAGCCGTGTAAAAGCGGGGGTGGGTCAGCTAATTCAAATGCTGTTTAGTTTATCTTTGGTGTGACTTCCTGCAAAATCAACGCCGGAACTGTATGTAGTAAGGGTGCTGAATACACATTTGGACCTGGGTCAAAACCAGAGACCTTGGTTGACCACCAAAAATGAACAGAATACAGGTCAATCTACCAGGGTTTGGGGCTTTAGGTTTTGACTCACAGCCATTTGAGCTTGCAGCAAAGAATAAAACAAAAGAGCGCGTTGCCCCTGCTAAAATCTGATAAGTGCAAACACCGAAACAAAACAATGGAGCTCTCCTCCACAGCTATAAACCTTTCCTTCTTTTCAATAATCTTTGGCTTTTCAGGAATTTCACCACTTCCTGCATGAATGAATAAACACAAATTTGAAGTCACAATGGCTGATCTGACTACCCGAAGGGTCCAGGCAATGTCAACAAGCCTGTCCTTGTGCAAGATTTAGATTGGCACGAGCCTGTTGACCTATAGGACCTAGGAACTCAGGGGCGATCGCCCGAAAACGCATACTGTTCTGCAAGGCGACAAAAAGTAAATCACCATGAGGGCAAAAGAATACGATGAGAGGTGTCCACTGGGCGCGCCACAGACCTAAAGAGTGCTTCGCGCTCGGTCGGCAGAAGTATGCTGGTCGCCAGTTTGTCTGTTTGCATGATCACAAGCCTGTAAACAATGACCCCAACTACCTACAGCTGTTGGCAATAATGAAAGTTACACCAAAAGTAACTATAAACCCAGTCTGCATGGGCTTGGCCGCAATGAAGAAACAAACCCGCCCCATTGTGTATGTAATCCTAGAACATACAACCATGCTTACCTCCCCCCCTCTACAAAAGGGTGTCAAAAGGGGTTCAATCACTGCAAAAATCACAACAGTAGACAGCACCCTGACAGGATGTCCTTCCATTAACGATGTGGAGTCAACCTCAAGTGCCATCACCCAGGTCATGAAGTTGGGAAAATATGGACACATACGTACCTCTTCAAGGATTCATTCATCACCGCTGCATCAAGGGCGGAAGAGATGTCCATGACCTTCTTGAGTCATAGTAGCTTCTTGCTACTAGTAGTACTGCCAGGAGCTACTACTAGCTTCTTGTTACTAGTAGCGATACACCTTGTTACTAGTAGCTTCTTAATACTAGGGATCTTTTGGGAGCCTTTACACTTTTTGTGTGGGCATTCCGGTAGTCCCCTTGTCGGGCACCGCTCGCCTGGAGCCGCTGGCCAGTATCTTTGGCTCCAAGCTTAAAGCGGTTCCTTCGATTTATTGTGCCTTGAATAAGACTCTCCAATGAGACTGCAATCAACACTCCCATAAGCCCCCTCCCACGAACTCACCTACAGTCTTGCGCGGGTTGAAGCTGTCCCTCTACCTTGATCTGCGTAAGGTTAACACTCTGGCCCTATCTTTTGTTAGGAAACATCTCTGAAGAAGATGTCGAAAATCAAGCATGTGGGCCTTAAAGTAAACAACCAGAGGCCGCATGTAGGATGTAGTTTCTGTACTGGTTCATGTCAATTGGCCGAAGAATTGTAGCCCCAGTACCCAACAAGGAGGTTTTAATTGTCACCGTTTGCTCGTGAGTCATGAGGGGGCAAACAACCAGGGGTCCAAAGTGGCAAAGACCTAAATGCGTGGTTCAAAACTGACATGAAATACATAGTAGAGGAAGACATCTGTGTCTGCTAAACATGCTACAGTAAACCTCCTTTCTATAGGATTGCCCAACGGCACATGTTGGATCCTAGGTCAAGAAAGTCTTGGAGTCATCTCTACCCATCTGGACAAAATAAGCATTTACTACTTCCGATCTGGTGGAAGGCTAAAATCCATGCACGGGGAGAAACATGGACTTTTTCTTTCTGGCTGATGACTCACAAACAGGTGAGCGATGACATCCACGGGTCAGCGGAAAGCTCATGTATGTTGTTGGCTTGAGGAACACAAAGCGGCCATCTCAGATTCAAGCACCAAGGAACTGCTTCTGCTTTCGCCCAGCATTTCACACACAGAACCAGCTGTCGAATGTGCGGACTCAAATGGGAGTATGCTCCTAAGATGACATTGCAAAAAGAAGTGTGAAGGAGAAATGTGACAAACCTTTAGAACGCTGCCGTATGACCGGATTCTTTTTTTGTGTGGGGTATCCTGTTAAGGATATGGCTTCATGATTTTTGGGTGTTCAGTTCCAACCGCCAAACTCATCAAACCTCCAAAGAATTCTGAAAGAATTGTCCTTTCTGATGGACAAGTTCTGGCGTCAGCAACACAACCCGGGAGAAACCAAGAATCGTACAAATGAATGTAAATGCACAATGTCTCAGTAGCAACCTTCACAAGTTCAAATTTATCACCACGCGCAGAACCTTGTCAGCTCAGGTCCTTTCATAAAGTTTGATAGTGCCAACAAAAAAAAACGACCACAGCAGATTTGGTTACCATGATAAGAAACCTCAATGCAAAGAAGCCATGTCTGGGATGCAAGTCAAGTGTTTGAGGAATGACCAAAATGACAGGACCAAGTTGTCCCAAGGCTCTAAGAAGATAGGTGTTCTGCAATGCCTGAGGATTGTGACCTCAGATGGGTCGGTGTCCAAACCACAACATCATCAACGGGCAAAACAACTGTGCAGGTTCTTTTCCCACATCGTGCCGGTTCAATCGTTCAAAAGCATGGACAAATGCTTGAAATTCATAGGAACAAGAAGCTACTAGGAGCAAAGGGCATCGCTACTAGGGGCTCCTGGCCTTACTACCAGGAGCAAGAAGCTATTAGAAACAATAAGGAACCATTAAATTGAGTTTAATGTGTTTCGTGGTGATTTTGAACATGCTGATCCTTTTGGATCCAAATCGTTCGCCTCCTTAGGCTTGCTGATGTCGCTTCACACAAAACGCTGGTGGATCCAACTGGGCCACAACTGTTCATCGATCGAGGGCCAAGCACGTCAAACTGGGCGCGCTGCAAGAGAGGTCCACATCAATGATGTCCATAAAACGCAGTTTGATTATGGGCACACGCGCTGACCAGACTTCCTGTCACAGATGCAACGTAGGTGATGGCCAGTACAAGTTGCAAACATGGTGGATAGGGCCACATGCCGATGCCTTTCAGATCCTTTAATTGGATTGATGGAAAGACATGACATGACCAAAACTTTGGCTCGGTTCGGCGCTCCTGGATCACTTCGAAGGCCTGCTGCTTGTTGAGGAGAGGTAAAAATTGAAACTTCAGCTCCTGCACCGACATCTGGCTATCTTGATCCTGCGGACGTTCTTTCGCTTGTCGGTTAGGCGGGTCAAGGCAAGAGATAGGACCCAGAGCGGGCCGAGGCCTTGGGACACTGCTCGTACCCAAAGTGACTATATCACTTCCTGTGATCAGTGATCACCGGTCCTCTGCAGCTATCTATATATTATATATATATGCTGCACATCAAATCTATGGTTTTCAGCTTTGCCAGCTTTGCTCTTCCCAAAACTGAACGGGAAACTCCATGTACTCCACTCACAACATTGGCCAGCGGTAGGGTCTTGCCCAATTAGGCTGCTCCGACACGTCGTTTGGATTCCTTTCATCAATGGTGTTGTAACTGTCAACACCACTCACAAGGGCGATCAACCTGCCTATAGGTGTTCATCTTCCCAAATCCCTTCTGCTGCCAAGGGGGCGAGTTCAGCTAGCACTTCCGTCCCGACCCCCGCCACTTCGCAGGTCCGGAATGTCAGGCTTGAAACACGTCACCTTGGAGAAGATATGGAACGACAAGACGTAGGTCACCCATGGGCTCAATATAAGGTGAAATGTTGGGAGAGTCGCAAGTGAATCACACATGTTCACATAGTATGACTATTACTATTATTGTCATTAGGTGTGGTATTCAATTGTATTGTTTAGTATTGTTGCTTGTTGTTCATCAATGTTCATGATTATGTTTTATGTATATAGATATATTGTGTACAGTGTAATTACAGGTTTGGGGGATGGTCATACAAGATGGAACTCATGAAAATGGTGGGGACTTGTGCAGAACCTTGAATACTATTTCATTCTGTGTCCTTGGGCAGAACTGATCTACTGATCTACCCTCATGACGTCCGAGTCGTCTGAACCCAGCCTCGTCGCGAAACAACAATTCCCCAAGAGTCTCTCTAGATGGTCATGGCTCAGGGCATGAGACTCCCTGGTCAGTACGGACTAGAATCACTACTGGAACAAATATGTCCAGGTGGATATCTACATGCACTATAGCAAATACACTACCTGAGGCATACCCAGGCCCATAACGTTATGCAAATGACTCCGTTGCCAGCAGCCAGCTGCACAAGGCCACAAAAATGATATAATCAAAGAACCCTGATGAAAAAAGGTGCTCCAACCGCAAAGCCAGCCCAAACACCGCTTCGTTCGCAAACCCAGTCACATCAAGGTCTGCCCCGCGGGAAAGAAACCCATTCGCGGCACTGCCGAACGCCTGTCTCTGATGAGGGGGCGAGGGGCGACACAAACGAAAAATGTTTGCACAGAACAGGGTCAATATGATGGATAAACGGAAGTAATGGAAGATGAAGCGCAACAGGGATCAACCAATTACCGATATTGGATATAAGTTTCTGTCACTACATCAGGCGCAGGTCCAAAACGGACTGGCCGAACTAAAAGGTTTTTGCAGACGGCTGTGAAATCATGGTTCAAACACTTCCTCGACTCCGTGGCGCTAAATTTCCAATTTTTGCACGAAGGCTTCATCAACAGAAGAATTGACAAATTTTCCACCAGAAAGCAAGGTCACACAAGATGTGCAAAAAAGACTATGCACAAATTCTGGTGGCCAGGGACAAAATAGACGAAATGGGTGAAATCAACGCATCACATAGGAACGCCCCTTCTCAAAAGGCGCGCGTCATGATGGCTCTCAAGTGTTCGCCCTTGTCTTGAGCCTCCCCTAACACAGCAGGCAGGCTGTGCAGTAGGTGTTTGAGGCCAGCACAGGTTCGGGTCGCATGCCAGACTACACTTTGTTGAATCAGATGGGCCACGTCATCAAAGAAGGTTCCTGGTTCCAGCGCATTTCTGGCTTCCGGCGTGCGATTGCAATGTCTTGCTGCTTGTTCTCCACCTGGGCCAAGGGACCAAATCGTCTGTTCCGCACCGCCTTCTCCAGCTCCAGCTTTGCCTCTTGTCTTCTCACGGAAATGCTAGGTGCATTGTCTCAAAGTCCATTTTCGTTCTTCCATAGCCTTCTTCTTTGAAGCAGTGAAGGCTGTGCCAGAGACCAACTGGACATAGCTCCATCCAAAGCATTCCCAAACCTTGGTCAATCCATCAGACAGCAGCCTCCCTTTGCTCACCCCGCCATTGGCAGTTGAGATCCTTGAGGGGGTCGTTGATGACCAACCCTGTAATTGCCACCCTTGTGGCTGTCGCTTGTTAATGACAACCATTGTAGCCAGCCGAATACCCGCAAGCCCCTGGATTAATTTGAGCCGTGCCCTTGTCCCCCGCCAGCCCCAAACCTTAAATTAACCAACCTCATCCAGAGGCCAACTACCCCGAATTGATTTCCTCAACGCAACTTATCTGAATTATTCCTCAGGAGCGCGCAGCCTCTCCACAACCTTTTGATCTTTGTCAACTAGACATTTCCCTAGCTTCGTCCAAAGCACGCTGGGAGCATGCCGACTAGCTTCATTCTCCCATTTCAACTGAGAAAACATTTGCTAACCGAGTGCCCTCCCCAGTTGATTTTTAGTGCGGGATAGTAGACTGCCTCACTCTTGTAGGGCTTGCTCCTGGAGTCAGGGACCCTGTCCTGGCTCATCCAGAAGTTCGTCACTTTGCGTTCAGGTGACGAGGTCCAGCCAACTTCCTCAGAGCACGCTCAGTCACCAGTGTACTGTTGCAAAGTGGCTCCCTTCTTCCACTAGGGGCACAAAAGAAGCTTTCAAAGTCGGCTGGGAGCTCGGTGATGGCGTAGTATTTTTAGCGCCTTGTCTAGGTGAAATATGCCTTCGGTAGCATCCCAGGCCCTTCCCTTCACCGTGCAAGGTCATTGCCTCTTTTGGCCAAGGTCATTTTCTTGGCGTACAAGAGAAGTCCCTTCCTGTGCTTCTTGTGAGCAAATTCTCATGTGCTTTCCCAGCATAGGGGGTGGATCCTCATGGTGCAAGACACAAAGCTCCTGGCTACCAACTACAAAAGATCCCAGACGAAGTCGGTGAACTCGATTTCAATCGGCGCAGGTCATGATGGCTCTCAAGTGTGCACGCCCGCCCTTGTCTTGAAATGACCGCTATGCACATGCCGACATGTTTTCAGGCTGAAAACTTACAAGCAGAATCTGAAAGATGTTACCACTTCGTGTTCTGGGCAAAGATCGAAAGCCCCACAGATGGGTTGATATCCTTTCCCATTTTGGGGTTCAAAGCGGGTCGCAGCGGTGCAGTTCGACAAAAGCCATGAGAACAAAAGATCGAGCCTTTACCTCCCAGCCAGGTCCAACTTGGCTTACGAGATTCTCAAGCTGCTGAATACCTGAGGCTGAAAGCCGCAAGGGAGCCCTTTGCCAAACTGGAAGTTCAGCATTTCGCCAAAGGTTCGCCCAAGGTTCCTTTCACCAAAGTTCAGCAGATTTCTCAGGATTTCTCAAGCTCTTTGGTTGGGAACCATACCAAACTAAGAAGCTAGAAAGCCAGCCAAGCCAGCTTGAAGAAGCGGAGCGTCCACAACAAAACAAAAGTATCAATAGATTCCAAATATATATATATATATGTATATATATACTATATACAAGGACTTGGCCACGTCGCAGTCAGCGTGAACGGCCTGCTCTTCTGGCAGAGGTTCCATAAAGTTCACTGTCGCCTTGCGACTGGGCAAGGTACTGCCAAGTAGGAGCTTGGAAAGATAACTTCGTGACAAGCTATGGATTCTGAAAGTAGTGAATCTGTGGCTCGTGAGCAGGGCACCTCAAGCTGTTGAGAGAACTCATTAATAGCAAGTGTTGGAGGTTCAAACACTGTGATTGTCAATCGGGGCGGATTCTGATTCATAACAAATGTTTTCCTGGTACTTGGTACTTTCTGGCTCTCTCAGGGTCTAGCTCTGCTCCAATTGACAATTGAAGTAGGAGAAGACTCAAAGCAAAGGAGTCTCATCTTGCCGATCTTGCCATCTCTGCAAGATTCGGTGAACTTTGACGATGACCAAGAAAGGCTGAGAGGCTGCCTAAGGTGTTCAGGGGGCATTCTGAGCTTTCCTGATTGTACCTTGGTGCAAGGACAAGATCGGAACAGAGTTGTTCTCGGACACGAATGAGTGCCATTTCCCTGCCCATTGCTTAGATAATTACTGCGAACTTCCATTCCCGATTTGCATGTCCAACCCCCCTCTCGTCCTTTGTCTGCCCCTCCCTTCCTCTCCGTTCCTGCCTCCAAGGCCATTGAAATTGGGATATCATAGCTCCTCATGTGCATTCCGGCGCCATATCCGTATCCTGGGGCAGAGAAGTGAGAAGTGTTGGAGCCATCGAATCTTCACAACAGAACGAATCAAAACTAATGCGTTCAACATAGCAAAGTGCTCCCAGTCTCACTGGGAGAGATCTTCAAATGCCCTGGCGGCCCTCTCACAGAATCCTAATCAGCCATCTGAAATAGACGAACTGTGTATAAGCAGAAATCCTTCAAAATCCAGAAGGGTCTCAACATCTCCTTCAAAAGCAGATGGGCTTCTGTCAAGCGTGCGGGATCTGCTGAGTTTTTCTCAAACACCCCAGCGTTCACCCTCCAAAAACACCCTCCACGCCAATCTCAGTCTCAAGAGAATACATCACCAAAAATGACGTATTGACTATTTGTTACTAAATATCTAGCATCATCTAACGCATTATGCTTCGCACGTGCACATTGCCACGTTGTCCATCCAAACAGTGTGAATAATGTGTATGTTATATACATATAAATATAACATCCGATCAGATTCAGAACATGGTCTTTCACCTGCCTTCGTTCTAACATTCAAGTATAGCTCGCGAATTCAAGCCGATGTGTGAACCACCATGTTCATGCACCCGGTCCCATCTTTGCTACTAGTAGCTTCTTGTTCCTAGTAGTAAGGCCAGAAGCCCCTAGTAGCGCGTAGCAGTCTTGTTCCTAGTAGCGCTGCCCTTTGCTACTAGTAGCTTCTGGTCTGACCAAACACCCAAATCCAGGGACTCAGCATCGATCCCCCGCACCCCCGACGTGCCGCGTGCTCGCGGCGCTCGCGGCGCTCGCCTTGATTCATGAGATCCGCCCCTGGCAGCCTCAGAGCTTCACAGCATCCATCGGGCAGGAGCAGCGGACGGACGTTGTGGTCTCCAAACTGTGGAAGACTCGCCCCGTACAGTGTATCCGACTTGCTTCCAGATGACTTGTTGCTACGCTCCAGAGTAGACATGAGTAGACTCACACTTCCAGAAGCAGAAAGTTCAAGAACAAAGGGAGACACACACTCATGGATATGCGTACTGACTTGATAGCGGTGCCACACGCCAGCCTAAGAAACCCAAATCCTGAAAAATCAGGTGAAGGGGGGGTCTGAGTTCCTGTAGTTAAAGGCCGCGAATCGACGAGGCGACAAGTTGACGGCGTTCCGTGCGTGTCTGCAGCAACAAGAAAGTCATGTCGGTGAGGTTCTCGGCTTAGCCTCTCGCCATTCGAAGAAATGGAAAAGTGCAGGTACGTCAATCCGGCGTCCCGGATTGATATCACAGACCAATGCAAGCGTCTTTGTTAGTGCCAGACTTGCATGGTCCCTGGCACCCCCTGCTAAAAGCTCAAAACAATCCGAAAGGATCCCTATGATTCCAAGGGTTACACACACACACACGCCTCCCCGAAGGGAGGCATGTGTGACCTCCATCCTGCCCGGAAAGGAGGTAGGCACATGTGCACGCAAAAGGGACAGATGAAAAGGAGGAGGACAAGACAGACAAAGGTGTGTGTGGTTGCCGATGAAAAGGAACCAAGTGAAGAGGGACAACCGATGAGCCAAACCTCATTGTAACGAACCTGGGCCACCTGAACCTCGCTGTAAGTAAAGTACGCGTGCGTGTATGTGTACAAGCTAAGGTCCGGACGAAAGTGCGCGCAAGAGAAAGAAAGGATGAGGATGAAGAGACATGAAGACAGAAAGACATGAAAGAAAAGAGGAAAAAACCGTCTGCGGGGACAAACCGATGACAAACCAAACCTCATTAGAAAAACCTGTTGCAGAAGCCTAGTTTGCTTGTAAAGCACGCCGCGCGCGAGGAAAGAAGGGGCAGAGGGAGGAAGAAAAGAGAGGGAAAGAAAGAAGGAGACAAAGGTGCTCCCAGCTACGACACATGCGTCCAGGGACACACCAAAAAGAAGGGCTCCCAGCCATGACGAAGCATCCAGGGACACCCAGGGAAGAGGGTGAAGAGAGGAAAGAGAGAAGGAAAGAAAGAGAGAGGGAGAGAAAGGGAGAGGAAAGGAAGGTGTTCCCAGCTACGAACAATCGTCCAGGGACACACCCAAGAAAGAGAGGGGAGATCCTGAGTATTGCATTGAGGAAAACCCCAGAAAGCAAAGAAAGAACGGGGAGGGAAGGGGGAGAAGGGGGCGCTAAGTGCTCGACAGGTTCCAATGAACCTTAAACTTGCTTTGACCGCTGTGGTCACCTTGTGCCTTGCCGAAATGGCTGGCTGCTTCGACCGCTGCGGTCACGTAGAGGCATGAGCCAACTTGGAATTCCAAAGATGAGACAAAAATCATCGTACGTACGGCCTAGGCCACCTTCGCCCGCTCTGGGCATCTACATCTCCGGGCAGGGGAGACAACGACGTACACCCGTTCGACGGGTCCACGGGAGGCACTCTGCGGGCTCATCCCGGGTTGGCACGAAGCCAAAGACACTCATGGATATGCGTACTGACTTGATAGCGGTGCCACACGCCAGCCTAAGAAGCCCAAATCCTGAAAAATCAGGTGAAGGGGGGGGGTCTGAGTTCCTGTAGTTAAAGGCCGCGAGTCGACGAGGCGACAAGTTGACGGCGTTCCGTGCGTGTCTGCAGCAACAAGAAAGTCATGTCGGTGAGGTTCTCGGCTTAGCCTCTCGCCATTCGAAGAAATGGAAAAGTGCAGGTACGTCAATCCGGCGTCCCGGATTGATATCACAGACCAATGCAAGCGTCTTTGTTAGTGCCAGACTTGCATGGTCCCTGGCACCCCCTGCTAAAAGCTCAAAACAATCCGAAAGGATCCCTATGATTCCAAGGGTTACACACACACACATTGCGCACGATTCCATGTTACCCCCATCCCCAAGCTTACCGTACCAATATGAGATCGAATAATAAAGCTGGATCTATAGTGATAATCAATCAGCAAAGATCAATGTCGGTCCACAGCAAGCGATGTTAATCTTGTATATCGTCTCGGCGTATTATAGTACTAACAACTCTTGGAAAGGCCTGCCAAATTTTGCGCCGTCAATTATAATTATATAATTACGTCAATTGCTTGCCAAGCTTCCCTGCATAGCCTCAGGAAAGGAGGCTGTGCTGTGGCTACCCACTTGCTCAGTGCTTCAGACTTGGCCTATAAAGGGACAAGCTCCTATGCAGTCGAAGTAAGCTTCTGCTAGGTCAAGGCTCACGCTTGGATTGCTAATAAGGTTGTTGCTTGGTGGATAGGAAGCGTTGGACTTCATAGATAAGTACATTCTCTTGGCGGCGCAGCCTGTGGAATGTTCAGAGCCCGCCAAGAAATCTGCCTCACAACCCCTGGACCTGCAGAGTGGCTGGCAGCCATGTGTCTCTAATCGTGATTCTAGACACCCTAGAAGGCAATAGAGTTTCATCTCGGGTGTGATCGGCTCTTGCTGGTGCAAGCAGAAAAGGAACCTTGAAAACTTAAACACATTCATCTTTACCTTCGAGGCTCTAGGGAAAGTAATGTCAAGGGCATTTCTGTGGACCACATCCACGCTTCCGGTCTTTCAAAGCACCACCTGCCCAAAATAAGGCACCACAGACACCACCTATCGGAAGCTGCAGCTAGGTGACGCATGTCCAATTGACTAACATCCTGTATATGATTGCCCATCATCGTGCGATAGGCCGCCCGTGTGCTTGGGTGATGACTTCACAAAACCTCGGCCAGTTTTCGGTCAGCTGGGCGATCCCCTGTTGGTCTCGATCCGGGCGATCCTGGCATTGGGAAACGCAGGGAAGGCGTTATACAAATCATAAATCAAAAGGGACTCTTCTGGTCCTCACACAATCCACACAGAATGTCACAGAAGGTCAATGTGGCAATTGATGCGCATACCCCCGTGACCACCGTGCACCAATTTCCCAAGAGGCTTTTGCAATTTCAAGTGACCTGCAGGACCCCTGACATGCCTGACATCCCCAGCAAGTCAACCAAGTGACGCCGCCAGGGTGCTCAGTGCAAAAATATGCCTGAAGCAATAAGTTCCTATAGATTTGAGAGATTTCCGCTGCGGCAGGAGCGGCGGCGAAAATCAAAGCATTGACCGGGTGGCACGTTGTTCAGAACCTGGGATTTGGTGGGCTCTGGTGAAAGGTTGGTTGCCGCCTTGTCAATTCCAAGTGGTACACAAGTTATGAGCTGGCAATCAACCAAATGTTGGAAATGTTGGAGCTACACACATATGTCCACGAGGGATGTCAATGACACAATCTTGCCTCATTTTATGGGCAAATTGTCCCAAAACTGTTGCCACGTGGGTATTGAGAGGTCTGGCAAGCACCAGCCGCGGTCATGTGCCCGCCAAGTGGGTCGTCATGTGCCCATATGACCCTCAAAGGGTTTGACAAGAGAAACGCGTGCTACCTATGCCCAACCTTTCCATGGCTTGTATGTTCCATCCGGGTTGAGCGTCTTTGTCTTGTTCAAGCCTCTGTAAGGACCACAAAGCAAGCTTTCGCCCAGCCAAAGCAAGATTGATACCGAGCCAAAGTGCCAACCTATAGCAAATCAAATCTCGGGAAGGACCTAAGTTGGTAGAAAAAGGCAACCCAAAGACCCAAAGAAAGTTCAGGATGCATGGTTCTGAATTTTCTCCAGCTACTGGTACAAAAAAAGAGTGAAGGGACGACAAACCAAACCCACTACCTTGCTGCCTGCCTTGAAAACGGGCTGCCAAAACTGGGACTATTTCAATAACATTCAAGTCTTCAACCACATAGTTTATCATATTTGGCCTATCAATATGAGTAAGACATGGGGAGACCCAAAAGTAAAGACCGCCGCATGGCCAACCCTGGACCCTGGAAAAGTAGTGAAGAACTAAGAATTCTGCAACGAATCCCAAAGTTGGCACCAGCCTCCGGCGAGCTGGGGCAGCTCTCTGGCGTGAAGGGCGGAAGCCTGCAGAAGAGGCCATCTGCACCAGCTCTGGAATTTTGTTATGAGATGTTATGAGCATATTATTCCAACAAAACCATACCAAAACCACCTTGTTGTCGATTCTCACACACAATTGTCCATGTTCACAGTGTCTTCTCCCAGACTACAGATGTACAAACAGAGGCTGCAATTGAGCCCAAAAGGAAAGTATATAAGTAGGAGAACATCGAGATCATCGGGAGGGCTGGCCAGTGGGGTCGGAGCCCCTGTGGTGATCGCATGGTGCAACACTGCATGGATCTTACGTTAGTTCAAGGGTAGAATCAAGCACTGCCTTCATCCACCAAGATTCGGAACCCCAGTGGCGGAATCTGCCGTTTGTCCAATGCTGATGGGATCAAAGTTTTCTACGATAGACGTTAATGTTGCCCTGCATGTTCACGACGTGTGCAGGCACTTGTTACTACTAGTAAGGCACTTGTTACTACTAGCGAGGCACTTGTTTCTAATAGCAAACATTGTTACTACTAGTGAGGCACTTGTTATTGCTAGCTTTATTGTTACTAGTAGTAAGGCACTTGTTACTACTAGCGTGGCACCTGTTACTAGGCAGGTACGAAATGAACAAAAAAAGTGTCCAGAAATTCCTTCCGCCCTGGGTCTCCCGAACTCACTGGGCTTCTCCACCCTGGCGGTTCAAATAAATCGCTCCAAGCTGCACCGCTGCTTGAAAAAGGTCATTGTGATGTAAATATGTTTTATTTAGGTGTCAAGTAAGTGAGACTCCAGAATTTCTTCATTGCAGTGAACTTCTTTGGAGTGAACTCCCCAAGTCGCCATCTAAACACATGAGGCGATTCGTTGACTCAAGATCTCCGCCGCCTTGAGCCAACGGTGGCTGGCCCACACCCTGACTCCCTGTCTTGGCCATGAGATCTAGGCGGGTCAGGTTCAGATATCTTTTGAAGCTGGTTTGCCTGCTTGGATCAAAGATTGATTGAAACTAAAAATGCTAAAACTTCACTGAAAAACCGAACCATCACTATACCATCTATACCTCACTTTGCCCCGCTTTCTGGCTTCTTTTCGGATCACTGGCTTCATTGGGTCATGGACCGTCCCTCGGTCTCCCCACTACCCCCACTTCCCCGCCACACCTAGCGCGAGATGCATCCAGCCTGCGGATAAAACTGGTCCCCTGCAAAACCACTGAGGTTTCTCAGCACTATTGGTTGCGCTTGGCTCAATAGTGAGCCAAGGATAAACTCTGGGGGATCGTCAGGAATGATGTTTGTACTCGGATTCCAGGCCACTCAAACACAAAAACGATGGCAAGAACGTCTCAACTGAGGCAACCGAGGGCAGTAATTTATCTTGTTTGCGCGAAACCCTCAAAACAAAATTGGTGGTCAATTGGTCTAGAAGAGTTTTACTGTAAGCAAGTCGTCATTAAGAGCCCAGTCACCTCACCAGGATTTGCAGCAAGTCAAATCAGAATTGACAGAACATCCTCCACTGAAATAGAATCCTCGTTAAAATTTCACAGGTGAGGTTGGGCCTGTGATTTTATAGTGGGACATGGGTTGCAGCACTACAAAATGCATAGACCAACCTAGAATTTGACTATAGAATGCCTGGCCCACCCCCACCCCCCAAGAGAATGGACAGAAAATTACTATATAATGACTGGCCTGAATGAGCATATCTCAGGAGGAGCAAGCAAATAAACTACTACATAATGACTGGCCTGACCTACCTTGACGATGGATTTCTCGACTTGTCGGACTGTGATCTCCGGAAAACGGGAACTCCGTTTCCGACTCGACGAGTGTACTCTTCGACCATCCTCAAGTCGATTGCAAGGCCGCACTACAAAAAGCAAGTCAAATCTTTTCTCTTCTCTGGCATTCGCGTCTCTGTGATCTCTTTGTCTCTACTCCCTGGGATCCTTCGGGCAGGTCAAAGCTCAGGCTTTCCCCCGATCTCCAAACAAGGACCTGCTGCACATAGGTATTCTATGTGGCCGAAAAAAAACAACCCAAGGCAGAGACTACAGCTTCTCCAACACAAAAAAAAAGTATCCAGGACAGTTATGGATCGCTTCGCTACAAAAAAAAGTGCTCGCTACAAAATGAGAAAGAGAAGGGCGGCATATCGCTTGTCAATGTTTCACACTACAAGATGAAGGACATGGTTCAATGGAGTGCTGTAGCTCCTGGCAGTTGCAATTACTAGCAGTGAACACGGATTTGCAGGGGCATCTAAAATGAATCGCATAAGCCACGCCATTTCCACAAAGTCAAAAGAATACACAGATATACACAGAAGGATACAAAAAGCTTGAACACACTAGAATCGATACAAGTTCTCAGTGGCTCTTGAAGTATCCTTGCTTCCTGCAGCTGCCACTCACTAGGATATCTTTGCGCTAGTAGTAGCCGCAGTCTTCTCTGCGAAAAAGAAGTCAGCGATCTCCTTGATTAGCCTGAGGTAGCCAGAGCGAGATGGCGGAGAGCGATTCAATTGATCTTCGATAGTCCGGAACAATTTCTCCACAGCTTCCCCGTAGGCCATCTGGCCTCGCAAGCTCCGGTACCTGAGCAATATGCTCACTACAAAATGCTCAGGTATAACATATTAACATATATTAAAGTTGATGGCATTTCATTTTGTATCGTTGACGCATCGAGCTGCATGATGCTCAGACAATCAGGCGCAACCTTCAACAAATCCTCAACTGTAAAGCTCTGCGCTCCATCGAATGCCATACGGCAGCGTCCGGAAGAATCAAACACTGCCGAGCTGGGGAAGGCATCAGCATGGAGTGAGTTCAATCGCTTCAGCTGGGTCTGAATTGCCAGATGCCCAGCCTGACTTCTTTTGTAATCCTTCGCGCAAGGGTTGTCTGGGCAAGTCGGCTTCTTCTCCGGCTTCTCTTCAGGCTTCTTGGGAGCCTTCTTCTTGAAGAAGGTGTCGGAAATGACCTTTTTTTGGAGCAGCCTTCGCACTCGGCTTCTTGGGCTTCCTTCCGCGAACCATTGTTGGCCCGATCTCCCGCATTTCGAGGTTCACCACTCGGGATAGAGCTTGTGCACTCTCTTCTGAAAGCACCACTTTGTAGAACCCCGTGTTGTCGAAAGGCTCAGCACCTGGAAAAGGAATACAAAATGCATCAGGCTGTTGGATTGACAAGTGGGCAAGACCAGCAGACATTATATATACTATATTATACTATATTACTATATTTTTAGCTATTTTTAAGTATTAAAACGTAATATATAGTATATAGCTGCAACGTCGTCGGTTCTGATTTGCTTGTATCCGAGGAGCAACGCACACAGTCTAAGATGCACACCAATCCTTCCAAGCGAAGAGTCCAAACTTTTGATGAAGAGCTGCATTTCCAATCCACTGGAGGCACTTGATCCATGTCCATGATTTCAAGCTCAATGGCCCTGAATGCGACGCAGGAAGCAACCGGAGTTTTTCCTGCATACAATCTAGGCTTCCGTGTCCCCTTCCACACTGACAAAATCATGCCCAGCTCCAAGGACGGCTTCTTGCTAGGCGTCTGGAAAATGACAATGTTCCCAGGCCTCAAGCTACGACCAACTACAAACCAATAGAACCGTGTAAGAAAAACATATCTACATTAAGTGCTTATTTTATAGCAAACTCACCTCTAGTCAAAATTAACGCAAAAAAGAACGATGCTACAAAATGAAAAAGAATTGAAAAATATTAAAAAAACTAAACCATGTGTCTTTATATCACGCATTAAATTTATAATGCAAAATTTTAATCGATCGCAGGTTGTGCTGAAGCAAATCCAGGATTCATGATTCGGTCGACTGGAGAAACTTCAACCTGCAGCTCTTTCTGCGCTGACCGCACTTGCTCCCTCCAGCCATCCAAGCGGCTTGCTCGGCTGTGGTAGACAGGGTCGAGCTTTTCCGCTTCAATCTCGGCCAGGCGTCTCTCGTTATGCCTAGCAAAAGGGAGATCACTACAAAATGATAAAGACAAAATGAATCAGCACTACATGAAGTATGTTTGCAACATATTGCAAAAAGAGAGACTGAAACGTACTGAAGCTCAGCCTCGCAACTGATGCCAATTTAGCCCCCCGCGACGCTTTGCGGGAGCTCCTCGCATTCTTGATGAACCCGGTGTCAATTCCTCCACGAGCTGACCGAAGCCTCACCGCTAAGCGAAATAGCAAGTTGAAAATGTCTTGGCGGCCTTGCATCTCAAAAGCTTCCAACAAGGTTGACGGCATCTTGTTTTCTTTCGCTGCATTCTTGGGAGATTTGGACGACTCCAAGTGAAATGGCTCCATGACATTCGGCTTTGTCAGCAACTCTTGGACTTGGTCAAGGTCAGGAAGCTCACCCAAGTCCCTGGATACAACCTCATCCTTTTGGGAAACTGTGGGATCAACAGGATGATCCCCCTCAGCTGCTCCCTGCAAAAGGCGCTGCTCATCTTGCAAGACTTTCAGGAATTGCAAGCACTCCGGATCTTCTGCTACACCAGGCTTCTCGGGCTGCCCACCCTCCTCTGCACCATCTTCCTCCATCTCATCTTCTTCAGGCGCAGCAGGAGCAAAGAAGTCTTCATCCTTGCAGGCTTCCTCGTACATGTGTTTCAGTTTCTCTTCTGCGACGCCACTGCACACCGAGGCAAGCTTCAAGCTTGCAAGAAGAGCGTTCTCGCAGCAAGTGGCAAACCTCAAGGACAGATGAATGGAAAAGGATTTCCCAAATGTAATTTTTACTACAAAATGATATGTATGTCTTGTATGTTTTGTGACGCTACATATTGCATGATATAGTACATAAAACTGTACAACCAATTGACAATGACTAGGAATGACTAGGGCCTTTGCAAAACGAAGGAACCCAAATAATCCCCAATATCATCCAATATCAATGAATATAAGTTGGCAAATTTGGGTAACAGCCCAGCATATGCTCATCGCAATGCAATTTGTAGTGGCCAAGCAACTCCGAATCTGTTAGTGGCGCCTCAACCCGTGGAACCTTTGGTTTGCAATGGTTCAAGGCCTTGCCAGTTCTCTGAGCCTGTCTCGCAGACGCAAGGAAGAAAGACCTTGTTGTGAGCTTGCCTGAGCTAGACTGTCTGCGAAGATGCCCAAAGTTCTGTTCTATTGGCAATTCTGAGATTCTTCCAAAACCTGTCTCCCAGCACGAAAAGGTTGGAGACTTGCTGACTGCCATGGCAACGCTGTTCAGCGCCGCCGCCTGCAACGTTGCGACCGTCTGCCTGGCCATAAAGCATGCACCACGTGGCAAACCAAGCTCGTTGGCCTTGCGTTCGCTGAGAATGCGGAACAAATCCAGGCATATGAAGCCGCTCAGGCTGCACTCGGCCCGTTGAGCCAATGTGAGATCCTTGTGCAAGGGACCTGCCATGCAAAGGGCGACTGTGACGTTGTGGACACACATCCCCTTGAGGGACCAATGCACGCTCATGGACGCAAGCGTTCCTTCCTCAGTGTTCGGTGGCCCACTACAAAATGACTTACTTTCAAGTTGACATGAAAATTTTGTCTATTGACCACTCTGTTGAAACCCCCACAGCCATCTAAACAATGACAAGCTGCCACTGTATCAACCAAGTAGTAAGGATTCAGCAGCATGCTGTTCAATCGGTCTGACATTGGATTTGCTCGCGAGAACGCGACCGGTGGACATCCATGACTGATCAGTTGACTCGAATCCGTCCAGACATTGCCATACCACAGTGTTCTCAAATGACTACATAGCTGGCCGCTTGAGTTTTTGGTTGCGTGGCCTAAGCAAAGGGATCGCACAAAAACCATACCGTCTACAAAATGACCCATTTAAAAAAAAAACTCAACGCAAACTGACCTGCGCATTGTATAGCCAGCTAAGCTGCATGGCCCTGGCTGAGCGTAGAACGGCTCTCCACGGTATAGGCACACAGCAATCGGCAATCGAGGCAGTTTGTTGGGTGGCATCTGGCGGTGCTTCAGTTCTGAGAAGAAGGGTACATCCTTCAAAGATTCACGGTCTATGTCTGTGAAGTCTCCATGAATGCACTGCCTGATAAAGGCATGAGTGCAGTGGGCATCAAAGGAAATTCCACAAATCAGGCCGTTGCTCTCAACGAGGATTTTGCCAACGATTTCCATCATTGCCCAACATCCTTTGTGGGTCGCGTGCACACCGCGGAAGGCACTTTCAACTGGTAGAGAGCAAACTGATAGTGGAGCTTTGTCGGAACCAATCGGATCAAAGACCAAGAAATCCAGCATACACTTGGCCTTTGGAATGTTCTCGACCTCAAGCCCTTCGCAATCCAAATCGATGAATGCGATTGCCTCCTGTCCAGGTGTGTATGCCCCCCCCAACCAATCCACGCTTCTGATGAAGGGTGGTCTGGCAAAGACAGGCAGTCAGGTAGGTAGCGTCAAAGTTGGCCCAAAGTCTACCTGAAGACAACTACAAAAGCATACAACATATAAAAAAGCTACTAAAAGCAATGAAGTATTACATTTTGTAGTGCCTATGAGTGTGCTTATGCATGCTTATGCCATCTTATGCCTACGTGTTTCCTGCGGAAGGTTGCATAATTCAAATACCAAGTTGCGCTTGTTGCCGGTGTCATGCAAGGGATACCTTTCATCGCACAAGCCAAAGTTCTGACTGAGGACTCCTGGAAAGCACAGCGCTAATGCTGGGGCTGGAAGGCTTTGGAAAGCCAAATCATCCAGGCTGGTTTTCAGAGCGCCAGCTGTGATTCCAAACCTTGAGGTTGAAGCGTCCAAACATGTCAAAACACAGACACTACAAAATGCATTTACAAAAGAGAACACAATCAAAACACACACATTGAGACATGATATAGTATGTATAGTAGGGACATATAACTGTAAGGGTTTATTCTTTCTACGCAGGGGGGGCAATGTTGTCCCTTGAGTCGTCATTTGCTTTGTCTCTGCTACAAAATGCAAACAAACCAAAAAGATCCAAAAAGCCTGTTCCAAAACAACATACGCATATATATATATAGAGAGAGAGAGAGTCATTTGCTTCGTGTGAAAACTATGAAAACTCATGGTTTTCGGATATTTGAGACAAGATGCTCCTTTGCCAGTTGCTTGTTGCCTCCGCAAATGGCAAGAGATAACCCAGCGTTTGCGATCAGGAGAGCCTCATGCTCCGACTCGTTCCCACGCCTTCCCGACATCGTGGTAATACCTTTCTGCTCCTTGTCAATCTTTCTTAGGCATTGAAGCGTCAGGCCATGGATCAAAGGATGGGCATGCAGTTTTCCGTTCAAAGCACCCCGCGCCACCTTCAATGATGCGATTTCTGCTTCTCCCCCTTGCCCTGAAGCGATAACCGCCGACAGGCGAGCCAAAATGTCTGCAAAGTTTGCTGGAACTGAAGAAGTGTTGAAGTCCAAACAAGGCTTCACAACCGTGGAAACGAAGGTGGTGTAAGCATCAGTGCAACTGCTTTGAGGATGGCTCAACCAGTTTGCACGCACGTATTGCTGCAACTGTCCTGGCTTGAGGGCGATGATCTCTTCCGTGCGTGTCTGATCTCGCTTGTATGTCTGGCTCTCCCTGATTTCTTTCTCAACCTCCTCAGCAGCCGCTGCACCCTGAAAAAAGACGGGCGCTAAGAAGCCTTGCAAATAGATGCTTCATAGAGAATCGGGAAATCGTTCTTGCCACGGAGTGCGACCCCAACAGCTTCATACATTCAGGGCACGCCGAGTTCGGCGCCTCCGCTTCACGGGAGCATGTTGCGGATCTCATGTGCCATGTATCCTGGTTTGCATCCCGCCAATAGCTATGCTTTGCAAGCTGCTTGATGTTCGAATAGCTAGCCCAAAGCTCAAACTCTCGCTTCCAAGCAAACAATGAGCCTCCCAGCTTGTGAGTTATTCTGCAAACTACCACCACAAATGTTATACAAAATGACTACACCAAGCAAATACCTGTGACATATATCATATTGTCATTTTATAGAAAGTATGTGATGTATCTACGTTGGATTGTTTTTGGGTGATTTGAACTCAGCGCCTGCTGAACTCTTGTCGCTGAAATTGATTCCTTGGCATGGAGTGACCTGCCCGGCACCCTTCTCCATCACTTTCTCGTCGTGTTTGGCTTGGTTCCTTTGGTGAGTGGAACCCTCCAAATGCTGTCCCAGGAAGTGCTTGACCGCGTACAATTTCATGAGATGTAGCTCAAAAACCTTACCCTGTGGAGCAGACTTGGTCTTGCATAGTTTGCAACGAGCAGGCACTCGCTTTCCCCACTCACCTGGATTCAAGAGCTCAATGAAATTGAACTTCTTCAAGTATTCCTTCGGGTCCTCCGGTTTGGAGTCCACTTCGTCGTCATCCTTCTTGCTGGGCTCCTCTGCCTCCTGTGGCTCCGCGTTGCATCCATGATCGGCTGTGTGAGGTCATCCAGGAACGGGTCCGATTCTCCTCCCCAAAACACCAGTGGCTACAAAATGCAAATCTTTCACCTAAATTCAATCAACTATATAGACCTTTCATATTGTAGTTACAGAGCATTCAGCTGCGTTTCCACATGTTCCCACCCCTTTCCTGAAACCGCCTTCTCAAGGAGCATCTTCAGGTGCTCAAGATCCGGGTTGCAACAACTGAAGAGGAAAGTGCACGCCTGGCAGTTACCAGTCAAGTCTCCGTTGGCCATCCGGTTTTGCAAATCAACGTAGGAGCCGTCTGGGCAATCTTTGACTCTCTTCACACCAGCAAACCTCGGCTCTCATTCGACTACAAAATGAAAACTAAACTGACTGAAAATAGCTTTTAGATCCAGTTTTAGGATTTTATAGGAGCCTGCGAGTGAGCCTGTGGGTGCAAATGAACGCCGATTCGGGCCCCGCCGCTGGCCAACCCAAAAGGAAGATTGCAACTTGCTACTCCAAGGAACTTGCAGTGGATGTGCTGGAATTTGGGCCAAGTCAGTCCGATTCTGGCCATGTACTGCTTAACCACCTTGCTTGTGACCACGCTCTTGCTCGCCACAGCCTTGCGGCAAGTCCGCTTGTGACGCTTCCTCTGGATCGGGCACCCCAACTCCAACTCATCCTCTTCTTCTCCCACCTCAAACTCGGCGCGAGGATCTTCACCCGGCTCTCTCTTGACCTTGACAGGCGAACGTGGCACTTCTCTCCCTGGCCTTGCCAGGAATCCACGAGAGGCCCTCTTCTGTCCAAAGTCCGCGGGCCTGCAATCATTGACGTTCCTGGGCGGCTTCTCAAGCTTTGTGGTAGATGGAGGATCCGCGCTCGGTGGTAACTTCTTTGGAGGGGTTGCTAGCTCATCACTGCCTCCCGAAAACGCGCCATTGTCAAGCTTCTTTGATTTCTTGGGTTTCTTGGCTGCAGACTTTTCAGCAGCACTCTTCCCAACCTTCTTTGGACCAGTGTCCTTCTCCTTCTTCTTATCCTTTTTCTTCTTCTTCTTCTCCGCTTTGTTCTTCTTCTTCGTCTCCTGCTCATTTGGATCCAAGCCATCATCATGGCTCTGCTCGTCATCGTCCTGGTCATCGGTTCCCTCATGTGGAGGCTCATAGGCATGAAACTCGTCTACAATGGCATCCATCCTGAACAAGAAGAACAAATCACGCCAGTGTGGCACTTTGGCAGCTTCCAGCCACCAGTGCTTGAGCTCCTCAGGTGTCTTAATTCAATCACTGCACTACAAAATGACCAAAACATTGGTATCAACCCATAATTCAAAAGAGAACTCATTTTGTATTAGTGAGAAGTCTCCTTCCGTAGTTGCGCAATGCGATTGCGGCTGACGTGTTCATCTGGATCTTCTAGCACGGCTGCAGGAAAACCATTCTCCCAAGATAACATTGTCCACAAGCCACAGTTGCCATCTGCGGGAACGTTTTCCATGTGGATGTCCAGGCTCAAAAAGTCCTTCACTGCCTGTGACTCATCCTGCAACTGCTCTTTTTCTTCTTCGAGGGAATTTTGCCAAGCTGCAAAATCAATTGGATCCATCTTCTTCGCTTTCTTCAAAAGCGCCTCCATGTCTCTAGCATTCTTGCCTTCACGGAGCATAAGATCTTTCACAGTGCTCACTTGGCACTCATCCCAATCCTCTGCCGAAAGCTGTTTCTTGTGCCATCCAGGTTGAAAATGATTCAAAGTCAAAAACTCCCCCTTCTTGAAGTCAGCCCGCGTAGCGAGGAGAAACCACGTGTCTTTGTCACCAAAGTCAGGATCTGCACTCAAATCTGCGACTGTCACGTTCTTGACTTCGGAAATGATTTGCGCCACAGGTCGGGCGCATAGATCATCATTGTCTCGCATTACACAAACCATGTTCTTGTTCCGAGGCAGGCACAGGATCAGCATGTCCAGCACGGTGACATGCACTCCCATTTTAGCCACCATGTTGGCGTAGGCAGCCTTAGCCACTCGAATAACTTAAGGCGGACGGCGGACGTTTTCTGGTAAACCTGACCCCGCTACAAAATGGCGCCCACTAGGAACTACCCACTACAAAATGGTATACCGGTCACGCAGAAGCTAGTCGCAATGTACTCTACGCTGAATTCTTCGAAGCATGCTCCCCGAGAGATGTAGGAGCCTGGAATTACAGACTCTAAAGTGCTCCAAAACAAAGACGCTACAAACTGAACAGAATGCTTCAAGGCATGTTCATTGATGGAATTTGCATTTTGTATAGGTTTTGGGTTTTATATTATATAGTGTCCCTGCCTGCGGGAACCTGTGCGACGATAGCAATGGTATCCTGGCAAACAACCAGGAAGTGCCATGAGACTCAACTCCATGTACCTGGCTCTGCCTCCTCCGTGCCAGGTTCCTTCTTGATAGTCACGTCTCCCTACGAAGAATACGCACAAAAAGGATCAATAGGTGTGGGGTGGGCTAATGAAAATTCAAACGAACGCATAAAGAAAGTGAGCCACCACACCTTCTTTTCCTGTGTTGCTTTGATGCCAGGCACCTGGCTCCCAGAACCAAATCACGCTACAAAATGTGAAAAAAAAATCAAAATGTGAAAAACAAGTAAAGTATATATGTGTAAATGCTCCGTTCCATTCCAGCATGCCTTCTGTTTGCTCTCAGGCTTGCCATTGGGTTCTCCTGGAAAAGAGAAGACTGTCCAGCGCATACAAAAGACTACAAAATCAAGAACACATGTGCAAAATACAGATTAGAATGTGAAATCATTATCATATAGTAAAGTATCTGCTGCCGCTCTACTCAAAAGCACTCAGTCTTTTTTTGAACGCTTCTGGGCGTGCTGTCCATCACCACTCAACAGCCATTTCAATGCCCACGAGAGTAGGTTGCACTCCGGGCAGACCCTTCAGCTCAGCCCTAGTAGCCACGCTTTCTCAAGCAATGCTGGCAAGGTTTCACGCGCTTCAGATCTTTCGAGTGAGCAATATGCCCGCAAGAAGGGAGATGCACAGCATAGCCTCTGCTAGATATCACCAAACTGTCAGGCAAGTCCGACAAAACCAGTTTCTGAGATGGTTTCTCTTCCACTGTGGTCTTCTTCGCGAAGCGTGGGTCAAGATTGCATATGGCCACCTGGTTCTTGCGGCGGCAGCACCAGGCCGTCACTAGGCACTGCACAAGTGAGGTCGCCAACACAATCAAAAGCGCAGCAAGTATCAAGATGTCCATACCGCACTACAAAATGATACAAATGCTTTTGAGCCCACGTTACTGCGTAAATGCTGCTTGCGGTTATGCATCTTCCAAGATCGTTTCATACCATCCAGTCCAAGGTGAATCAAAACGATCCTAACTGCTACCCACATCCCACCTTTCCCACCTCTCCTGCCGGTTGAACGGCACCTGCTCCAGGAGTCTCTCCTAGCCGCCGATGGTCCACAGTTCACTATATGTTTGTCTGAAAGCTCGACTAGAACAGTTTTCTTGAAATGTAACATGTTGTAGAATCCACACTCCTGGCTCGGGTGTCTTCTCCAAGTGTGAATCTTGATCCTGACAAGACAATAGTTATTGACGGTTATTGAAAACATATGAAAAATAGACATAAGAATGGACTACAAAAGGATAAAAAAGGTGCATGTCATTGCGTGTCAAAGCTATCCGTCACATTCTGCCAGAAGAGTGTGGCGGTGTCCTGCGGCCCTCCATCAGCAGCAGAAGTCTCTCCTGGCCGGACCGTCGGAAGAGTTCACTATGTTTTGTTTGGGTATGTGGTTTGAAGGGAAAAACAAACAAGTTGCATTTTGTAGGGATTCCACATTCTCATGATGCACAGCATGAGGCTCCTTGCTCGGGGCCTTTGTTCAAGTCTGAATGCACTTGGGCCTGTCAAGTCATTGAGGAAACGCCCGCAAAAAAAAGACATGACGTACAGAAGTTATCTGCCCAAGTGGGGCGAAAGCCTCCTCTGTGACTCTGCCAGGCCCCTGTTGCCCTCCATCGGCAGTAGGTATCTCTCCTGCCCCGCAAACGGTCCGAAGCAGAACGGTGGAGTCACTATGTTTGGATTGTACTTTTATTTTACTCACAACACTATGGACGTGACCATTTTGTAGAGACTCAGACTCTGCACTTTTGGGAACATTGACTTGTAAGACTCCTGAGTTGGGGATCGTTTGGAACTCTGGCCGCACTTCAACCTGCCAAGACATAAAGCATGAAGAAAACGTTTAAACCTTCGACTGGCCAATTGGGCTACAACCTTCTCTGTGCTTCTGGCAGATTCCTGTGGCCCCCCATCATCAGAACTATCTCCTGGCCGGCGATGGTCCGGAGCAGAAACGGTAGAGTTTAAGTTTACTATATTTTGTGTGATCCTTGAACTTTACACCAAACAGTACAGACTTGTCATTTTGTATACACACCACATTTCGGAAGTCTCCTGCGACCGGGGTTTTTGGCACCTCTGGTCGAGCTTCAACTTCAACCTGCCAAAAAATGGTCCTGTAGAAAGACCCTTCCAAAAAATTGCACAAACTCTGCCCACATGAATTCCGCACGCCTCTTCTTCTCTGCTTCTGGCGGGTTCCTGCTGTTCTCGATCGGCAGAAGTCTCTCCTGGCAGGACCGCCGGTGGAAAGCGTAGAGTAGAGTTCACTATATTTTGTGTGGTCCTTGAATTTCACACCAAACAGTATGCACTTGTCATTTTGTAGTTCATTTTGTATAGACTCCAGGAAGACTCCTGGCATCGGGACCGTTGGTTGCACCTCTGGTAGAGCTTCAGCTTCAACCTGCCCAAAAAAGGTCATGTAGAATGCACCTTCTAAAGAATGCTGAACTCTGACTCTGCCATACTCTGCCCAGATGAATCCTAAACGGGAAGCAAGCCTCTTTAAGTGCCTCTTTACTGTTTGCGGCGGGTTCGTGTGGCCCTCCATCAACAGGAGTCTCTCCTGGCCAGACCGTCGGGCCAAGTTCACTATATTTTGTGTGCTCCTGAAACTTCAAACAAAAAAACTATGGACAAGTCTTTTTGTATACGCTCCACATTCGAGGATACTCCTGACATCGGTATCGTTTGCACCTCTGGTCGAACTTCAACTTCAACCTGCCCAATACGGGCACAGTTACAGGCACATAGAAAGCGCCTTCCAAACATTGCTAAGAATCCTAAACGGGACGCACGCCTCTTCTCTGCTTCTGGCGGGTTCCAGCTGTTCTCGATCGGCAGAAGTCTCTCCTGGCAGGACCGCCGGTGGAAAGCGTAGAGTAGAGTTCACTATATTTTGTGTGATCCTTGAACTTCACACCAAACAGTATGCACTTGTCATTTTGTATAGACTCCAGGAAGACTCCTGGCATCGGGACCGTTGGTTGCACCTCTGGTAGAGCTTCAGCTTCAACCTGCCCGAAAAGGGCCATGTGGAAAACATTTGGAAAGCACTCTCTAAAGAATGCAAAAACTCTGCCCAGATGAATCCTAAACGGGACGCGCGCCTCTTCTCTGCTTCTGGCGGGGTCCCACGGTAGTCGACGCCGGCGAAAAGGAGCGGAGGGAGACTGTAGCCCTCCATCAGCAAAAGTCTCTCCTGCCCGGACCGTCGGTAAAAACATGTAAAAACATAAGAATGTATATATAGAGTTCACTATGTTTTGTGTGATCCTGAATGTTTGTACCAAAAACTATGGACTAATCATTTTGTATACAGTTCACATTCCTACGAAGACTCCTGGCGTTGGGGTCAATTGCACCTCTGGTCGGGCTTCAACTTCAACCTCCCAGAAAATGTATGAAAAGGATTGAAAAGGTAGATGAAAAGGTTATGTACAAAGTACCTTCCAAACATTGCCAAAAGACTGCCCAGATGAATCCTAAACAGGACGCAAGCCTCTTTTTTGTTTGTGGCGGGTTCCTGTGGCCCTCCACCAGTAGAAGTCTCTCCTGGCAGGACCGTCGGTGACTATATTTGGTGCGATCTTGTGGCTTTACACAAACAAAGTATGGACTTCTCATTTTGTAAACACTCGACTCCACATTCCAACAAAACTCCTGCCCCCGGGATCGTTTGCACCTCTGGTAGGGCTTCAAGTTGAACCTGGCCAAACGAGGTCATGTAGAAAGCACCCACCTTCAAAATGTTTGCCAACTCTGCCTAGATGAAGCCTGAACATCCTAAACGGGCGCAAGCCTCCTCTGCACTTCTGGCGGGTTCCTTTTGTTCTTGATCAGCAGAAGTCTCTCCTGGCCGGACTGTTGGTGGAAAGCGTGGAGTTCACTATGTTTTGTCTGGCTCTTGAGTTTTAGTGTCAACACAATTGATCTGGTCATTTTGTAGAGATCCCAGATCTACAGTAAGACTCCTGGAACGGGTGTCATGTGTAACTCTGGCTGCGGTAGGACCTGCCAAGAAAAATAAAGTTCCAGAGACTTCAAAAATAGCTACTTCGCGTCTATCCAACTCTGCTCCGAAAGCCTCTTCCGTGCTTCTGGTGTTGTCTTTCAGCGTCACATCTCCAGTAGCCACTCCTGTCTGCGAACGGACTGGCCGAAAGAGGCAAGAACAATTCCACCCACTATATATTGCATATATGTTAAATTTTTGAACCACTACCTATCAAGCATACATTATGTAGTGACTTGCTGTAGTTCACAACATGTGAAGTCTCCTGGCTCTGACACTGGTTGCGATTTTGGCGCTGGGTCCTATCAGAAGCGAGACAAAACCCGGGAGAAACAATCCATAATTACATTATATTACATTGCCACTAGCCTTGGGCGTCTTCTGTTTGATCTTCTTCTCCTTTTCGTGCGCTTCAGTAGCGCTGGAGGTGTGTCCTGTATGCTCACGGTCTGGACGTGTCTGGACAAAGGACGGAATGCAATTAAAAACACTATACAACGCCACATATGGCTGCGCTTGTCGTGTTGCTTGTGGCCATACCGTTTGTAGTGCCTTGGAATGTTGTCCCCTTGGCCTGCCGAATGCGTCCACTACCAGCGAACAAACACGAAAAGCCACCTACTCTCAAAAATTTCCACAAACAAGCTAGCCTCATCTTCTGCTGACTTCTTGTCAGATTTTGCCTTTGCCTTTGCCTTTGCCGCCCCCTGACCATCCAAAGCCTGTCCTGCGGAGGCTCACAGTCTAGAATTTCCACAGAAGAACTTACTATATAACGATGTAGAATGTATTCATTTTCTGATTTGTAAAGAACTGGTACAGTTTGTAGTGACTTCATGGGACTCCTTTCTTTGCCTTCTTGCTCGTTTCCTTTCCCTCAGCGTCAACTAAATCCAAAGCATTCCAAATCTATACATTGCTCCGAGGATATACAATGATATACACACTCGAGTATTGTGCCTTGGCAGACTGTTTCTTCAGGTACTCCTCCAGTGGGATTGGAACATCCTTAAACGACGAGCGCGAACAGGTCAAGCAGGACAAAACACACACTATTTGCTGCAGTCTGAGTGATCCTGTAGCGCTTTTTCAACCCCTGCGGTTTCAGTCAACTACCCCGATTTCCCCAACGTCTCTGCTAATTAGACACGCTTTCCGGTGAAGCGATCAAGAGCACATTGCTTCAACCAGCAATGATAGAGTGCCCGACAGAAGTCCGCAGTAAACTCTGCCGTTTGATGGAGGTCCTTGCCTCCTTGCCACCCCTTGCGGCCGGACTTGGTGGTGATCCGGCGATGGTACTCCTGCAAGGACGACGAGGAAGGACACACGCAAGAACACAACCCTGGTAAGAAAATGACATCACTCACCACATGTGGCTCAACATGACAGGGGGAGGGCATATATATCTATATATGCACATGTCATCTACACACGAACCCCCACGCATCATGTCCACCCCAAGCGTCCTTCTTCACAGGTCGCGCCCTTTGCCGTCTCCAGAAACGAGCCTGCGTGTCCACGGCAACAATACTTGTTGATACTTGTTGTGTGCATTTGGACAACTCCATGCTATTGACTGACTTGTCTTCATTTTGTAGTGAAACCCCCCCAAGCTACAGCTACCACTCCAACACCAATGTCAACTGGCCTTGATCCTTGCCCGGTCTGCTTTGGTCATCTTTCTTGCCAGCTGCTGGATAGACCTGGTGAATTTCAGACATCATGTATTGTTGTGAAATTCAACAGGCTCTTCTCCATATCTCTTCCAACATGTGGAGATACACTGAAAAATAAAATGAATTAAAACGAAATCTACTTTCGATAGCGACTCCAGCCCACTGCCCGCACCTCATGTCACTCACTAAGTGGGTGCACTTGAGGAGGTCGTGCGAGAAGAACCCCATCCACGTCTTTGTCAGCTGCCTCTGGCAATCAAAGCGCCGTAATATGACACACTATAAATTGATATAACCTGAATTGAATCATTGGCTTGACAACAAATCTTTCAATCTGTATATCGTGCGCGTGCGACGCGTAGGAATCAAACGTGTGAAACATACAACATGACTTTGATTAAACAAGGGGCAGGCCCATGTCAGCAAGCAATGCCACCATCTCTGGCTGCTTGTAAGCCCATGAACCGCTTGGCTGTTCTATCACCAAATGAAAAGAAGCGTGCACGCGTCGTAGGATCTGCACGAACATAGCCTTGCCAGATTGGACATCAAGAACCAAACCAAGTCACGTGCCCAAGCAATATCACAGTACAAAAAGATCAAATACAGATTTCAACAATAAAAAATATCATTTGGCCAAAACATAGTTGATACTGAGTTGCGAAATTGACCCAGATTCTCCGTGCCAGTCTCACTTTGAAGTTCTTCAAATTCCCAAGGACATTCTGTTTTGTCCTCTTGTGAACGCTCGAACAGCAAGGGCCATACAAAGAACACGGCGGAGCTGCTACTATGCACCCAGATGCCACAAGCCTCAGCAAAAAAGAGCAACAAAAAGCAGGACATTTCCCTATATTGTGACCAGCCTTGTATTAGTGTGATTCCCACTGCATATTTAGCATTATATAGTCATGTGGGGGCGGAATGGGGTGGACATGTTGAATGCTCGCACACCGTTTCTTCGTCAAACCGAGCTACATTAACCCCAAAGTCAGCAAATGTTTGAAGCCAGCTTCACTGCAAATGTCATCAGTTGATGACAATTTAATGTCGTAGCTCGCTGGATTGAAGCCTTCCCGCTCCCATTGACGGCTCACTTTGCGGGAGGCTCCAAACAGGTCAAGGACGTGATACACCCTTGCGACTCGTGCTGAGGTTGATCGGGCCCAGGTGACCATTTCTGCGAACTGGTTCTCTGGCTGAAACCACCTGAGGGTTGCTATAAACTGCTGTACATAAACTCAATTATACTACACAAACATTCCAACCATTTTATAGAGAAAGCATTCAGGTCTCAATGATGTCCCAGGCGCATGCTCTCTGGTGTGACACATGTGGTGTCATCATTCAAAGAAGGCAGCCCCTTTGTAGGAGCCCCACATACATTCAGCGGCGCCACTAGCACAATCCACAAAGCAAAGATAGGAAAAGCCATGGCAACAATTCAGTACGTATTCGGAGGCTAGCCTCTACACAATCATCAAACAATATGTTTGGCAGCCAACAGGTATGAGTAGGCATTTTGTAGTGGGTCTCAATAGGCATTTTGTATCATTTTGTAGTAAGACTTCTTGCTTACTGTCTGTACATGTTTTGCAAGCTGTTCCCTGAATGCACTGTCCTTGAAACAAAATGCACTACAGAAGCATACGTCCGTAACCCCAAACTTCTCAAATCATCTCATATCATTTTGTAGTCTTGTAATATCCCAGTATTGCTGCCTAGGATCCAGCTTAGGCCGATCGCTGCTGATCTTGAGAGTTCTTTCCCACACTCCTGCGTTCCTCAGCTCGATCCAGGAATTAAAAAAGAACTAAGCACAGTCTTTTTTTGAACCTCACTTGTAACACAACCTCAAGCGAGACTCTCGTCGTAGAAGTAGTGGTGGTGACTCTTTCGCCCCCCAGCATAAAGCTTGCAGCAGCGCGTGACTTAGATGATCACTTGGCAAGGGAGTGAATGAAAATAAAACAGAATGAAGAACGGAAGAAGAGCCGCTGGAGTTTAAATAGAAAAACACAAAAAAAAAATAAAAAAAATCCAAATACTGCTCAAATACCCCAGCACCCTCTGATCGCCTCCCACTCAGGAGTTTCTATCCCTTCGGTGCAATCACCGACTTGGCAGAACTTGGGCCAGTCATCCGGAGGCTCCGGTTTTGAAGGCATTGCTTATCCACCAAGCCGAATAAAGTCACCAAGCAAATCGTGTTGAGCCAAATGGCTGCAGAGCGTCCGCAAAAGACTAAATACTATTAAATGCAAAAAACTCTCTCACATTGAAACAAAAACATATTGATATGCATTTTATAGACATTAAACATCGGAGACTTGAAAACCGTTAAGCTCTACACAATGGCATCACCTTCATTCATTCCTAAGAAACGAAATGAAATTCTACATTGTATAGTTGCCAAAAAACATGTGTTTACTACAAAATGCATAGCCCAACCTAGCCTAATCCAAGCCGGCAAAAAAAAAAAATGCTACAAATTGACTGGCCTCAGTCTCACCTTGATACATGCACACCTTGTCATGACTATATTTTGACTGGCCTGCGACCCCTATGCTTGTATAAAATCTCATTTTATACTGGCCTCAGGGCCATCCATTTCATAGTGGAAATCTTATCGGGGATGAAATAGAGATCATTGGCAATGCACACACGGAGGGGCTATTCAAAGCGATTGAGGGGATGACATTCTAAACATCCCATACAATGGGTCATTTGCAAATGGGTGTGACAGTCACCATCACCTCACCCGGTGACCTCCGGAGTCGGTCGACCCGTCGAACGCAGCCGTTTCGCCAGGCCGTTTTGGCCTTTGGTCACTGCCATTTGGTGGACCTTCTGAGCCTGGACGTGGAGCGAGTTTGGCTCATTGGTCAGGTGAATCCGGTGGATTTTCAGGGTACTAGTGGTTCAACCTAAGGCCGGAAGCCTCCAAACTGATTTGAGACTGTGCGTTCGAGACTCTAAATATCTAAATACCGAAACCAACCGGGAGGATCCGGGAGGAGCGAATTCTCAAAGAGCGGAGCCAGAGATCGCGGACATGTTCTGCCGGGGATCTTCGGAAATCGTTGGTCCACGTTGGTCCAAAAGGACTTGCTGGACCCCCCAATTGGCTCTCGGCCAAACAACAACTAGCCTTGGAACTGGGTTTGTGGGTTCCAGCATGAGTTCCATGAAAGGATCAGAGCTAGCCAAACCTCCTGCAATGTCCAACATCGGTAAACAAGAGCTGGCGTCCACCGGCCACTGACATCCCCACCTTCCGTGGGGTGCAGAAGCGCCTGGCCGCCCCCCGACTTCTGGCCGCGAATTTTGCCGACTTCTCCCTATCCACTCCGTGAGTCCTGCAAGAGGGTATAAGACTATGTAAACCAACGGAACAAATATGTAAACCTAACTAGTTACCAGTAGTAAGGCACCTTGCTACTACTAGTTTCTTGATCCTAGTAGTGAGGCACCTTGCTACTCGTAGCTTCTTGTTCCTAGTGGTAAGGCACCTTGCTATTAGTAGTTTCTTGTTCCTAGTAGTAAGGCACCTTGCTACTAGTAGTTTTTTGTTCCATCTTGTTCCTAGTAGTAAGGCACGTTGCTACCAGTAGCTTCTTGTTCCTAGTAGGAAGGCACCTGGCTGCCTTGCTACTAGTAGCTAGGCATCTTGCTACTAGTAGCTTCTTGTTACTAGTAGATACTCCAGAATGGCTAACTCTCTGGTTTATTGTAGAGGGAACTCAGTTCTGAGCTCTATTGACACTCACCAGAAGGTCTCCGTTGCTGCAAAAGCAGCCAATTGAAAACAACCCTACAAATATTTGTGTATATTATATATATATATCAGGGGAAAAAAATATTCATCTTGGCTGGGGAAGCATTGGCCTCGATTGGTATACACAGTACTCAGTATGTCTCGAGAAATACAGTATACAGTGCATTCTCTGTAATTGATGCCATGGGCGGCTTCTTGCCATGATCACCGCCCGACTTGTGCCATGAGTTATCAGGTTGATTCAAAATCAGGTTGAGTGCCAAACTCCTTCGCACACAAGCTCAACTACATTTAAAAAAACAAAAAATATGCACAAAACGAGCATATACAGTAATCTCTCCAACATCTGATATGCAGGAATCACAGAAAATTTCCAAACAGCCATCAATCTGTCGCTTTCACCATCGCCAATCAAGGCTGCAAGATCTACCAACGCAGCATTGCTGCGGCTCTTCTGTTTCAAAAAAGCTGACAGGTTCAAAAAGGTCAACCATCCCAGCCTCCACATCTGCTGCTTGGCCCTGCCGCTGCAGCCGTTTTTGCCGCAACCTCGCTCGGCGAGATTGAAGATCTGAAGATCAGCCATGCGACAGCTGGCTCACAGTGTTTAGTGGGACCAAAACTGTGCAGAGACTCAGGTGGCCAGCCTGAACCAGGGTTGATCTCGTTGTAGCAGCCATACAAAAACTTGTCAAGGCAGCATGGGCGAGCCATGATTGCAATTGCAGTAGAGTGTGCAGCCAAGGAAAACCTCGTCACCTACTGTCAGCTTGGGGCTGCCACTAATTTATACTTTTTGCTCATGGGCAGGTGGGGTGTCAATGATTTGATCCAGAACCAAGCTTGACTTTGTAACTAGCATCTTGGAACGGTGTTTCCTCAGCTAAGGAGTGGACACCTGTTTTTGATGACTTTCTGCTCGCAAGTGACATGACGATGCTGAGAATTGCACTTTTCGATGCTGCTCATCTCCTGCTGTCAGGGTTCTGAAACAAAAGTGCATGATATAGTTTGGACCCTTCAGAAAAGACCCTGACGGCCCTGGCAGGTTCATCTTGGCAAACCAACTAGAAGCACAACTTGGCATTTGTGCAAAGGGTGTCAATTCATCCTATTTAGTCCTACGCTCGTATCAAAAGCAAACAAATGCTCTCTATATATGTGTGTATACATATATGCTACACATATCATGATATAATCATATTCTAGTATATGATATATGATTACATGTGTGGTAACTCTCCGCATGGCACCGTGTTGTGGTGCTGCAAGTGCCCTGTCAATTCAACGGAGTGAAATCCGTGCTCTCCTGCCATACGGACAAACGCAGCAAGCACGAAACCTCTGAAGACCCTGTGGAAAATGAACAATGTACGAGTGACCCGGTACTTATTACTAGTACCATGTTCTTTCTTCTTTTGCGCCTCACGCCGCATGCCAACAAACATGTCCGAAAATGATTGGAGATTGGACCAGTCAATGCGCGGGCAGTAGTTGCACTTGAACTATGACATGGTCTTCTCCTCACTAAGCTGTGCTCTTGAGACCAGGCGAGCGATAGAATCGATAGAAAATGGGGGCCCAAAACCTCCTCAGCCTTCGTCGATTCGTCATCCTGATATTTTGGGTCTTTCAATGGGGTTCTACATGACTGGTTCTTCAAATCCGTCGGAAATGCTCAACTCCTGCATCGAGCTGAACACATGTCGTGCCACTGCCACTCTCCTAGAATACCTTGTCTCGCTTTGTCTCGCCTTTGTGGATATGGAACACCCAAACGACATGCACTTGGAATGATGCAGTTGTGCAAGCACCTTATCCGTCCTTTTCCATTGCAACCCCCCACAGGGAGATCACTGCACACCACTCAACATGATCAACTTGTCTTGCAAGAGGCAAACTGGCAAAGTGATATCAGTTTCTCCTTGCCCTTGGGTCAGAAGCACCAAACTCCAACTGCCGGCCTTTGCTACGTTGGGGGGTCCACTCCTTTGGGAGATCCCTGCTGAAAAAGTAATCGCTTTCCATGAACCGCAGCGCAGGCTCCGCCAGCTCCATGCAAGTTGTTTATGTGCATTTGGGAAGACGGCTTTGTGGCCCAAGCCGCGGGCCGCCCGACAAGCGAGCTCAAGGAAGCGGAAGAAACCTCCGACAGGCTCGCAATGCTCCCTTATTTTCTCCTCCTTCTGGAGCATTATGCGCTTGTCAAACGCCATGGTTCCACTCAGCAGCACTGCTGCAATTTTTCAGTTACGGAAGGTGCAACTTGTCCTGTATGTCCCACACAAGCCAGAGGCGACCTGGATGAGACTCACAGGTATATCTCTACAAATTCACCTAGCTTACTCCCGGGTTAACACAACCCACCAAGTGTGTGGACCCAAACCACAACCACCACCTGCACTCTCAGCAGCATTTTTCAATGCTCAGTACACTTGATCAATCCTGCCAGGGTGGGCCTGCTGGGTGGCAGCCCAGCAGGCCCACCTTCCCAGGTCAGGGCTTTGGTCAGAGCACTTGGGCTCTAGAGATGCTGATCGCTGCATTCTTCCTTGCAGGACAAGGGTTCCTGCAGAGAGCACCACACTCCCTGAACACTTAGCAAAAAGAACCTGCACCAGAGTGCTCGACAGATTCTGGTTTCTCCAGAAGTTGTTCAGAATTTCTTCGAGGAGGGTGGGGGGGAAAGAAATCTGAACCCAGGATATAAAGCGAAAACGCCAAACCGGGCACAAAACACTCTGGGCTTCTTAACACTTGATCCATCAAGTACACAGGTCAACAAAAGGGTCGACAGCCAGGGTAAATTAGAGAGAGTGGTATTCTTACGCGCAAGCCCATAAGAATCCTACACCTCTACAAATTCACCTAGCTTACTCCCAGGTTAACACTGCGGGTCTAAACAGACGCCCAGGGCACAGCAGTGGAAGCCAATAGCTTGCAGCACATAACATAATGGGCCTGCATAGTCAGCTTTTTTCGCGCACTAGCAGCAGTGCCCGAGTTGTCACACAGCTGACGCAAGCGCAAAGTGTAGCCCCCTGGAGTATCTTCACAGCCTGTCCGCGCGACAAGCAAGCACAGCTGCGCCACTCCTTCAAAGGAGGCGATATCTTGCTGCAAGGTCGCTTTTGCGCACAGCCAAGCCGGCAAAGATGCTGGAACCAACTGCTCACTGAACCACGACACTTCAGACTTCCTGACATCAGCCGATGGACACCACCAACCACCAATGCCAGCGTGATGCTGGGTGGCAAATGCATCAGCTGCGGCCCGAAGAGGAATTTTGACTTGGCGCTCAACTGCACGAAGAAAAAACTGTGCAGCCCAAGTGGAGGCCCGGTTGCATGGAACCATATCCTGAGAATAATCAAAGAAAACGCAGCTAATCGATCCCTGGCGAACCCGCGGAATTCTCAAAGGCTCGCTGTCCAGAGTGGACACTGTGCAATTCCAAACTGAATGGAGTTTCCATCCACGGAGCACATCACAATCCCGCAAATCCTGGGAAACATAGAGTCCATCAGTTAGTTTGGCGAGCAAAGCCCCAAATTGTCCAGTGGACAATGCCACGGCTTCAGCCAGTAAGCTCCGCTGCAAAACCAGACAAGGAAGCCCACACAACGCTCGACATGTTTGCGCGGCACCTTGCGCCGCGCCGATGTCAATTCTTGTAGTAGTCCCACCAACATCTGCCGCTTGTTGTCCGGCAATTCAGCTTGGCCAAGACCCCCATCAAAAGACCAACCAATCCACGATTGCAAGTGGCCCATGCGCACTTTCTCCCAAGAGAGAGGGACTCCAAGCGCTGCTAAGAAAAGGAGCAAGGATGTAGCCAAGAGGGGGCACAGCCCGGCAGGAAACAATGCTAGCCCATCATCCACGTAGAGGAAAAAACCGTGCTTGACCCAAAGAAATTGGTGACAATGCCGGACGAGGAAGGCACCAACCCGCGAGAACCAGTAAGCTGCCCACCGACATCCAAAATAGCAAGACCTGTAGGCAAACCAGCGGCCTTTGACCACAAAGCAGGATAGACCCTGCTCTGCAGGGGCAACCTTCACCAGCTTGTGAGCTCCCCTCACATCGAAGTTCAGTGCGCCCCAGCACTCCCCAGGCTGGGTGAGTGACATGAAACGTTGCACACTTTCAAATGTTGGCAAGCGTACCTTTTCCTCAATCACACAACGGCTGTTTGCGCCAGAGACGGTGCCGTCCCCAATGAGACGAGGTTTTTTGCCAGGTGGTTGAGCAATCCCTAGTTTGCCCGCAGCTACAAGGTCACCCCAACGCAGCTTCGCTTCAGCTTCACCGCCAAGAAGTTCAAAAGCATGTCCTGCTGCCACGTCTTTTAGCGTGAGATCAAGTGTGAGATCTTCACGGTCTAGTCCACTCCGCCACGGTTGAACATGAATGGAAAGGTCATCTAATTATCTAATTGGGAATCCACTTCGGTGCAAACAGGTTCCCAAATGCCAGAGGCAGGGATTGGCTCCACCACACCAGTTGGAACCCCCTGCGCCAGTAATGGCGGCAATGAACAATCCACATCGTTGCAGTAAGCACCCAAAGCAGACCAAACGTCCAGGAGAAAAGGTTGACATCGCCCATTCCGCATCGTCCAGGTCTTTGAACGAATCCAACTTCAGTTTGAAACGTGTAAGCCAATCTTCGAAGACGTTCGAGTCGACAAAGGCATGCGCAAATGAAGCTTTGCGTTTGAAACCCATTTTCAGAATAGCCTCAACCACTTCCTCACATAAGCCCTCTTCTCCCATGGCTTTGCTCCACTCGCAAGCCATCACCAGCAAAGCAAAAACAAGTCAAACAATATACCAACTAAGTGCAGCAATAGCAACTTCTAGCTTTCTCAAGCACAGAGTTTTATATGCAAACAAATGTTGACGCGAGCGCGCCGCACCAGCTACCGCAGCCAAAGGGTAAGGCTAACCCACTTAAAAACAACCAGGCAAGGCTCACAGACCAAAGGCATGATAGAAACAAGGCGCACACGGCCCCTACCTGGAGTACCACACTCCAACAAGAGCACACAGCTCTGTTCGCAAACAAAATTGCAAAACCAGGAGCACCTCGCTCCAAGGAGCACACAGCCCCTACCTGGAGTACCACACTCCAACAAGAGCACACACCGCGCTCCCAAAAGCTCACGGCCCCTACCTGGAGTACCACTCCAACCAGAGCATCCAGCTCTGTTGGCAAGGAGCACCGCGCTCCGACCAGAGCACACGGCTCTTCCCAACACAGGTCTCCAAAATTGCCTTTTGCATCAGAACCATGAGTACCAGTTCACAACCCAGCAGCACACGCCGCGTGAGAGCAAGGCAGAAAAATTTCTTTGCTTTCTGCTGGATTGGTATGCCATACTTCCCACCGTGGAGGGCGCAATCGCTGCCGTGGGGCGCAGGCTCGCCCAAACTCATCCAGGCCAAGATTCACAGCTGCGTGGAAATAGGAAGTAGCTGTATTGACCACGAAAACACCGCTGGCCATGGTCAAGGCGGGTGGTTCAGCAGCCGCCGGAGCATCTACGTCCTCCAGATCAGACGCACAAAACTCTGAGGAAGAAGACGAGCTGCATGACGATGTATCTGTCTCGGTTCCAGAATCATTTGCATCAAGACCAGGTCCTGCTGCAGCCAAACCAAGCGGCGTCCACGCTAATCGATGGAGGGGCCCAGAAAGAGCCGATTCCGGCACAGGCGGCAAGAACCGCGCGCTTGCGGCGTGAGGGGAACCCACCCGCCACGAACGGAGTCTAGTACCTTCAATTGAGCTCTCAAGGCTGGGAGGACATCGTCCCGGCTGTACTTGGTTGTCATCTTTGACCCACTGTCGCCTCCACGATGGTCACCACGTCAAGTTGAAGGGCCCAGGTTAAACCTGTCGTTTTCAAGCTGTGCAAGGTATAGTTCCGCGCTTGCGCGGTCGAAAGGCCACCAATAGCCACCAGCAACTTGCGAAATTGCCCTAATGCGTAAGCCAAGCTGGCATGGGCACCACTAGGCCCAGGAATCAAAAAATCACCGTGTCCAAGATGGTCACATAGATGAGACACACCCTTGTCCCAACAGTCATGGGTCCCCAGAGTAAGCACTCCGAAGGGCATGCCATCCTTGGAAGTTTTGGTGCGATAACACCAGCCTCGCAAAATGCCACGCTCAATTTGACAAGAACCCAAAGCAAGTCTTTGAGCATCACTAAATCTCAACGCACCCCAAATCATGAGCAGAAAGGCAACTAAAGCCTAAAGCCAAAGTATCTTTGGTCACCACGGAGTCCAGATCTTTATGGATTTTTGTTTCAAATGCAGAGACCACAGAAAGTGGAAGAGGCAGCGCCTCTTTACGTGGACTCAAACTCGCTTGCGGCTCACACCAGGCCACCACTACCGAATGCCCCAAGGTCGTCAACCAAGCGTCCCAACCCATCAGCGCAGCCACAAATTTCAATGAAGCTATACCATTTTTTGCACCACGTGCAGTTTTACCATTGTACAGCAGAGCTTGTACGTATCCCACAAAGTCCATCAAAGGTGGATTGTAAGCAGGCCAATCGTGATGGCAGGCAAAGTCAAGCCACAAACGCCAACTTGGCAAGTGGCGACGCAGGGTGGAAGCCGCTTTCTTTGATAGCATACGCATCAAGCTAGGCTGCGCCAAGCCACCCAAATCCACAAAGTTTGGCGCGTGTGGCAAAAATTCTTCAAACAGTCCAGCCCAAAAGCGTACCCACTTTTGCAATTCAAACTCATCTGAACGCGCAGCACTTGCACAACTGTCACGAACATGCAGCGTCGTAGCCCAACGCGATGCGCCAACGTATTCAATGGCTGGGGCTGCAGCAATCTCTGACGGAGCGAGCGCAGGACTGCGGGAGAACCCCCACTGCCGCTTGGGGCAAGGCAGTCCCGGCCGCAAGCTGCTCACGTCACGAGAAGCTGCACGCACCAGGCGCGAAGGCCGCGGAAGCGGCATCCCAGGTCAGCAAGCCAAAAAAGAAATCTGAACCCAGGATATAAAGCGAAAACACCAAACCAGGCACAAAACACTCTGGGCTTCTTAACACTTGATCCATCAAGTACACAAGTCAACAAAAGGGTCGACAGCCAGGGTGAATTAGAGAGAGTGGTATTCTTACGCGCAAGCCCATAAGAATCCTACACATGCGGGCTCACCTCTGCCTGCAACTCCGAAGGTCTCTTGACAATCTCCACAGGTGCACACATGGAACGACAAAACAAAAGAGGAGTCAAACCTGCAGGAAGGACCAGTGCTCAAGTTCACATCCGCCTTGCGTCGCACTGAGCACTCCAGGATGGGTCACCCCCGACAAAGGCCGAGCGTTGGTAGACCAAGCCCGTCAATTGTGTTTGGATCGGCTCTCACTGCTGACGACTGGTGGGGCTTGCATGCCACGCTGCGCAGCCAGCCGCAGGGCCATCCACATCGAAGCCTTCGCCTCAACAAGCTGGTGAATCATTGAGATTGTCGGAGAGAGCAGCCCACGCCAAGGCGCCAAGCGCAATAGAAGAAGGGGAGCAAGACAGCAAGAGAATGTTGTACACTGCGTTCTCCAGTTCAGTCTTACAGCCGCTTTGAGTCGACAGTTTGACAAGTAATTACTGTACAGTACATCGATTTGTTTCCACAGTGAAGTGAAGTGCCCTTCGTCCTGGGCGCCTCGACCCAGGGACTTCATGAGTTCGGCATCGTCAGGGTCATGGACCACTATCATCGGCAGCTCTGACTGGGACAACACAACTGAGCACCACAAACAACAACTCCATTAAGCCCTTCTCTGCTGTACAACCATTATAATTAGACATTGTCACATTGTATACTAAAAGACATCCAAACACAACTTGGTGCTGAGAAATCAGAGGTGTCCAGCCAGGCATTTAAGACCCAGCATTGTCTAGTACTGAGTACTGACCAAGGGTAATTCAAAAGTATTTCACTGGGCCCCGTTCTCAAGAAAACAACATGCTCATCCTGGAACAAGTGTAGAGTGCTGGTCATCGTGGTAGTAGTCAAGTTATGAAACTTCCACAAGGACTTCTTGTGCTCGCCTCGAAATCTTCCGGCTCTCAAGATGAAACTCTGTTACCTTAGCGTTACAAGTTACTCCCTTCTTTATCTTCTTTCAATCAACATGACCAAAAGTCCTTGTGGCCATAGCACGGATGACAAGATTTGAAAGACCCAACAGTCTGCGATCAGGGCGGGGACCAAGTCACAATATCTGGGTTCTTTGGCAGCCGCCCCTCGATGTGGCCCTGCAAGCTCTGTTGCACCAGGAACTGGGCTCCATGAACGTCCGCATGGGATCTGCTGCACCAGTGTGAAACAAAGTTGGTGAGTGTAAAAACGAAGCTGGAGTTCCTCCACGACTGTCCTGCCGCAAGCAACTCTTCACATCTTCAGCTCACAAATGCTGGCGACCCGCGTTGGAAAAGGGTGGTGATGGCAGGATTGGCTTAACCGCACTTGCGTAAGCCTTTGTGCGGGTCAAGCATGGCCCTGGAGCCCGATGGTTGGCAGAGTCAAGGTGAATCAAGTGCGTAGTGTACTGCAAGGCAGGCGGGGTGAGTCAAGACGCAGCAGCTCTACTCCATACCTCGCAAATTATATAGATCTTGTCATTCAAGCATATTCCAAGCAGGGTTATAATGCTTACTCTGGCCCTTATTCAGCAGACTGTTTTATGATGTTTTATGCATTCAGGCGGCCAGCTCAGCAAACACAGCTAACACCTTTCCTTCCAGTCCAAATGGAATGAAGCATGCAAAGATTCAGAACATCTGCACTTTTTTGGCCTCTACGGGGTTTAGTTGTGCTCAGTACAAAATGATCGGAGCATCGGCATGTGTGCTCAGCCACTTCTTCAGTGACTCAGCTCACACGCCCGGACTCTACACGAGCACCCAAGTACATCTTCAAAAGCATGAGGTTGTAGTTGGTGACATCATGAACCTGATGCACGCAATGGGTCAAATGTACCATCTAAGAGTCGTGCGGATGAACCAAACAACAAAGACACTACAACTCACCACGGCAACTGCCTCCGAACGAGTCAGAGTTGGTGTGCCAGAACTTCATGTGTCTTCCAAGTCTGTATATATAGCTCACTTCAATCTACAATACGGGGTTGTACTTGCAGTAGCTCGAAAACGGACCAGTAGAAGAGGAAAAAAAAACAGGAAGAAGTCCAAGTTGCCCCATCACCTGCCCTAGCTTTGCAATGCGCATTTTAGGCCAAATGTTGGGCTTTGCAAAGTCGCTCCACTGGTCATCCAGCCAGGAGGCAGATTCAAAGGAAGCGGAGGCGCCAATCCACCATGTCTTGTGTTGGCCTTGGAGTTGAACGAGATCCCAAGGCATACCTGGCCACGGGAGGCAAAGGTCTACACCTCCGACTTCCTCAAGAAACCAAAGTGGGCAACCGTCTCCACATCTTGATTCACCGAAAAATCATCGTCATCGTCTCACCGTCTCGTGCAAAGGACGAAGAATTCGCCTTGTTGGATGGCTTCACCAGAGAAGTGGTGGAAGTAGGGCCAAGGGAACTGGCGCAAAATCGTGACATCCTTCACTTGCTGCTTCTCCAGCTCCTGCCAAGTGTTCGACATCCATCTAGAACGGTGGGGGTGCGGAGAAATATGACACCCGGAAGAAAGAAAAGTAGTCGACTGGGGGCACTAAATCGCCAGCCTATACCGCTCAACAGAAGAGGAAAACTAATAATATGGACATAGAATGACATAGACATGTTGCCCAGTTTATGTTGGCTTTGGTTTCGCGTGTTCGGAATCAACCTGCCGGGGGCGTCCCAAGAACACCCCCCCAACAAGAATCCAGCGATTTGGAGCTAAGCGAAGGAGCTGAAGTAAAAATTGAGTACCTTCCCATGTCCTATCAGCCATGCTGTGAAGGCCAACAACCTGCCGCTGGGAGCCAACGCCTTCTCGTTTGCTCTGGTGGGGAGGTGCTGCCCCCTGCCCCCCCAGTTCCCCTCCAGCCTCATGAAACCTGCACCAACCCAAAACTTTAACCTCAATCAGAGAGCCATCTGGGCCATGCTCTACCATCGATGAGCTGCGGCTTCGCAGAAGCCCTAGGGATAGAGCAATCACAGAATCAAACACTCGACAAACAAGAAAAAAGACCAACCAACCAGCCGGCCAGCAAACCCACCGACCAACCAACCAACCAACCAACCCACAAACCCAGCGTGTGGCGCGCACCGGGAACCCCAAAAGGATCCAGGACCACCAAAACATTCCAAGACAATGTTTGGGACAAAGACGCAAACGAAGAAAAAAAGTCAGAATCTGCGAACTTCAAGCACTCAACCCCCAAAAGAACTCAGCACCTTCCCAGGCCGAAAGTCGGCGATGTCCAGGTTTGGGATCTCTAAAAGTGATCTCTGCCTCAGATCTGAGTGGAATCTCCACAAAGCTCCTCTTTGAACTTCTCCAGCACCGTGGGCGCTGTTCTCATGATGCTCTTCCTCATTGAACATCGTCAAGCTGGTCAGGAAGTTGAAGAACACCAGGAGTTGAAGAAAACGAAATGGATTTCACTGGTGAGAGGAATACAAAAAGTCACACTCTTGGGATAAAGTGCCTGAAACTAAAGCAGTTGATTTGTCCACTCAAAACAAGGAAGCGCCAGTGAACCAGACCATGTCTAAAAAACACTCTGAGCATCTGATTCGGCGTTCGGTCGCTGTCACACAGCATCTCCTCCCCGGTGGGGCAAAAGTTCCTTGTCAGAGCGGAGCAGGCGGTGGTCTTACGGAACCTCGTGCGTCATGCAAATCGGTGGATGATAAATGCAAGTTTAACCCTTAAAAAGGAAGGAACAATATCCATCACATTGAGCGAGCTTTATTGGTGCCTAGCTTTCTGCTGCCAGCATCCAGCAAGGGAATAGAGTTCCAAAATCTGCAATAGCATTGAACGGCATATGTCTAACAAGACACCTGGGGAAAATATCTGAAGTATTCTAATAACCTTCTGTGGCGGACGTTCCCAAGCGAAGATGTGACATTTCACCACTGGATCGCCCTTATGTTCATGCAAGGAGTCCTCGCGTTCCAATCCCAGTCAAAGGGATCCAAACTCATCCAAACTCCATTCTCCAAAATGTGCATAAGAAAGTCGCATCACAATTCCTAAATTTATAGAGATAAATTTAGCTTAACTGTCGCATTCCACCACAAATATCTGGACTGAAAATGCAAGCATGCGTCTCGTAGAACTGATATCCCACTCGAACTTGGACTTCCTTGAGACGGGATACTGGTCCCCGAAGAAAAAGTGCAAGGAAAGAACGAACTACAATAACTACTACAATGATGTCTTGACATAAATCATGTCGATTCCTTTACATCAAGAAAAATCCGCTCAATGTTAGTCAAAGGAGTTGCATAAGCATCCTTCGACAGATCTGCCAGGCCGCCGGATTGTAGACCTCACCGAAAATGATGTCATCGTAGCGGTCGGCATACCATGATCCATCGGCCTTGGGGCCCGACATTTTGTCCGCGCTGTACATGATGGGCCGTTCCGTGTCCTCGGTGGGCCATGTGAACGATATGGTGGTCACATGTGGGTGCATCCAGAAGCAAAGAACCTCCAACTCAATGGGTGGTCAAAAAATGTCGGGTACACGCCTTGCGGACATCCACTGGCAAACCGGGCTGCAGCTGTTGCTTGAAACGATTCATGTTGTCCGAAAGACATTGGCCAAGTGGCATCGGTATAGTCCACCACCGGCGCACTGGTGTAAAGGGTTGTGGCCAAAACGAAACTGTTTAAGCTGTCAAAGATTCGCTCCTCTTCAGGAGTTACGTCCTTCCAATGCACAAAAACAGCGCTGTGGCTATGTCCATGTCCGGTCACCAAGCTGTTACAACGGAAAGCCCTATTGAGTTCGAGTGATTGCAACAAAGTATGCAACCCGCGTTTCGCTCGTTTGGAACAACTAAACAATGCAACGGTTCCTCTGCCATCGGGATTTTTTCTGGCTAGCAGCTGACGGCACAATGCACATCCGTTTTTTCCGAGTTGTTTACACTTCACTTTACACTGTGTTTTTCTTCAATATGCTTCGGTTGTCGATCAGACATGTGCCAAGCAACTCTCAAAATCAGAATTCATCATTGAAACCTGACCCTGTGAGTGTTGCATAGTAAAGTCCTCCATGGCAGGTTTTCGCGTTGATCGCGGTTGATCCCTGGGCAATCCCACGTGCAACGCATCTGTGGACCGTCCTTCACATACTTTTTGGCGTGAACGTGTGGCGCAGTGTAGATGAGAAAGTCGTAGTCCTCGTACACCAACTTCCCGTCCTGTCACACAACAAAGTCTTCTTTCTTGGCTGCACTTAGTTCCGCAGGTGTGTGCACACAGTGTCTTGGTGGGTAAAATCCGCCGACCCCGGTCTAGGACGATGAACGTGGGCGTGGGCGGGACTCCGGTGAGCGGTGGACGATGTCATTTGCCCGTCACTTTACCAACCATCTAAAATGACAAGTGTTCAAAAATTCTAGAGTCGCCGCCAACCGTCGAGATCTTTTCGCGGGAGAAGCGTTGCCCTGGATCTGACCTGGGGTTCGACTCCCCGTGCCCCCCTAGGCAGGGCATCCCCCCAAGAAGCGGAAGCCCAACATGAACACAGAGGAAGAGAAAGGGGAAGAGAAAGAGCAAGAGAAAGAGAAAGAGAGAGAGAGAGAGGAAGCGAAAGAGGCCCGGAGATTAACGATCTCCCGAACTGGAAAGAGAGAGAGAGAGAGGGAGAGGGATGTGGGTGCGGTGTTTGCGTGGTGTTCTTAGTGTTTTTAGACATTTCGTGATGTTTTGTGATGCTTTCCATGGTTATGGCTATATTGATGTTATCTGCATGTCTGGTTGTATATATAATTTTCTTGTTCATAGTGCTGTTGCAGACAAAGTGCAATCAGACTGCAGAAGAGTACTGTAATCACAGTGGTAGGACATCCTATGTATTAGAAGAGACACTTACATGCAGATGTTCCGCGCGTGCATAGTGACATCGCCGCTATGCACAAAGCCCCCCAATGAGCACACAAAGCCTTCAAATATCTAGCATCAGAACGAGCGTGTGCACAACATCAGGAGTTCTTGCAAGTGTAAGAACTTGTGTCGATGGCTTCTTGGGGAAATGCTTCGTCTGGGCTCTCTTCTTAGCGGCATATTGTGATTGAGATGTGCCGAGAAAAAAAGCCAACACATAGAACTTGGAAAGGGAAGTGTTAATCCCCTGAAGCTTCTTCAAGGAGCGAATTCTTTGATGGCAAGGGCACGTGTCAACATGCGCTCATAGAAAGTTTCATAGCAAGTTTGTTGGCGGTGTTCAAAGCGCTGCACGCACAGCAATGAGAAGGAATTCTTTTAGGAGCATTTGATCTAATCTGTCATTGCAAATGGCTAAGGTTCATGTTGTGAAGCAAATGATTAAGCAGTCTTTAACATTGTGAAGGATGACTGTGGTATGTATTAGCAGCGGTTATGCCTCGGAACAAATGATTAAGCAGTATGCAATATTGTGAAGGATGCACGTTGTATGTACTACAAGCGGTCATGGAGTCATGCAAACAAACACCCTGTTGTATAGCTGACAGTCCCTATGTTCATCTCCTCTCCGTACAAACACAAGTAGAGAGACGTACTGGTTACTTTCCTTGAGGGAATACATTCACCAGACCAACTGTGTGTGTTTATCGTTTCATTTGAAATTGTGTATATCTCACAAAATATACTGACCACTGGACCACACATATTGTTTCTCTCTATGTTCATTGAGGCGCAAAGACTGTATCTGTTGAATGAACACCTTCAACATGCAAATTACTAAAACAATCTAAACCATGGGTGTTCAATGCAAAAACACTGGAAAACAAACAACCGTATAACGTCCTTTTCTGAAAAAAGAAGAGGTGCTGTATCCTTTTAGCCTACGTACTATTATGGTCCAGGCAATGACGGAAACCACAAGCTCACTGGTACCAGCTACAAAAGTCCCAAACTTGCAATCCCGTCGCTTCAAGTCCTGTCGGTACTTGATCTTCACTGGCGCTGTTGGATCGTTCAACTTCCGGTCGATATTCAAGATCTCTACACCGAAGCGAACATCCAAGGCATCCTTCTCTGCGATGGTGGTCCAAATCCTGACTCTGGAGCTGCAAAACGCGTGGAGCTCTCAAGTTCGACTGAGAGAAGACCTCGTCATTAAAACACGTGACTGACTCATCTATGTTGGGAATCTGCGCTTAGTATATTACTATAAATGTAAAGCCGACACCACCTCGCTGAAGCCTCGTGGAGCAAAACTAGCATACGAAAAGGCCTGCACAGCAAACTGGTGATGAGCTAATTCTTGCGCTCCCTGGTGACTTGACTAGGATGATCGTCTACGTTCAATTATCGAAAGCAGCTCCAGGTTGAACCCGAAAGAAATGTGATTCCCAAATATACATTCAAAATCTGTCAGCTTCCAGAAAGCAGGAAATAAGAACGGCGAGGTTCTTGAACTTCTCCCCCCAACTGCCAAACTAGGCCAAACAAACTGGCATGACCATTCTACATCTATTCTCACATGTACGTACTCCATGTAGCAACATCAGAATGTTGTGTAGTGCATTATCATCCAAAAATATCTCTGGACTAAGAGGTGTACATTGGGAAGGCCACATCATCTTGCGTACGTCCCCCAAACCTCGAATTGGGGAGGCCCTAGTAGCGTCCTTGCTCCTAGTAGTAAGGCCAGGAGCCCCTAGTAGCTTCTTGTTACTGGTAGTAAGGATGCTCCTAGTAACTTAGTAGCGGTGCCAGGAGCCCCTAGTAGCGTCCTGGTCCTAGGGTCCTGCAGGCGCCTGGTTAATTACAAAAACAAAAAACCGCAACAAGGACATGATGAAATACACATTCCCCCAACAAATGATCTCGGCGCGGGTATGTTAGATTTCAATGTATTTCCGTTTTCTTGCCTATTGCCTAAGAATTTGTAACCCGAGTCACTCGGGCGCATAGGACAAATGACCAAAATGACCATCCCACCTCGACCTAAAGAATGACTCTGAATTGTAGTCCTCACCATCTGAAACCCAAGATGTTTAAACTTGTGGCCGTCACTGCCGGAAAAGATCCCAGCCAATTCTCAAATGTTGAGAAAACGTTCCCTCCATGCGTCTTCTGATATCCTTCCGGCAGCATGGTGGTGGTACGAGCCACCACATCGGCAGTGCCCCCCACCAGCCACCGCACCAGGTCCTCAGCGATTCGCATCGACTGGCATAGGGTTGCCGAAAAAGGTTTGCACAAAGGACAAGGGGATGAAACCATGTGGATCAACTATCCAGATGCTCCATGTCCTGATGTTAATTTTCAAAAGGCCAACTTAACCTACAAAACTGGACATGCGACATGTGTACACCAAGAGCAAGTGCACTGACTAACCTGCAGCGTTCCCCTGGCCGCGTCTTGCAAACAAGAAGCTTGCACTCCAGATCCCATCATCGCTTCGCTGATCTTACCTGCCATCGAATGACCTTCCGGTTACACACTGACTGTACCAATGGACTGAAGCATAATCTGATGATCCTTAAAACTGGCCAAAGATAATCGACTGTGTAATTTGGCGACAGATCCATACCAACCAAATATACATATATACATATGTACATATATACATACATATACATATACACATATGCAGACATATATATATATATCTACACATGCATATCCTACTTTGTTTTTCCTCGTGTCTTTTCCGACCATGCTCACCGCTGCTCTATGAGTGGAGATCTCATACTTCGGCATCTGCATGAGCCCTTGAGACCAGAACTCCAAGTTTATGCCCATCTCAATCTCCTGGAGGTCTTCTTGGAGTCTCAGGGCACAGAGGTGCTTGCCTTCTTGCCCATCAGCACTTTTGGTGAAGAGTGCTCCTTGATGCCAGGTCTGCCGTGCCACATTTTGCGGTTTGGTCAGTTGTCTGCTCAATCTCTTCCAAGGCAGCCAATCCAAGGGTTGCTGGACCTCTTGGAGCATGGACCGCTTGTTGATCTTCATGACCGTTTCCCATTTTCTTGCTCTGGCCAACTCTTGTTTGAGGAAAAACCAATCCGCATGCATGTTCAATGCACTCTGGCTCTCCGTTGTGCCCTGGCTTGGTCCATTCATCATGTCTTTCACAACTCCAGCCATGCTCCACCAGATAGCATTGTAAAGCCACCGGCCCTTTGGCGTGTTGCCATGGATGCTTGACTGACTGCAGCTTTTCCCCGTGGACATGCCAGGCTTTCTCAAGATCTCTCTGCGGTATAGTTTGACCTGATCTTCAAAGGCACCATAGTCTGGATTTCTGTGGTTAGGCTGCATGTCGAACAGGATGTCAATATTTCATGTCTTTTGCAAGCCCATTTGGCGCCCCATGGTGGCTCTGAGCCTTCTGCGGACTTGTGGAGCCAGGCCCATTGCCCCCAGCTGATGCCACAATGGAGCCCTTGTACAACTTCAAGCGAATGGCCTGGAGTGGAATCTTCAAAGTCTGCATCTTCCTCGCTTTCCTTCCCGCTTTTGTTCTGCGGTTGCGCATCGTTTGGACGCGTCTGAGTCGGCCTGCTTGCTGCGCAGTCCACTCCTAATCCCTCATCACGTCGTGAATCCGAGGGCCACCTTGAGGAAGTTGTTCCTGTAGGATGCGCTTGACTGCCATCCTTTTCTAGTTCTGTTTTGGATGGCCACTCTGGCAGCATTGTGTGGACCCCGATCCACGACATCAAAACTGAGGTCGTCTATCCAGAGGTCAGTGTGGAGCTGAGGGTAGTGACGGCTGAATTCCCGAAGGGCCCTCTGAAGGTACACTTTGGCCGCCAGCGGGGCTTGTGGGTCCAGGATGCCACAAAGGCTCTGATGCCCTGCTTCCAAGATTCTAGCGCCGCTGTACACCTGCATAGCCATTGCTGCATGTGTGGCTGGATAGGAGGAATCCAACCATCTGGTAGCCAGCTTTTGCAGACTGATGCGGCCGTAGAAATTGGAAAGGTCCAGCAAAACTGACACCACTGTTCTGCGGTGAGCTTGTTGACGCTCTGTCATGAAGGCTCTCTTCAAAGCCACTTGCAAGCACTCCGTTCCCGGCACTGCCCGTTTTCACGGGTATTCATCTTGAATGTTCTGAGCCCAGCTTTTGGTGTAGCTACTCCTCAATCTGCACCATGGGCGGTACATGGTGGCCAAAGCTATTGGCCGTTCTATCACCTGTGATTTTGGCAGCAGTGCTATCAGCGAGGTCCCCCATTGGCTGGATATCATGGCCTAGATGCTGCCCATTTGTTTGGTAAGGTTGTCGGCCTCCTGGTTGAGCCACTTGACAGCCACCTGTGGTGGTTCTATCTGATGCCATTCTCGCTCTGGTTTGTCAAGTTTTGGCGCAGGGCCGTACTTTGAAAGCTGTCTCACCTCCACTTCCTCAAAGTGGCCTGCTATGCTGAACCTGAGCGTGGCATGCGGCTTGAAAGGAACCATCCAGTCCGTCTGGACCTGCATGTCCGCAACCCTTCAAAGTCAAGGGCTGAAGAAGGGGGAGACACACACACAGTTTCTTTGCATCACCCATGCGGTACAGTGAAGACAAAGCGACTGGTTGTGCAGTTTTTGGCTCAGGATGTGCGGGGCGAACCAGCACGGGACCTGAGATGGGGAGGCCAGCCAATTCTTTGTTGGCTGACAACACTGAAGCTCAGGAGACATACCCGGGCTTCACAGGGGGTGCTGGGGACATGGATGCCACCATGGTCTCAGCAAGTGAACATGAAGAGCAAGGGATGAGGGCAGAACCTATGAGGGGTCAGATGGGGCCTCTTGATTTTGTGGCACAATGCCTGCAATGCAGGCTGGGAAACCCAAACAATCGATGCTTCGCCAATGCTGCGTTCCGCCTACGGTCTTGGGCAGGAAGTTTCCTGGCAAAACGCGGCGGATGCAGTTCTGGAGGCTCTGAGGGCAGATGAGGTAGTTCATTTGCCACACCTTCCGGGCCTGGAGAAGCTATGGGAGCAATTCGATGACAGTAAGCAGGATGACGCTTGTGATCCAAAGCTGGCTATCATCAGGTGGATTACCGGCAAGAAGTCCACCAGCACAAAGCATTTCCTATTCATTTGATTTTCCATGCTGATCAGGGCACTGAGGAATTTGAACAACTCATTGCCACATGGGCAAACACTGCTGAAGGGCAAGTCTTTGATGGACAAGGGCTGTGGGTTGCACAGATTGGAAGGTACATGCAGGTGAATGGTGAGTGGACAAAACATCATCGAGCGCTGCAGGTCCCATCCATTTTCAACTTACCTCTGACCCTGAACGGACAAGAGACCAGAACAGAGCAATTTTCGGTCATTGGATACCTCTGTCATTCAGGAACGGCTCATCAACAAGGTCATTTCTTTGCTGTTTTCATTTACAGGAGGACTCTACTGGCTGGTTGACGATGGTGCATATCCCAAAGCAATTTCGACTCTCACTGAGAAGACCAAGCAACAAATTCTGCAGGTGTGGGCAGTTCCCTCCGCCAGACTGCTGCCGCAACGATCGAGTGTGACGTGAAATCAGGCAACAGCAGTGGAGGCCCAATTGAACCGGGTCTCAAAAGGCAGTGCAAAGAGAACATACAGTTTGATTTTGCCAACATCACCCAGTTGGGGCAAGCAGTCCGACAATGGATAGTCACCAGACTGAAACGCATTTGGGGCAAAATGACCATGAGAAGATGGAGAACCAGCGGCTGAAAGTGTCAAGGGGGGCACCAAAAATGGAGGCTTTTTGATGGTCTTCCCGAGTCATTTGCATTTCCACTTTGTGCAAAAGCAAGTCATAGAAGGATGTGGTTGGTATGGGGTGACCTGGACTTTTGGCAACAGTGAGCTGGTGCTAATCATGGCTTATTTCAAGTGTGGAGAAGGCCTGCAAGGCCCGATCAATGCTCAGTTGTGGGCCGGCTTGATGGCTTTTGTTAAGAGTTTGCAAAAGCCGGCGCTAGTTTTTTGAGATTTCAACATCACCCCGGAAGTCTTCATGACTATCCCAAGTGGTGCAGGTCCAAGTCTTGGCCACAGGAGAGGAAACTTGCAATACAGGCAACGAGCTGGATTGGGCTATAGTCTCGTCGTGTTACCCACATTTCCTTCTTTTTGCGGCGCTCTCCACGAGCTTCGTTGCCACATCTTTCACCTGGGCCGAAGTGGCCTGAAGCCCCACACTGGCCATTGCAGTGACCAAGGCCTCAGGCGAAAGTTCGTCTGCCATTTCAGCATCTTCTTGCTTTTTCATTCTCTAGCTGCTGGTTGTACTGTGTCGTGGTTGTCTGCAGCTCCTTTTTGGGCCGCTTCAATCTTGCCCTGCAGCTCTTTGAGGTCTTGCAACAACTGCGTGTATTGTGCCTTGACTGCATCAGCTTTTGTCTGCAGTGCTGCCTTCTTTTCTGTTAGCTGCTTGAGCGTTCCCACTGCCTGCTTGACCTTCGAGGCCAAAGGTGGCTCGGGAGGATCTGGTGCTACCAACTTTTCAACTGCCTCTTTGAGGTCTGCAGGTAGGCTTTGTAGATGCTCCTTTATCAAGGTCGGCAGGTCAGGTGTTGCCGGTGGATCTGCCACCTTGACCCCAACTGCTGTACACTTCTCCTTGAAAGCCTCACGAAGCTGGTCCCAATGGTCTTTCAATGCCCTTTGCAGGGCTGGGTCTTTTGTCTTGCTGGCCTTTTTGGCCTTCTGTCCCCCTTGGAGGCCTGGTGGTGGCTCAAGCAAGGCCTCTTTGAAGGCTTTGCGAGGCCAACGTTGACCTAGTCTTTTTGCCATTGTGCCCCGCATAGATTGCAGGTCAGGTTCGGCCTTGTCATCAGCCGATCCTCCCAAATGCAGCTTTGGTTGCACTTTGTGCATACCTTGTAGTGTCTTCTCATGTTCTCCTTCTCTGGCTCGATCTGGCCTGAGTGCTCTGCCGTCTTGTAGATCGTGTAGTACTTCTCAGCACTGAGACCGCAACTCTCGTGCTTGATGCTGAAATGGCTTGAGCCAAAGCCAAAGCTTGAGCCATGCATATCCTACATATATATATATACATAGAGAGAGAGAGAGACAGAGAGCTCCTCGACAATTCATGACTTTGGGGAGTGAGCTTAGTTGTGTTGAACACCTCTGGACATGTTAAAAACACAGCATGTGCAAAACATGCCAGGTATGCAATTGCAGCTGTTGATAATTTTTCATCGGGTGTCTATCAACACGGCGCGATCAAATAGGAACATAGAATATGTCAGCTTTCAGAAGAAATTCGAGAGGTGGCCAGTCTCATGGCTCAACCATATGAGTGGAACAACCCCAAACCTCTTTTATCCCGGTCACAAAGCGTGATTATTCTTCCCAGGAGGGAAAAAGATTTCAGTGCTATATACCTGTACAGTAGGACCAATCCTTTCAAGCAAAGGAGCTGACTGGGTTCGTGCCAAAGAGGAGGTACTTCTCCAGCTGCTGGTGGAAGCTCATCTGAACGTATCCGTTCAGAAGCTCCTGATCCACGAATCTGTGAACAGTTTTAGCGCGAAACACAATACCCTTGACATCCCTCGACGAAGACAGTGGTGAGACAAACATGTGGGGGAGCATGGCAGGCATGGCGGGGTGGGGTGGGCAGGGTAATAACGCCACCGTCACGACTTCGTTCAACAGCCCTTGGTTCAACTTAGTGCGAAACCACTGACTACTGGAGGCACTCCCAGAATTTGCTGATTGAAGAACTGGTAGTTGACGATTGTCAAACTTGGACGACCGCGCTGGCGCTCAGTCGGCAGGTTTCGTGTTTTTTTCGCAGTTTTTGAAGGCGGCAATGACCTGCCTCGGCAATGACCATGCAGGAGATGTGTGTAGTGCTAGTGTTGATTTTGCTGTTTCGACCCAGTAGGATTGGTTGTGAGGGAACTCCGACCTCTTTTGGGGGTATGCTTTGCAAGCACATTGAGCAACTTTTTTTCGCCCCAAGTTCTTTCCAATGCCCTGTGAGGGTTCACGTGTTCCTTCACGGCAGTGGCCTACCTTCAACCCTTTTCGTACAAGAGTACGAACATAAAAATGCCTGTCACAACCCTGCACCCAGTTTGCACATCATGCTCTCACCAACAACCTGACAGGTTTCGGGAGAGATCCACCAAAGCCCATAGAAGGCAGGGATGGTCGTGACATAGCCATATCCCTGTGCTGCGTGTGCAAACATCAGGAAGCCACTGAGCGCGTGCAAGTCGTTCTTCTCTAGAAACCTGGCTGAGAAGCTGGCAAGCACATCCTCTCAACAGGTCGCCAAAAAGTCCGCAGTGATTGCCTCCAGATTTTGTTGACCGTCTTTGGAGACACGGGGCGACGGGCCACGGGCCCTGAAAAGGAAAATGCCGGGCTTCTTGACATGAAGGCTTCTGAAAGCAGCATATAATTGAAAGTATATAGATTGGAATTGGGTCTATCCTATTACCTGTAACAGGGGATGATGATGGTTAGTAGAGGCCTTGTCCAAAAGTAGTGATAATTGTTTGCTGACTGTTACAGGTATTAGGACAAACCCAAGATTAGAACACCATTGGTCCATTGTGACTGGGATTCGAATTCACCCCCATGAAACGAAGCTCCAAGCTGCCGCTTTGATACTAGCGATCCGATTCGGTTCCCCAACGGTTCAGCTGGAGAATCTGCAAACCCACCGAACCAAATGCCCATCTGTCACACTATCAGACCTCTTCGTAGTTCTCCACCAAGACCAATCCTAGATTATCATTGAAGAAAAAACAATCATTATGCTGTCATTTAAAGTCCTGCTTCGGTGTCACGTGGAAAACCCCCAGGTTCGAGAACTTCGCGCACGTTGGGCCACGAAACTCCAGGAAGGTCATGTCGATCCGGCGCAAGTTGTTCTCACTCAGACGTTCAGGCATGGAAAACTCCACTTTGCCAAAGATCTCCCTGAAAGGCTCCAAGTGCCAAGAATGATCAGTCGGACGGGAGGATTGAAAAGGTACAAAGCGTGGGCCCGAGGCCGTTTGTCGGAGGGTTGAGTCTCAAAGTCCACAGGCATCTACAAGAAGAAACTCCTGATATTACATCTTCTGTGAGGTCTCACCATCGGACTGTGTTGAGCAGTTGCCCTGATCAAACATGTTCCATTAGCTTGGCCTCCCAAAACTGGTGGGTTTCTCAGTTGCACATACAACCCAAACATCCGAGAAAGTTCGATTTGCAGGCTTTCTTGCGATGCGTGTGGGTCCAGGAACTTAGGGCTGAGCTGGGGAGTAATAAGGAAGCAGCTCAGCGTTTCCAGATTGGGGAATTGCCACCTGACTTCTTTCCATCGCTGCTTCCAATGTTTTCAAGAAGCGATCTAATATGGAAGTAGTAGTAGTAGTAGTAGTAGTAGTAGTAGTAGTAGTAGTAGTAG
>CAXAMN010023583.1:725434-818509 GCA_963970005.1 Durusdinium trenchii
AGTAGTAGTAGTAGTAGTAGTAGTAGTAGTAGTAGTAGTAGTAGTAGCAGAGGCAGTAGCAGTAGCAGTAGCAGTAGCAGTAGCAGCAGCAGCAGCAGTAGTAGTAGTAGTAGACGTAGAAATGGAGCGAACACACACACACATATATATATATATGATATCCCAGTGGCTCGTGCAGATCATTGTAACGCTTCACTGCAGAGACCAGCGCCACCAAGACTTTCAGCTTCTGGGTCACCGCCTGGGCGCACCCAATCGGGGCAAAAACAACCCGAGATTTCAAGGGCATCCACAACATCAACCACAGGGCAGTGGAGCACCTGTCCGGCCTCAGAGTTAGAGTTTTCTAGTGTTTATCGGGGTCTGTCTGTGACTGTGATGCAGATGGTATTCTCATGTATTCTCTGCCGTTCCCCTGCTGAAGCTTGCCGGCCAAAATATGAAACTGAATTTGTGCGCTGGTAGAGCCACCAAGTTTGTCATCCAGGTGAAATCCACCCGGAAAGTGCCTGACGTTTGACTTGCAGTGTATCCCACAGTATCCGATTCCCTTTCTGTTCCTGGTGACCAGCCCACCCATCAGCCCAAGTGCAACAAACCCATGCCCCTTTGTTCAACTCAGCCGCCCATACTGGGACTGTGATAGTGCCTTTCTTGATCCCATCCATGATGGAGGCAGTCACAAACTCCTCAAAAAACGAAAAGTCACAGTCACCGGACAAAGCCCAAAGCCCAAAGCCATAATCATGTGAGGTTGTCAGTTGTCAACCCAAAAAAGAACGATACCTTTCCCTATACCACGTTTGGCCTTATGGTTGATTTTCTTTTACCCTGCTTTGACTAGCTGCAACATCACTTGTGCAGATTCATGCGCAATGCCTGGAACTGGCAAACATGGCCCAAACTAGCCAGCTTGCGAGTGTACGGGAAGGTTCTTTAGGCTCGCTTCGTTATCGTTGGTGGTGTCGTTGCGTTATTGCTTTCGTTTCTGGTACTAACATGGATGTCTATGCACGAACAAAAATACTGCAACACAACACTCCTCGTTGTCTTTGAAGTGAAGGCAAACCGGAGATGAAACACATATGTATGAAGAGGCACATGGGTTATCGCTTTATGTTCTTCCTTGTCCTTTACGGAGGATGGAGCATCCTTCTGGCAAAACAAAAAATCCGAAGACTATATAAATTTGTGTGGCGGGATTATACTCTCTCACGTTGACTCCAGCTGCAAAAGTGTGTGCGTGTGTCTTTGTATCTGACCGGAAACAGCTCTCTTCACAGAGCAAAGATATTGAACGATTTATGTACATGTGCAATATGTTCTGGACCTCTTCGATTTACAAAAGCTCTCTGGTCATGCTTAGTCTCCCTGCATGAAGGTGACTCACACGAGCGCACAGTGCCAACAACATTTAGCCGGAATTGGCAGGTTTGTGATTTCGGCGATGATTGATGAGTTCCATTGGATGCTAACAGAGTAGGCAGAACGCATGCAATGCACATGGAACGCATACCAGCGCAATGGAAGCTAATTAGTGAGAGATCAAACAAGTTGCAAAATGTTGCGTCTCAAGAGTGAAAAGAAATAGAACAAAATCTGACAATCCGACCATGGGCCGTGAAAGGTCCAATTTGGGTTCCTATACTTGCCCTGTCCTTTCATGTCTGCTTCTCCACAGTCAGCTCACAATGAGCCTGTGAAGCTGTGAAATTCCTCTTTAGGTATCCGTAGGCTTCCTATTTTCACTCCTGCATCGTCTGCGAGTGGTATTGATCCTTCGCATAGTGGGAGAACATGGCACGGCCCTCGGGTGCCACCTGAGGCGATACGGACGTCCCAGCACCGTCCAGGCGTCACTTGGCACCATCGTTCGAACTGCTTCAGACCAGTGTCACTCGGTCACACTCTTGTTTTGTGCCGGTCCTCATCTTTCACAAAGAACTCAATAAGGTGCTGTTGAACAAATCAATTATTCTGTCTGGCAGTGTGGAAGAATCCACTTGAAAGCCCTTGGAACACAGGTGAGGTTGTGGTTTCTCCCCTCAGGTTGAATTGGGTCTTCATCTGGTCTGGACCACATTGTCATAGTCCCGAGTCCCTTGGCATCCCTTGGCTACATCTGTTTTGGTGGACGACAGCCCACCAGGACTCTAGACCCAGACTCATAGAGACGCATTGTTTATCTGCAAATTGTTTGGTTTGCAAGGGTTTGCAGCTCCTACCGGACAGTGAGTTGACTAGTCAGCTGTCATTGTTTTTGTGTAGTGTACCATGATAGTTAGGTGCTGGAACAAAAAGATCCAGGGTCATGCATGTTGGTTTGTACCCCGGGGTTTGCCATTCAAACAAACAAAGACCATTCCGAGTATGATCTGCTCTCGTAACTCCGCCAGGCAGCAATCTGGGTCAAGCCATACTCGTCCACCAAATCCCTGATGGTGTGATAGCCATTGTGAAGGAAGCAGGTCCCCATCTCATGTGCCACGCAGGAGGTTGTGTCCACCTTCCCTGTCTCTGGATCCTGGAGTCAAACATGATTGAATGGATGTGTTTTATCAAACGCAACTCTTGTAATTGAAAAGACATGACGATGTTGTCTGTAGCGGAAGAAGGGAAACAAGTTACCTCCTGCTTCTGTCTCCACAAATGCGGAAATGTACAGCTGGTCAATGCACAGGTTTGACACACCCAGAATTGAGACAAACATGCAAACATAGTAACATAGACAAGCCCATCTTTACACTGGATGAAAAAAGATTCCAAGTAAGGAACTCGGCGACCCTTTTCCCCTTCTCCTGTTTCTGGACACATTCCCCTGTCTCGTTGAGGTAGATCGTCAGAGACTTCCCACCCACACGGTCGCTGCGTTCCAACAGCGTCGTCTGGGTATAGCCCAATTGCTTCAATCGGCTTGCCATGTGGACTCCGCCGGGACCCGCGCCCACAATGGCAATACGATCACTCTTCCTGAAACCGATGGCAGTTGTGAAGTGGTGTTCCCGCCCCCCCAGGGCACCCTTGTCCTGAAGTGCACAACCCAACCTAATCCCTCAAGTCCTATTTTGATGCATCCTGACGTCAGTGTCCAGGCATCAAGATAAAGTGAAGCAAGAAAACTTGCCTTTTCTTCCCGGCCCGACTTACTGCCCCTGAAGCCCCGAAAGCTTCAGCATCTAGGAAAAGAAATTGGTTCCAGCCCGATCTAAGACCACCTGCAGGCAAGCGCACCTTTTTGTCACGCTTGAGCCAAAGTTGCCTGTCCGCTCATGTCAGCAAGCCGAACACAGTGACGGCAAGGTTGCGAAACTCGATTCCCGGCTCGGAGCCCTTGAGGCCTCGGATGGCGGTGCAAGCGAACGCAGCATTTCAGGCTTCCCCTATTCAGTTGTAGTGGAAGGTTAGTGAAGCCTGAAAATATTCTTCTCCCCCTTTTGGTGTCGAACACTTGCATTGTGCCAAGGCATAGTGATCGAAACGCAGCCTCAGGAAGATTCACTCTGAGCGCCTAGCTTGCGGCTGAAGTGGATGTTCAATTGCTTTGAAGTATCCTTCCACTTTGCAACAGGAAGTGCCTTAGTAAATGGATCAGCGCGCTGCAAGGCAGTTTTGATATTCAAGAGTTTGGCAAGTTCGTTCTCCTTGAAGCACTCACTGGTCGGGCTCGAGGAAGGACGAAACGGCGATGGCCTAAGGGCAGCACGTAGCTGAGCTACGGCTGATAACCAAAAGAAGTTAGTTCCGGCTCCAGCCCGATCTAAGACCACCTGCAGGCAAGCGCACCTTTTTGTCACGCTTGAGCCAAAGTTGCCTGTCCGCTCATGTCAGCAAGCCGAACACAGTGACGGCAAGGTTGCGAAACTCGATTCCCGGCTCGGAACCCTTGAGGCCTCTGGATGGCGGTGCGTAGACGCATCACGCCGAAGGCACTTGTGTCCTACACTTCCCCCATTGAGTCTAGGTTTCAAAAAAATACATTAAAACCTAGTAGCCTAGAAGTATTAAACACAAAGGGTACATTGACATATCACAAGACATATCATAAATTCAAAACCAAAAGCGGAAGCAAACATGGCACGACGCGGCTTCTACTGACATCTACAATCCTCTCAAGAGATTTCTGTGTCACTTTACAGGGAATCTTGAAACTGGGCAGGCACATGCAAGATGAGGGAAAGGAGAGGGGGGCAGGGAAGCCAATGGGTCGAGTCAAAACATGAAAAACAAAAAAAAACAGTTACTCTACAGAGCATCAGACATCATGGTGCCTGCAAAATCACAGCGGAATCTCCATCAATCAGTTGTTCTAAAGCTGCTTATATATATATACCGGTATATGTGTATAATAAATATATATATATATATTGGTTGACCCGCCCGCCGCCCCCATTTTTGGATGAAATGGGCACCGTCATCAAAAACACTACTTGGGGTCTCCTTTGAGAAAGTATATAAGGCTTCTTCTGCCAAGTCTCTTGAAAGGCCCCGCACGGGCTTCGTGTAGCTGCAAATGATCTGAACCTGCAATTCGTGCTGCCAAGGCCAGGTGGTTGTGCAGCAGCCATGCGAAAAGGAATTCCACAACCCGCGGCATCCCGCTAAAGAACTATTTCGCACTCAACGTGCACGTCACTTACAACACGAGGAAGCGAAGCAGCCGCTTCGCCAGAGCTTGGGCCGCAAGTGTCCCAGTAGATGTATCGTCAATTCAGTACACAGGCGAGGTGGCTACTGAGCTGCTTAATGTCCCAACCTCTGTGTTGCCATGTTTCCGACAGACTCTAGACAAAAATATACTGCCAACAACACTGGAACCCTGCAACCGGGAAATCCGTTGGAACAAGAGTGACATCCCACCGCGGACGTAAGAGGGCCCAGTGAGACCGCCAGTTGTTCTGCAATCTCTCCCCTCCAAGGCAAGAAGTCCCCCCGGCTCGCCAGGCTTCGTAAGCATCCACAAGATCATTCAATCAATGTTTGTTTGTTGTGCAATGAAACGTTCCATCTTCCTTGGTGCTGCCGATTGCTACCAGCCGATTGCTACCAGTCGTTCATTCATTTTCGTCTCTTGCGCTGCCGTCATGTAGCAGCGCTGACCTCAGGAGGGCAACCCCTCCCGTCCCTCTTGTTTCAAGATTCACGGCTTGTGGGGCCATACAGGCCTATGCTTGGAACTGGACAAGTTCATTTGTCAGGCTTGAGAGGAAGTACCAGGTAGACCCAGTAGACACTTGCAGCCGGATAGCAACTGATAAATGTGCTAACACAAGCTTTAAAAACCCCCAAGAATCCACTGTGAAACCCTACCGAAGGCCCACAACGCCAGCAAGGCATCCAAACTCGTCTAGGCAGGGACCTTGGGATGGGCACCACGAGCAAATCCTCCAGATCGACGTGAAAACATGTGAAAACTGATCTAAAAGAAATTAAGAGCTTCAAAACATCCACACCTATCCAAATGTGCGGTTTTTTCAGTTAACTGCTCATCTACCTGGACATTCTCTACACTCCACACCATTTGAAACTCACCATAAAAGGACCTTATCTGCAACTGGGATTGAAAAAGTATAAATATGTATAAATATGTTTTTAAAAATACGCTTCATCTGAAAAAATACATGTCCTCTTTTCAACTGGTGTTTCCAACGGAATGGAAGAGGGACCCAAGGGTCCCAACCGGAGCAGGCAACGGAGCCGGCGCAGGCGCTGCACTTGGCGTTTGGCCTCAAGCCAGGTCCGGTTCAGTCAGATCGAGCTGCAAGTGAAGATTTGAGGACTGAAACTGGAACATCAAAAAAACTGCCTACATTTAAGAGCCCATCATTCCTTTGAGTGGATTGAGGATCATCCGCAGTTTTCCTTTCATCCAACAGCACCAGCTCTTACATGGTAGAATGCGCAGGCAACCTCTCTGACATCTAAGGCGCCAGCTCGAGGGCAAGCTCTTTCTGAACTCCTGAGTTTGCTCACCCAGATCTTTCGCAACTAGCAATGAATGAAAACGGGCACATTTATTATCTGCTAGTTCCCCTGCAGCAGAGCAGTGGTGACAGCTCACCAACAGTGGTTGTTCACCACCAAGTATGCCATAAAGTTAGCACAATTCTTGTTCCAAGATGTTCCAAGCTCTTTGCTATGAGAGGTCACCTAAGCCCCCCACATTCTCACCGCCTGTCCCGAGATCCGCTCGCCAAAGCCGTCCAGCCCTGCCCCCGTCGCCCCCGGACTGTCCTCGTACTCCTCTGGTAGCTCAGAGTCCGACTCGAAGAAGAGGTAGGACAAGGTGATGCGATCCACGTGGTCAAAACGCCTGAGGCCGCATCCATGATCCAAGTGACCCAACGGTGACCCGGACATGGAGGATCTGGGTTTTCAAGCGAAATACAATCTCCAATCTCCCAACGGGACGTGGATGCAGATCGCACGAAACTTCAGGACCACTACCACCAAGCAGAGAGAGACACATGGATGTCACGTCTGCTGAGTGATCCGTCGATGGCTTAAAAGAGGCTCCAAGTACTCAAGCACAAGTGAAGCATGAGATCTCAAACAAACTTCCATTGTGGTTGAGCGAGAAAAAAATAAACATATATATATATATGTGTGCTTCTACTCCCCAGTCTAAACGACTGAGGAAGAAAGTCCTGAATAACAACCTCCAATAATGTAGGGAGCACTGTATCTGAGATCGGCCATGTCGAGATCCCTAGCACCATAGGGCCTCCAGCGCGAGCACATCTGACGGTGCATTCACAAATCTTGAGTTCGGCACGTATCTTTTCCCATCATGGGATCCTTAGCAAAGCTGTTTGTGGCCAGCTAGGGTTGCAAAATGGATGACCTCCCAGTACTCAGCTGCTTCTTAACCGATACTGTACCCAGGAAGTCCCCTGGGAAGTCCAAGATTCTTGGGATTGTTCGACTAAAGTAGCAAGCAAGGGTTCGTAACTTGCAAGCAGCACTGTCTGCGCTTCTTCTGCACAGAGCATTCGTCTCGATGGCTGGTTTTGCAAAGCTGAAAGTCTAATCGACGTGCCAAGACGCGATGAAGAAAAAGATTGGCAAATCCACCTCTTCACCTGAAAAAATATCCGCGACGCATTTGTCTGAAGAAAACCAACCTGTTTAGTTCAAACATCGCTCAGATATCTCAAATGCTTGAGCCATCTTCATGTCCCATGATTGCCATATCTGCATCAACATAACAAATGCTCAAAGTCTCCTCTATGCCTGGATTGATCAGCTGCTCGTCAAAGCAGAAGCATTGGATCCTCAGGGGGCAAGCACTTGCACAGTTTGCCCGGGAAGAGGGGCCGAAGTGAAGTGTCCTCCCACAAATCAACTCCAGTACTTCCATTCACATCTCCTCAGGATCATTTGGGTGGAAAACTAAAGAAGTGGTAAACAACCATATACAGAACACCGAACACCGTCTCTTCACAAGGGGAGCTTTGACTATATGAAGGCATTCCACATAAACCATCATAAACCCATATATTTATTCCAGAAATTGTTCTCATGTCAGCAGCAAGTGCACCACCTCTAGTGACGCATGTTGGCACTGCTGGAAGTGGTTGTGGTGTAAATAACAGATTAGTGTCAATGCAAAAAAGTAATGGCCAACAGAAAAAGTCGGCCTGGGAGTAGCTGCTGGGCATGCGTCGTAAAAGAGGATGGGATGTCACAGTCTTGTGGGAGTCTGCCAAGACACTTGTTGAAATAGAGGCCGGCCTGTGAACGCTAGTGTCTGGAAGACCGTTAATTTCACCCTGCTGTAAATATGATCCTTCCTTGGGTCCAAAGACTGTCCAAGACGGGTCTGCTGTCTTGACAAAACACTTTTTGTTGAACCTCTTGAGCCAGTGTGGAGCAAGTCCTCATTAAACAGGCAAGTCCTCATTTTAAATCATTTGGAAATAGGTGAGCACAAGCGCGTGTTCACCTTTAGAACCAGAACTCGCTTGCGCACGGGATGGGGGTGAACCTGGCAATCTGAATCTGGAAGGCTTAGCAAATATGTCAGGTTCAACTAACCAGGGTCTTGAGCAACATCCCGTTCATAAACATCATAAATGCTCTGTGAACACAAAGCTGTCATTCAATGAAGCGAAGCGGCGATAAATAAAAGTGCGTCACTTGACTTCCAGCAATGTAGCGAATCGGCACGCACCAAATTACGCTGCAAAAGATTGTCCTCTACAGGACAAGCTCCTTTAAGGAACACAAAACCAAACCACTAAAGCGACGTTCATTGGGTGTGCGAGAGAATCCGCAAAAAAAACTTCGGCAAAACCTACATCAACCATACAGTTTGGATGTCCAGATGTCTTGTCCATTCGCACTTGATTCAAGAATGCCCAAGTCTTGGCCTCTGCAGGAATCATGTGGTACACAGAGACTCCGATGATGGGTCGGTCGCTGGTATTCCTCAGGACATGAATGACCACCACACGGGTGCACAAGATCTTGGAAGAGGAATGGTCAACATGAGGACATTGTCAATAAATCTATACATATCTCTATAAACATATATACATACTTAGGATTCCCAATCACAGCTGAGAGGTCCCGGGTTGGTTTGTCGTTGGATCAGAGTCTCGAGTTGAGCAACATGTGGTGAGGCCAGATTCCAGACTCAGATGTTAAGACAAACCCGGCTTGTTGATGTCCAGCATGTTCGGAGCTTCTATTTGGTGTCCAGCATGTTGAGGCTTCCGGCTTGGCACGATAGAACGCCAGCGCTGTCTCCTGGAGCATTGGAGACACACCCCTCTTTGGTCCATCCAGCGGACGTTCTCTTTTGGGAAGTGGACAAGGTGAAGGGATACTTTGATGCCTCTGAAATGCATCTAGCCTCTAGACAGGTCATTCTCCCTACCAGTACATGGAGCGTCTATGAATTGGGTGACTTGGGCAGAAATCCTGGCCTAGAACCCCGAAGAAACCAGAGCGATTCCCACGTTCCGCTGGGCTCCCCAAGGCCAACGACTACGCGTCGCTGTTGGGGTACAAATTCCCAGGGCAAGGAAGTGTGTACCTCCCGAAAGCGAAATGATACAACACAAAACATGTCAGGGACAACACCTCCTTCTAGCAACGTTTTTGCGCCAACACACTAGTTCTGGAGGATAAATGGTGACGACAATGCTGGTGACGACAATACTCGTCAGTCACAGCACAGACCTTAGAGACCTTAGAACCTTAGAACTTCGAAAAGCTGTTTGTTTGACCTTCTTTGCTGAAGGAGGCAAAAGCGCACACTGATTTCTGAACGGTTGCTGCATTCTTCTCTTCATCTCTGCATGGACAGCAGAGAAGAGCTTGGAAAGATCATGACTTGATGGGGGAACTCTTGTGGATTCCATGATGGATCCGCCTCCTCGACTTTTTGGCATCGGCCAAACGGACACCACAGTCTCTATGTGGATTGCAAGATGTCCGCTGCGAAAATGTCAACCAGAGACTCTTCATTCCCGATGTCCGCTGCGAAACATTGGGCACGGTGGCCGCAAAGTCCACGGTGACTAGGCGCTTGGTGTCGACCGAATCCTATGACGCGGGTGTGAAGCGGGTGATAGCAGGTGCAAACGACTTGGGTGTCATCCAAAGAAACAGACTTGTCATGAGTCATGGCTCGTCCTCTCCTGCACCAGTGGTCGGAAAAGGCTTAAAAGAATGTCATATCTGCTAGGCAGTATCGAACGTATTTCACTGGAAATCTGTTGGAAATGGTGGATCCCCAACAGCACACTTAGTCTCAATAAGACTCCTCGACCGAAGAAGTGAAGTTGGATCTGTCTCTACATCTTCCCACCTACCCCATGGACACGGATAGCTTACTGTAGGTGATTGAAAGATGAACTCCTCAATCGGAGCAGGGCAAGCTGATGGCCATTGCGGATGGCCATGCTTGGACAGTTCTTCCCGTGTGTAGATGAGGGTTCGGTCAAGCCATTGAATGAACTCATTGCATTCCCAACAAGTATATAAATCCGCAGTAAATCTCAAGAGCATTGCAGCCTCGTACAGGTATGCGGCGGTATGCGCCAGTGTTGTCAAAATCCCCTACCCGCATCACTTTGCGCTTTCAAACAGGGCAAATCTGGAAAACTATATTCTGGAACGCCTAGCTGCTAGGGCCTAGCTACAAACCAAAAAGCTGGCTCGGGTTACAAAAATTGTAGACACTCAAAAATTCAGCGAGTGACCCCAAGAAACCATGGCATTCCTATGATCACCTGCCAGCTCTCATATCCAGCCCAATCTTCTGATGTCGGTGTCAGCTTCCCCGTCAGAGCCCCGGAAACACGCCCTACCGAGCGAAGAACCTCTCACCTTGGGAGGCGGCGCATAATCTTTGTGCCCCAACTGCGTGGCCGAGGCCTGACCGCGACACGACAGCCACATGCCGGAGTTTCCGGTAAACGTGCTGGTCGAGCCACGTGGCGGTCCAAGAATCCTGACTGGCAAAGGGTCCGGTTGGTGCCCACATCTTCTTCTCTTGTGCACTCAGTCTATTGCGCCCATGGCAAGCATCTTCAGACTCACCGCAACAACGAAAGAATCTCCCACACATCAGTTTTGCGATAGAAGCAAAGAAGGGACCAAATAAATCAGAAGGGACCATAGAGGATTGTAGGCACGTGTGCCAGGTGCGGCTGATGAAGCTGAGACTGAGATGAAAATAGACGAAATGGATACGGCCCACTTTAAGTACAATTACAACACTGCTAGGATCAAAGTTTAAGAAGTTTAAGACAGTTTTCCAAATGCTGGCAGTCCCAGGGGTCAGCGCTGATCATCCGAGAGCCCCACCTGGCCCTGGCCAGTGGCTTGGCAGTAAAGCTTGTACAGCCTGTCGATTTCGCACACGGCCAGTGCGTTGCTCCACTCGGCTCAGTTTCTGTAGCGAATCAAAAGAAAGACTGAAGAACCTGCCCAAACGCCAAACAATGAGAGCCCGAATCCAAAGTGGGAACAGGAAGCACGTTAACCTCTCTGAGAACCTGTGCTGGGGGCGATCCGCATGACAGTGATCCAGCTTTTGACAAGGCTGCGGATCTTCAGAAAAGAAAGACTGAAATGCAAAGAGTACCGGGTAGAAGCTACTAGGTGGAGGGCCATCTTATTAGGTTGGAGGCCATCGCTACGAATGTAACAATAATAAAGCTAATCTGAGACGAGTGGCGGGACCAGCGCAAAGACGCAGGCAAAGATGGACATGCCAATGGCACCATACCACCAGGTCTCAGGGCTCGGTGAATAGAGTCGAACCAGGTGCCGAGAGAGGAACGGGTCCAGGTGTTGCCAAGAGAGAAATGCCACATCAAAACTTTGGCATGAGTCCCACTTCAACTGCAACTCACCCAAAGAAAATCGTAAAACAATTGAAGATTGTCACAAGTGACACCCTTTATATAACCAGTCTGATCAAACGAAGCTTCCACCCCCCAACCTTTTGATGTTCGGTCCAACACTCCAAGGTTCGAAGAACCTGTCTACCCCACCGGCTTGTCACTCAAGAACACACGAACACACAACTGAGGGTTCCTCACCAAAAGAACACAGGAGAGGGCATTGTCCGACATTCTGCGGCACAGTTTAGACACCTCAAGCGAACCACGCCCTTGAGGTCCCACGCCCCACGGTAACTATCTTCCATTCGCTTCCGTTCACCGCGAGACATTGGCCTTGGCGACAAATTCCAGATTTCACCCATCCGTCGACTTGTGAAGTTTGTAGAGTCTCATTCGAAAAGTCTCCTCACAAGTGCCACAGCAACCCGTGTGACTTGCACAGGGACTGTTGAGACCTGGACACGTTGGAAGGACTGCTCCAAAAACAGCGGCTTGTACGTGGAGGCCTACATGGCACAAGCAAAGGCAACCTTTGAGACTCTATGAGGTCCTTTGAGTATCAGACCAGCAAATGCTTGGAACAACAAGTGCAGAAGAAGCTAGTCAAAAGGGCAACAATCAATCCACGGGAATGCTCACATCAAGTGGTAACATGGGAGAACTGGGGCATGTAATCCACCCTCAAGCTGAAATTGTCTCAATCATGGGTCCGTGAGGGGTTTGCCTGGGGGCCTGGGCGCAAAAATAGTAAAAAAGAAAACCTAAGAGCTGTTCCTCTGCGAAGCCAGGTAAATCATCTTGTCACAAAACACCCTTACGACCTAGAAGACCACCGATGCCAGCCTGTATCTGCATAGTGAGCTGTCCCAGACTGAGCAAAATCAGAAGCAATCCAAGCAGGCAGGTTGATATGATGTTGACATGAGCTCTAGAACATGCTCTCTAATTCCTAGAAGCCTACTTAACCACACAAACTTGTTTTATAAGTTATATACAGTATATAATGCTATTGTTACTTCATGCTCAGGTGCAGAAGGCTGTGGGCAAGCTCCGGTAGCTGGAAGACTTGTCCCGATTGGGCTATACGACATGCACGCATTAAAAGATCTTCTGCTGGGCTGGGTGGAGAAGAGTCTTCTTGAAAGCGTTTGGCACACTCCAAGAAGAGTGAATGTACAGTACAGTAGCAATAGTATCTAATAATCTAAGAATAGAAATAGTAGCAACAATAATAGCAATAGCAACAATAAGTGTAATTCAAAAAAAACAGATGCCCACCTGGTACACGTACCACATGCAGTGCACGTTGAGACACAGCGCTCAGCTGCGTTCTCCTACATGGATAAGCCAATCTACAAAAACGTGCTTCACGCCACAAGTTTGCTCAGAAGTAAAAGGAGCCTATGGGCCTATGTGTTACATGTTTTGGCTCGACTGAATGGTCAGCTTTGTGCGTATTTGGACTCGGACATTGCGGGGCTCCAGCACATGTCCACTGCTTGCAAGCTTGTGTTGCTTCAAAGACGCTAGGAATACATCCCTCTCCACAAAAGCTGTTGGTCGAATCGGCCAGAACTGACAGAGCAAAATGATGCGGCTCCTTTGGACTTCCACCAAGCGCCGCAACAGGAAAGCGCGCGACTGCATGGCTGTCGGAAGCAAGTGGTTGTCGACACTAAGTCATGGCTTCCTTTGCCGCGATGTCTGGAACTCTCTTTCAGCTTGGTGTGGTGGTAAGCAAGGTGAAATTTGCTCACGCTGCAAGCATTAACTGTAAGTCTGCCTCTGCTGCTGCAAGCGAGACTTTTCAGTATAAGGTGAGGATAGGCACTAGTTGCAATCCATAATACGCTGTCGATTGAGGCCTCATCAAGAGTGTTGTTCGTCATCTACCTCCAAAAAGCGGCCAATTGATCCTCTGCTGACATGACACTTTTCTGGTCTTCAAGGCATTGAAGCTCCAATGGAAAATCAATAGTTAATTATATAACTGGCGCATGAGGAAAGCTTACCTATTACTATAGCCCAAACATTAAAAAAAAACAAACAGGGACACAAAGGCACGGCTGTATGTCGCACAATGCACTGTTGCAAAATCTACCAACCGCATTCCACAACATGTGCAGCGGTAGCATGCGGTAGCGGCACGTCATGCCTTGGACAAGAATGTCACCGATGAAAATCGGGGAACAGAAAGAGCCCCTTTTACTCTGATGTCAGTATATGATTTTCTGGCAGGTGGGATCCGAACACAGCACCAGCTGTTAAATCAGGGTCACTCTTCGCTACTCCACAAATAAAGATTTCATGACAGCATGGACCACAACTTCGGCATTTGGACAAGGGAAACAAAACATCCAAGAGCGTAGAAAGCAAACGAATCCCTTTTGTCGCCACATGCATTGATGAGCTCTTATCTGGACCAAGAAATCCCCTTGCAATGTGTCGTGGAAGTCCAAATTTGTCTACATCCGTCTCTGCAGTTCATTCTCTTTCTGATTCTGATTCTTGGCACAGGAGCTCCAGCACTGTACATAAAGTAAACGCGAACGCTGGTGGGTCGAGGAAAAATGGACGGGTAACACTCATGCAGCATGGAAGACGAGTCCTGCCACTGGCCATCCGGCACCCTGAATGAAAGTATTCGACTCACAGCTTTGAAAGAACAATAAATATACACCACTAGGACAAAAGTTGTTCTTCTTGAGGCTTCCACATTGACAACCCGTTCCCCTTAGAATCCTGCAACACACTTATGGCACCTCAAGCGGTCGAATGTCCTCCCTCCAAAGCTCTTTAATGTTTCAATTTTCACGTGGGCGGCAATTGACCATCCCACACTGGCCATGCGAAATGGACTTCCTAATTCGACCGCAGCTGATCCACATAGATGTTGTAAGCACCGGAAAGAATAAAAAGGATCTTCGTCCTGAAGTATAGTGTAATTCATTGTTTATATATATATACAGTATGCATGTGTATGTATATATATATATATATGTATATGTTTATATATGTCTTTTTTCTACGTGTGATTGTACGTCATACCTATCTACTGTTCCCTCACAAGCTGAAGCTTAGGGAAAATTGATCTCCCTATGCTCCCTGAATCTACAATTGCATATCAGGAAATCTCGCTAGACAAACTGTGACCGCCAATGAAGAAACAATAGAGGGATATCACTCCATCCATCTGTATTCAGTCACTTCCATCAGAAGTACTGAGTGAAGCAAAAAACGGTCAAAGTCGACAAAAGGCACGGCTTATCATCTCTGTCCAGGTCACCTACCACCGCCACGTTTGCTCGGTTGCCGGGGACATGTGGCTTGCGTTGGCTTTCGCAACCCAGGGGAGGACTGGCTCGCTGAAGGTCCAAAGCTTTTGAAGTTGGTGTGTTGTATGCTAGGAAGGTTACCACAACCTATGGCGATCAAAAGAGTAACCCGAAAGAAATAGAACAGTAGACCCCTCTCAAAATGGATTGGAAGCCACCTTTTGGGTGGGGGAGGCTAGAGAGTGAGGTATCTTATAAACTTATACACTACGTTATATAACTGTTATATAATGAAGTTCAGTTATTGTCAACCCTTCTCGCAACTGAAAAAGTAAACAATGCAATGTCAAACCGGCAAATACAACATTCCTCACATGGTCACTTGGTACTGCAACTGTTTGATCAATGGTTTGGGGAACAATTGCTAGCCATCAGACTTGTTGAGGAACTTGATTTGAGCCCCTTTCGACCACTGACTTGAGGTCGTTGTTGCAAAGTGCCAGAGGCTACTGGCCACTGCTCCAATGTCTCCAACATCGTGCTTGCCCTAATGAGATCATCGTGACCTTCAGCTCGGCCAATTTGCAGGACTTCTAACTGAAGGTCGGCCTGCCTGTCAGCCTGCCGGTCTCCAGAAAACGCTTCGCCTGCAGTTGCGCCAACACCAACGCTGAGTTGGCTCCCGCACTTTTCCGCGTCAAGTCGGTCTCCGCGCATTGCGGCATTTGCGGCGATCGCCACAGCATGGAACTTTAAATTGCTGGCACCAAGGGAGGCTGTTGCTGGCAAGTTTGGCGGCAGGACTCGGGACATGCACAGAACATGGACTGACCCTAAGTTCTTTGATGTGTTGTGGGGGAAGGGGGTATGTTTGACAAGTCACATGTATTCAGTGTGTGGGATCACCCTTTGCTTCGTGGCTGATGGACCCACAAACCAAGCAGCCAATCTATACAAATCATCCACACCAATTAAAGCCCTATACTGTATACTCTTGTTTTTTTGAAGCAAGTCGATTGATTGCTGTAATGTGCTGGATCAAGTGGTTGATTGGTTGTGGTCTATTGAGAAGAGGTTTGATTGGTTTGCTTGGCTCACTCAGTGATTGTTCGATTAACGGAGTGATTGGTTGATGCGCTGGCTGGGTTGGTTGATCTGTGTTCGTTTGACTGGTCGATTGAGCAGGTGTGTGCCCCCCAATTCCAACATAAAGGGGGCGGCACCGCAGCAACGTGCCTATTCAATAGCCTTCAGGGCTCGCAAGCGAGACCTACACTCGAAGCACCCAATAACAGCTTTCTAAGTCTAAGTACCAAAAGAACTCCTAAAAAGACATCCTCATGAGCCACCTGACCGTGTCTCCTTGGGCTGCAACGTTTGCGCAGCAGCCTAATCTCAATTTAAAGAGAATGTTGGACAAATACTGGAACCATTGTGCAATGAAATGTGTCTTGCGTCTCCTTATGCTTGGGCGCACCTGTCCAAACTTTATATAGAAAGTGTCCCCACATCACTGCTATCACAAGCCAAACCGTACCCGCATGGTTAATCCACTTCTCACGTTGGCTCTTACAAAGTTCTAATCAAACAAATCTCATGCACTGCAAACCTCGAACCGAATGAACCTCTTAAAACGAAGAAGGACTCCCAGAATTGGAAGATCGGGGGTCCAAGAAAATGATTTGCCATTCTAAATCCTTCGTCCACTAAGTCCCGTCCCTTTGTATCTTTATGCCACCACCTCCGCGCTCAGAACCTGAGACACCGAGAAGGGCGCGGACCAGGAGCCTGCCCACGGCCGCCACGGCCGCCACGGCCGCCACGGCCAAGGTCGTTTAGTAGCCATGGCCTCCAACCTACTAGTGATGGCCTCCAAAGCCAAGATTCAAACACTCAGAAACTAGAAACACGTAAAAACAGTAGACAATGCTCAAGCTTTGTGAACGACAAATCAAACCCATTGGGGGGGAGCTTGCGACCGTTGAGGAGGAGATGTGTTCATGAAAGATCAGGTAGGTCCACGCCGACGGGTAGGCGAGGATTCTGACTCCGATTCCCCTTGCAAAGGAACGGGAGTCACCAGAAGACTTCTACCAAGTAAGGTTTGGCCTAGGATTTCCAGCACACCCCACCTCCAAATTCTCTAAGCCCAATGTAAATTAGTTGTCATATGAAGGTGTATGTATTTATGAAATTATGTATGAATTTATTCATGCAATGTATACAATGTATACTTGTCCCTGGTACGACAAGGAGAAAGCATGGTTTGGTCTACTCAACTAGTCCACTTTGGGTCCAGTGTCCTCCGCTCTGGGCACTCGGACGAGTTTGGCAGCGGAAGTGGGGCCGAAGGGACAAAACCTGACCCAAGTGCTGCAGCGATTAGATTGAGCAAATGTTAAGTTTTAATATGTATGTTATGCGAAATAATATGTTAAGTTTGACTACGAAAGCATGAATTTCTGAAGTGTTGAATTCATATGTGAATCTGCCACGCATTCTAGTGTGCACAAAAATCAAGGAACATCTCGAACAATGAACACAACAGCCTACTTTGGGATTGTGGCTTTTCAGGCTGAAGTCTTGACGCATACCCAAATGCATGTTCGACGTCGTGGGCCTTCTTTGCTTGGTCCAAGTCTTGTTGCTCCTCCACTTGCCTGCCGATTGAAAGCTTAGCAGTTAGGCGCTCACTCATTGCAGTTGTGAGGCAAGTGATACCTTGCCAAGACTTGGTGTATTCCGAATCCACATCGAGCTGTGCACACCAAATGTCTTAGTCCATGTCCTGATGTCCTGAATCAATCTCAGAATTCTGATGAATTCTGTCATGCGTTATCGGAAGGATTGCGGGGACATCCGAGGCTTCAGTCGACTATGGGGTTCAGTGGTCGCAACCAGCGCTGGCTCTTCAAGGAAAATTGAGTCAGGCTCCAAGTATAAAAGACCCATGGGTTGAAGGGTGGACGAACAGTCAAAGCAGCACTTTTTTTGCAGTGGCCGGCAAAGCAGCACCTTGCTCACTCACAAACGTCGACACAGACAAGACATTAGAAGAAAAAGAAGCTCCCATGGTGACACCAGAAACAAGAAACCTTTTTTTGTATCTCCAGCCTCGAGCTGCAACCCCTAGCCCTAAGCGATCTCCCAGCGGGTCGACCCAAAGACCTGCTCTCAGAGTGGAGGCCAATGAGCCGCGCCAACTGATGCACCACCTCTGGCGGAAAAGCAAGTGGGAGTGATGGAGTCCCAAGAATTTGGGTTGGATAAGTTCGTGAAACTGTGAGAACGCAGCTTCGCAATTTCGAGCACGCAACGGAGTCTCGGCCGTAGAAGCGTGGAGCGCCTTCCGTTCAGAGGCATCCAGGCCCTCCAAGTGCATCTCCCGGGCGGGAGGGGCACCAGCCTGAGTCAAAGAATCGATGCAGCGCAAACACGGGAATGGAGGATGATTGGCTGCCACCATTGAGACTAAGAAAAAAAGGCTTTGAGGAACCTAACAGCGATGGCCTACCCCCCTAGAAGCGATGGCCTCCAACCTAGCGATGGCTCCACCCTACTATATCTGCACACTCATACAAGAAGGATGTCCCCAAGTTCAGAAAGCTCTTTGAGAACTGAATCACTGCGAACAGGTATAGGTGCTTGTGAGTAAAACCTGTGGCAAGAAAACCTCTTTGGGCTGGTGATAGATAAACACAAAGACAAACAAGTTGACAAGGAAAACAAATTGTTTCACACTTAAATGGCACATATCCCTGTCTAAATCTACCCGACCCACAGCCAACCAATGAATGTTCATCCATGTACATGTACAATGTACAGTTTTCTGTGCAATCTGGAACTGGGGCTGACAAGTCCCTGTACAAACCAAACCACACATTGGGAGATCAATCCCTGAATTGGTGGCCAAGAGCCTCTCGACAGAATTCCCCAAAGACCTCCCACCTTGGTGGCCAAGTCGTCGCCAGTCCACAAGAGCTGCCTGGGGATGACCCGATCCACAAGAACATGTGTGCACATCAGCTGTTCCACGAAGTTTCCACGAGTTGGTCCAAATGCGTCCACAACCTTTTGAAGGGGTTCCCTCAAGACCAAGCTCGAGAACGGTCATTGCAGGGGTCTAGTCATCCAATTTACCCGTGGCTGCTGCGTCGCATTTCGTCAGGCACGTGTTCCGGACTCCCAATGGCAGAGGGAAATTTGGGTCACTCAAAGACACTCCCAGTAGAAGCAAATCGGTTGGTTTCTTGTGCAAAATAATTAAGTCGGTTGGGAGTTTTTTTGTTTAGAGATACTTTCATCCGCCCAAGGATATCAGCAGCACTGGAACTAAGTGACCTGCCAGAGCAGCATCTCCTGGCCAGCGGTTCAAAAACAAACTCGGTGAGAATCATCAGGACACAATTGGACACTATAACCAGCCTTTCAATCGGACATCTTGAAGTTTTGTACATTCCAAGTTCATCCCTGCACACTGCATGTGAGTAGCAAACACTGGAAGGAATCTACATTCTTGGGACCAGGTGGTGGAACAAAAAATTTTGTTTGGTTGTCTTGTTCTGCTTTGGTGCGGTGTGAAAATACTTGTCATATATTATAGTTGGGTCATGCTGGCACATGTATGGGCCTGACTGAACAAAATGTAACTTAGGTGTGTCCAGGCCTGGGATATGTGCAATTTCACCTGGTGTGTGATGTGTGAAGTTGGACTGGGTTACATTTAAGTGCACCTTTCTTGGCTGGGTTGGTTGTGTTTTGGGGTGTGTGAGGCTGTTTGTCCTTTTGTATCCTGGGTCATAAAAGAACAAAATGTCACAATCAATATTGTACAATCAATTCTGTAAAATGTACAATGTTACAACATGGTACAATCAAATTTGCACAATGGGGGGGGGCCTGTAAAATGTAACCGTCAGCCTCGCAGAGTCCAGTCCAAGGGTTCACCGTGAACAGGGGTTTCGAATCCTCAAACCTTCCGGGGCAAGGAAACTGCAAGAACCGCAACAACGAAACAAGCACCAACCATGCTGCGAACCAGAATTCCTATTCAAATCAAGCAGAAAACCAGCCCACTAGCTTCAGTCAGAACATTTCTAGTCTAGTTCCAGATGTGCATTATGTTACAGTGTGCAAATGTGCACGCCACCATACATACGCACGAGCGCAGCAAACATCGTGCACATTTCATGCGCACTACGTCTGTAGGCGAATATATTCTTGCGCAAGCGGAACATGAGGTTAATATCCCAGCCCATCCCCCCACCCCTTGTTCGGATGCCTAAAGTACGCGGCAGGCGCGATGCTTTGCGCGCGTCCCACAAGTGTATGGAAATTCTGAAACGAAAACGGTGCGGTTGCTCACAGAGTCTCATGCCAACGTGTAAAATACGTGGCAGGCACAGTGTTTCGTGCACTTCCGAGAGGTCCCGATTGCGAAGTGCGTTTCGAGTGACAGGCATGGTATAAATAGCACCTAAACTCGCAGGGCCCTGCTGATTCGAGTGTGCAAACGCGCGTCATTACATGCCCGCGGAGCCTCAAACAATGAAACCCAATTGCAACTATCAAGGATCTACCCCAATCGCGATGCATACTCTTACTGTACACGGGTTGCCATGGGTTGCCCCTTTAATTCATCAGTTTGAGCCATCATTCTCTGCCACCCAACCTCAGTCCTCGGGCTGTTTCGGTCCCCCGAAGGCCACGTGCGTCAGCTCCTCGAGCTTCGCGATGAGCTCCTCAAAGCGCTCGCACTAATGATTTGAGACCCATCAACGGCCCAAAGAGCGTCTTGGGTTGTCGGAGCAACCCGGAGCACTGTGGAATCTGAACCCGGAGCACTGTGGAATCTGTGTCAAAAATCGGCGCCTGAGAGGACTGGCTCTGTGACAAGTATTGCCAGTTCTCTCGGAAGGTCCGACGCACCTCATCAGCAGCATCTGAAATGTGACTGACGCCTGTAGCTACTAGGAGCAAAGGGCATCGCTACCAGCAGCAAGGACGCTACTAGGGGCTCCTGGCCTTACTACTAGGAACAAGAAGCTACTAGGAAAGATTCTCTATGGATCTGTATGCCTGATACTGCCTCATCCCTTCTCCGGCACAAATGGCTTCAATTTGAAGCGGCTTCAATGAAAGGGTCTCGAGTCTCAACTAATTATGTTGATATCCCTGCCCAAAACTTGCATGTCCCATATGGATCTAGCCAAGCCATCTTTCCACACCATCCTGCACAATGGCACTCTATCACTATATACATGCACTCGGCTGTCAAACATGTTCCCATCTCGCTAAGGACTGTTTTTTTTTTTAGTGCTGAGGACCTGGTGTTTATATAGTTTTTTTGTACATGTAGCTGATGCGTTGGACCTGGCATGTGATAATGTTAGCTGGCGTGGTCTCAAAAATCAATAATCAATGTGGTGAGTTTATGATTTTTAAGGTGGGCAAGTTCAAATGTAAGCAATTTCAGTGGAAAAAACATTGGAATTTGATTCTCTGAACTTGTTTCGCTTGAGCATCATCAAGATGAAAACATAAGGATCAATTTCAAAACAACACAACACTGAAGCTATGGGATGGAACAACTTTTCAAAGCAGGCCTGATGCAACATCAGCCAGGAAACCAAAAAACAATAATCTGTTAAATTTGTATGTGTGTTGTTTGACACATGATGTGTGTTGTTTGATACATAAAGCCTTAACATAATAAGCCTACATGGTCAGAAAAGCACAAACCAAGGGCGATTTCAACATATGTTTTTCAACCAAACATCTTGCGATGCAACAACTTGGGATATGTGTGTAGTTTGTTTTGCGCAGGAAACCTTGACAACACCACTCCAGACATCAAGGGGTCACAACACCAGTGTGTGTTGAATCACGCTTTACTGAATAAGAATTCAGTCAGAACTGCATGGCATACCATGGCGTCCAACATCATTGCCAGACAACACCTCTACCGGTGGGCTGCGGTTACTGGAGAGCAAGGCAATGATAGAGAAGTGGTCTACCCAGTGGAAAGCCTGAAGCAGTTGCTTTTGGAATTGCTAAGTGGTTCATGCAAATCGCAAAGCATTGCAAAAGCGATGGTGCGCTCTGCTCTAGCTTCTGCCGCTAGACTTCTTAGTATTTTTCACTAAATGATAATCCACAAAAAAAATCTTCACAACACTGCAACACTCAACACACTAGCAGTTGGTTGATTTGAATTGAGTTTATATATATAGGTTTGGTTGAAAGTGTTCGAGTTATGGACTGGAGTACTAGTAAGTATTCTTAAACACTGAATTATATCATTGAACATGGTTGAAGTCAAAACCTAATGTTCCTTCACAAAGTATATTTAGAATTCACAATGTTAACTAGAACAGCTCGGCTCAGGTGCGATCCAGTCGCATTGGACACAATGACCTTCAGGTGTTGCTGGGCAAACTTGGCCTGCCTCTTATTGGAAGCTCCAGCAACTCGCAGATTATCATTGATGATGCTGCAACTGCCGCAGTTATGATTGATATATCAGCATCTCCAAGCCCAGTTCGCAACATTGCAAGGAGGAATGCTTTTGTGAATGAGTCCAGCCAAAGTTCCACACAAACTCAGGCTGAGTCTTCGCAAGGGACACATATCAATGCCAGTGGCAGCAGCAGAAGCTTAGATGAACTCAGCCAATGCACCGGTCACAGTGGCAGTACTCGCAGCAACGTTGTTTCTTCGATGAAATCTTTTTGCTCTAGAATGGGGCCTGCTGATCTGTCCAAGTTGACCGAATCAGATTACAAAACTATGACTGTTGGGAGGATGGCAATGGTTGCTGGTCTCGCCTCACGTGAGCTCAATAAAACTCTCAGGAAAAACAAAGAGTTGCAAGATGAAAAGAAAAAGCTGAAGAGGGCAGCATCACTGCAGAGCAAGTCTCTTGAGAAGCAATTGAGATTGATGGACAATACAGTGATATCTTCAATGGAGCTGCAAACATCAGGGAAATCAGGAAAACGACTTACATGTCAATCAATGATTGCATTAGGACTTCGACGCAATATGAGCAACATTGCAGCCGGTGATTTTGGAGCGCTGATTCTCAGAGACATGAGCGCAGCCACTGTAATAAGAGCTGAGGTACGAACAGGCGCAGTGATTGCAGCAAGCATGAAGTCGTTTTGCTCCGATGCATTGGCGTCTGCCCGCCTACACAGTCCCTTCAATAGGGAACAAGCTATACTGGCGAACTTGTCTTCGTGTGATGATGAATGGCAGCTTCAGATTGTCAGCTTCAGATCAGATGCAACAAACAGCCAGATCTGGAGGAGAGAAAAACTACACGTTTTGGAAGTTGAAATGGCATATGTTGCCCAGAGTCTTCAGCCTCCACAAGGCCACACTCTTGACAAGATGCTGGATATGAAGTGGTTGGAGCGGAGAAAATGTTTGAACCTTGCTTTGTGTTTGGCTACCTCCTTTTTGCTTAGTTTGTTGGTTGTCGTCCACAGGTCATCATCTGGGGGGAACATCTAAATTCAGCTGAAAGGCTGAAAGGGAAATAGGCCAAAACGTGAAGGACAATTGCTACTCTATATAGCAATCACACAAACATGACAAACATGTACAAATATATATATATACATTATATACATACATAATACATACACACACACACTACATATTATTTGATAACAAACAATGATCTACTTTCAGACTTTCAGATTGTTGTTTTGAAATGCACGACATGTAAACTTGTTCTAGAAAGGTTGGCGGAAAGGTTGAAGGTGGAAGAACTTTTGCGTTTGCTGATTCAGAATTCATTATTCAAACACGATCAACAAACACCACATACAATGTTGGACATACATACATGGTCAATCAGTCAATGAGTCAATGGTCAATGGTCAACCTAACAGTAAGGAGCGACATTCAAGTTGTTGGAGGCGGTACAGCAGCTCATTGCAACGGGCTTGTCCTAAAGCAGCTGGCTTCTGTTGGTGCTCCGACATGGGACGACGTGATTGCTGAACAAGATTGGGAGAAGCCTGACAATTTCTTAGCAGCATATCAATCTTATGTTTTGTATGACCAATCCACCAATCGATCTACCAGATGTGTAGTGTAAAAGTATCAAGTGTTCCTATTATTTAAGTCTTTGAGTGGTTGTTGGTATTGGTTGTTTGTTGTTTTGCAGGTTTTGTGGTAATGTTAAATTGTTAAATTGTAAATGGGACAACTGGGACAACCAGCCAGTGAGAAATGAAGAAGATTAAGTCAGTATATTGTCATACTACAAGTAAAACAACAAAAAACATACTAGCAACCAAAAAGTCATGGCTTTAGCTCGTGACCTAACAGAATTTATTATGTCGAGTGTCGAGTGTGTCTGTACGATCTGTAGGATATATTTTTACAGCTGCATTCTGCATGTCAGGAATTCATCTTTGGACCATCGATCGATCTTTGTATACATTGATGTGTCCGACCGGGGCTCTGATCAATCTGCCAGACGTCGGCGCACATCGCAATACCTTTCGTCCAGAAGCTCAATTCTCTATGTAGATTCAGACTGCTACTTACATTGTTTCCATTCAGCGATCAAAGATTCTCTCAGAATGGTGGATGATCTCATTGATTCCTGCTTCAGTGAGTCTACGCTGAAAGGCTTTCACAAGTACTGGTCCTCTTTAGCAAAGGTGACCAACATTTGGAGAGAGAGAGCCAAAACAATCATGGATTGCTGGGATCTGCACCACTCACAACGTTCAGATGTTGCAGGCAAAGAGAAATCCGATTTGTTGGAACAAGGCCGCAGATATCCGCTAAATGTGGTTGCTGGAAGATGGGGCTGTGTAGAGAGAGCCGAAGAGTTTCTACTGGAAAGAGGAAAAGACAATGTTGTGCCTGTTCTTCTCGCTGCTCTCAGCTCCAGCATGAAGAGTAGCTGAGATGATGAGCTCAGATTTTGTACTTTACTACACTACAGTCTTTAAAGTTGTGTGTGTGTTCTTTTCATTGCTTTTGAGTAACAACACACATAGCAAATCACGATAATCACAACTAACAACACAACACAGCACTTTTCTTTTGATTATGCTGATGATTGAATTCTTGAAGTAACTAGTACCACTAGAAGGCTACTAGAATGCTGCTAGCTGTGTAGAGGTTTGTGCTGTGGTTGTTTATGTGGTGACAGTGAAGTGTGAAGTGAAGTTAAGCACCAATAGGGTCAATAGGCCAATAGGGCAATTTGTGCGTGTGTTTGGCAGTCTGGTGAATCTGATGAATGTATTAATGTATTACTGTTACTTGTTGATCACTGTTTATCTAGAAAAAATCTGTTTGATATCTCGTGGTATCTTGACACGACATCAACATGATCAACATCCACTGAAGAAAGACTGGACACTCGGACACTGGATATTGGTAATACCTAAAATTAGTACTTTTCGATTACAATGACACAACACAACATGCCAAACAATGTCACACTCACCCACTCACCCAATATTGTTTGTTTCTTCATGATTCATTTCCCATTGCCACTCTACCACCACACCACAATGGACCATGGTGGTGACCATGGTCAATATATGGAATATGTGGAGATGTGACCTGACCGACTGTCACTCACACACTGACTGATATATTTCCTAATGTCCAATGCTTGTGTCAGGTAAGGGCCGCAATGCTGACGAGGACGAGGGCTCCAACAATGTTGCAGCTCCTGATGCTGAGGCAGATGATGCTGATGCTCAGGAGGATGTCGCTATAGACGAGCTAGGCCAAGATGAAGCAAAGACATATCAAATCCGCATGTCCAAGTGGTGCGATGGCACAATCAAAGCGATTACCAACTGCATATTCTGGTTTCTGTTGAACATTTGCCGTGCATACAGATCACCACTACGGCACTTCTTCCTTTATGTCCAAGCACAGTCAACTAAAGGACGGTGCTTGTTCAACTTGGTGGTGCAGAAGCTGAGTGAGATTGAGAAGGAATTTCACAGACTCTTCTGGTGCTTCGATGAAATCGTTGCTCAAGCCTTGGATCGTGCTGGCTGCGACGTGCTGGACGCTGAAGATATTCTTTCTTTGAAGCTGATTGCAAGAAGGCTGCTAAACCAACAATGGGCGGCGTTTCAACGACGTATTGCAAGACCTTTGCAAAGGTGCCAGTGATTTCGATGTTGGCTGCAATGTAGATGCAATGCAAACGGTAGGACGGTAGGCTGCAAACTGCAATCAGTAGGACTGTATATAGTGATTGTAGTATCAGCTGAGATGAGATGTGATTGTTTCCGAACTATCATGATTACATTTTGTGATAATCACATGACGTTTAAGTGGCGAGTTGTTAAAAGCTATGGTGACTGGTCACTAGACTACCACAAATTACTGCTGTGCGGCTTCATCGAATGAATCAAAGGATTGATCATTAATCATTATTGTGATCATCACCATCATCATCATTATGTCTACATTGAAACATTCAGTGTATTGAAGCACCCCATCTGGAGGTATCCTTTTCGGCTGTTCTGGATTATCAAAGAGCAACCACTTCGGGAGTGTGAGCACAGACGAGGACAGCAGCGCTAAACACAGTTGTCAGGGAGTATATCAGATTGATATGTTTATTTATCACTTTGTCATATAGTAATGTAGGCTCTGCTTGCTTTACAGTGTATGGCACATTAAAGTTAATTTCTTATCTTAGCTGTCATTTCTTATCCGTGCGAGATATTCCAAAGACACAACACGCATTGTCACATTGACAAATCAACCAAATAGTAATGTAACTCTAACTGCAACAACTGTTTCAAGAATCATTTTGGGAGTGGTTTGCGACTAAGCCTAGTTCATTGCACACGAGTTTCAATAGCGTGGGACAGTCTCCCTGATGCGATTGAACTTTCAACATCAAAAATCAGTTAATAATATAATATATATATATATATAATAATATAATATGATTCCCCAGGAGTGGCACGCGAGTTGCTAGAGGCAAACGCTGATGCTCTTGATGCTACATCTCGAAAGATCAGAGAGCTATGCGAGGATGAACTGAAGCATTGCGCTGATACTGGGAAGTTTCAGAGTCGTGTTGCCAGTAGATCAGGCAGCTTTCTGTTTGCGCTCCTTCACAGTCTGGCAGAGCTCATTCCTGCTGACACACAGGTCATCGAGTCAATCAACAGCATTGTAAAGCTTGTGGGTCGTAGATGTCCAAACATATCATTGGAGCTCCTTTCATCAAGATTGGTGACCAAAAGGTTCCTTAGCCAGGCTGACGGTACTTTACAAACGAGGAAGAAATGGTCTGTTGTCAAGGGCTACACAGAAGCTGCTGTCAAAGAGTTAAATGAATTCACTACAGCGGGACTTAACATCCTAGCAGATGGATTTCGCTGGTCAGTTGCTTCAGCTGTGCCTTTGAACACCACAGTGTCCTCCCAAGCACTTCTACTTCCTATCACAGATGTTGAGCGCATTGCCAGTGTCATGGCAGGTCAATGGGCCACAACTACAACCACAGGTGCAATAGCTACAGCTACAGCAGTTGTTCCTGAAGTCGTGCCGGCAACATCGTCTTCATCATCTTCATCAACCTCAACAGCAAATACAGCAAATGCAACCTGTTCTCCGAGCAGCAATTGCAGAGTGCCAGCTGAAGCATTGCCATGGGCAAAAGCATATAATCTGGCTTGGAAGCGTGCGACTGTTCCACCCACCAAGAAAAGAATGAAGGCTATGAAAAAGGAAGGGATTGTAATCAATGCTGACATTCTCAAACAAATGAAGTCTTCATTTCTGGTAGCAATCTTTTCACGTTCTGGGCATGATGGAACAACACAACATCAGTTCTTTCTGGTTGTGGAGCGGTTCTCTCATAGCGTTCAATTTGCTCAGCTGAAGCAGCACCGAGATGCAGAGCATTGCTTGCGCGTTAGCTGGCAGTACAAGAGGCAAAGTTGCATTGAGTCAACATTACTCTTCCTGAGCTTGTACAGGAGGTGCACATACATGCAAGAGCGTGTCAAGTTGCAGTATGTTCGTGTTGACAAGCATGCAGGGGCTCTGATGTTTGGATCAGGTGTGGAAGCTGACTTTCTCGTGTCAAGTGCTCTGGATGTGGCGACTCTTTCCGAAGAAGGTCCACCAGGAGTGACCTATACATATAGTTCATCCAAAAAGCGCAGGAAGACTCAAACTAAGATGCAGGGCAACAAAAAGACAAAGTCAATCCCAAAGCGAAAGCCAAAGTCAAGGCCTTCCAAAAAAGCAAAGAAAGCTCTCCAAGACTGTTCACAGAGTGACCACACTGATGATGAGGGAGATCCAAACCCATTGGACAATGATGATGATGATGACGAGTTCTGTGACAGTGACAATTTAGATTGCTGGGAGGACCATGGTTCCACTGATACGGATTCTGAATCTTCCAGCGAAGGTGAAAGCACTGCTCCGGACAGTCAACAGGTGCAAAGCAAATCCAGACTAGATGATTCAGATGATGACACAGGGGACTTGATGGCAGCTGAAATTAGAGCAGCGCAAAGTTCCAAGAACAACAATGGGAAGAAGTTTCCAACTACAACAGAAGTGCTTGCCAAGGCAGCTACACTGGCATCTGACGTGCCACAAGCAGAGCGTGAAGAAGAAGCCTTGCTTTTTCTCATTCGTTGTCAACAAGATCAACGTATTGGCTGTGGAGTGACACCGTCAATTACTGCCACTCGCGCAGGTGAGAATGACACTGAGCAGGTCATGCCACAAGATGATTGTGATGTCACTTCCACTGCCACTGCACATGAAGCTTTTGTTGAAGAGAACAACCAGTACTTTCAACTAATGAGAGATGTTTCGCTGAACTTGGACACTGAGCTGGCCAATGCTTTTGGGACATGGCTGATAGGATGCCATCAAACTCTGAAGGCTATGAAATTGTTTGCTGAAACAAAGCACTTTGAGATTGGGACCCAACGCAGTTTGGCATTTGTTCTTATGAAACCAATGCCAGAGGCAATTCCTGGGTGTGCTTGCGTGAGATGCAAACTAAAAGAACCTTCCAGTGACCTTTGCTACATTCACTGGCTGAACAACAATGACAGGCGTGGCAGTTGCAGAACACCAAACGTGCCAGGGGCGAATTACATACTAGGTATGTATATTCAAAACAATGATCGCAAACTAAGGGTTGTTAGGCTAGATGTTGTTAGGTTGTTGGGCTGGCTCTTGGACCATTGTGCACTATTGAGTGTGCATGAACGTGACTAAAATATTTATTCTTTGACACTTTGACTTTGAGCTGAGACTCTTTCACAAGAATGTTAATCATTTGTCATGACCGACCCTAGTGTTGAAGAGTCGGAGTGTTGAATGTTAGAGTTGTTGACGTCTTGGCGATACCTCAGAATCAGAATCGATAGCAAATGGCAAATGTGGCAAAGGTGTTTGTCCTGCATCCAGTGCATCCAGCTGGATATGATGTGATGATGTTTATGTGATTCCAGTGGTCCAGTGGATATGTGTGACAACCATATATATAGCCATAGCGCTGCACTGCACCTATGTATGTATGTGTTGTTGGTTTTCTGCACTATATGAACTTATGTAACCTATGCTAATTGTGTATGATCTTGTATCCTACATCTATTTATTGTTGGGGCTTGGGGGTATAGCAATGTGGCAATGTGTTGCTAATAGTAATACAAGCTAGGCTAGGATAGCAAACCATAAGGATTTGTTTGCTCACGTGTGTCCGTCACGTCTCATAATGGACAGCTAGAGATTCTGGAGATGATAGGCTAGGACCTTGCCTTTCAACTGTAATCAATAATTACATATGACATGACAGTGAAGCTGATCAACTACATCACAGCTTGTGTCATTGTTTTGATTTTTTTTGGGGGGGGTGGTTGAACATTTGAGTTGTGCATTCCCTCAGATGGGGTGTGCTGGGACGACAAGCACGTCAAGTACGATTGGATGCCGACAATCGAGTTCTCTTTTCAGTTGCCAGTTGCGCAATGCGGGGTGGCTTTGGGTTTCCAGAGCTGTGCTGTGATGATCGCCATTGCACTATCTTGTTACCATTTCTCAATGCAAGCATGAAGAAGGTACCAAAGAGGTGTAAAGATCGTGACGTCATTAGCGATGACTACCTGCGATGTGAGAAGTTTTGCCATATTATGCACAATGCACTCAGCTATGTAAACGACCGCAGTGATCTAACAGCTGCTGATGATGATGGCGAGGGCATTGTTGGGGAAGAGGACATCTTACATGAACAAACATTATTCATTATACTATGCGGCATTGGTGACAGTTAGTTAGTTGTTGATTCAAAGTGATTTTTTGATCGTTATGATTCTTGTTTTGTTAGGACGGTCAACATGTAAACTAGAAAATATGATGAAACAGTCGTTCATTGAACATAGGATGGTTATCATTATGATTATGGAAATGACTTAGGCTGACACTGACACAACTTGTCACACAACCACTGACCACTAGTACTATGTGGTGTGCTTCAGCTTCAGCTGCCTCACTCCTTTGTCAGGAGGCAGCAAAGTGTATGCTTTGCCATTCAGGGCGCAAGAGCACCGAGAACGACGTTGAGGGGGTTCACCAATGTCCGTTTTGCATGTGCTTTTGGCACAGATCGTGCAGTCTGTCTGCGCTCCGTGGAGTAGGCAAAGATGCCTTTGTACAACGTTTTGTTGAGACTAGCAAGGAGTTGGTTCAATCCATACAAAAACACAAGGTGCCAGGGCCAACGCTATCTCCTTCCGAACCAAATGGGCAGTGGTGGGGCGAGCTCACAAAGACTGTGGAACATACCACATCTGCTGCGGAACCTTCACATCCTTCATCATACCCAAGAGAGTCACTTGTATTTATTTGAAATGAACTCTGTCAAACTATGTAGATTTAGATACAGAGTTGTTTGAAGTAAGGTTGTAAGTTTTTGGGCTTTGCGAGGAGGTTGATGTGTAGGTGGTCGGCTGTGTAAACTAGTCGCAGCTAGTCGCCTCGTAGACGACGTGTAGACATAATGCCTTTGGAAGATCATCATGACTGTATCTGTGTACCACATAAATATTATATATATATATTATATGTATGTATTGTGTTGAGTGAGTCAATGGCAATGGGTCAATCTGATGCTCAGGACCAACGTAGCACAAGCTTGCGCGCTGTGCCTTGCAGTCTTGCTTTGGAGGCCACGGTCACGATTCTGACACATGGTCTTAATCAAATATCAACAAACCAATGAGCTAAACTATAGACTTAGTGGCAATAGGGTCCAAAGAGTCTTAAAGAGTCATATATCTAATCCACAGGTATGTCGCATGTGCTCTAGTGCTTGTATGAGTGTAATGTCATAATGATGTCATATTCATTGTAATTCAGTGAGTGTAAATGTAGATGTTAGTTAAAAGAATCAATCAGAATCTACCGAGCTGGGCACACGATCACACCAGATAGATTGAAAGCCTTATCACATGCCAAACACCTGAATGCTTTCTCTATTGTGTGCTGTGTATGTGTGGTTGTGAGTTATGAGTGTTTCTCGCACAGGCAGTGATGATCGCATCTGGCGCATGGCGACCTCACCAATGCCACACGAGAGGCTTCTTGTTGGGAGCATTGGAACATAAAGCATGCATATTACATATATTAGTGCAACATATATCTTTTTTAGTCTTTTTAGTGATATATTTACCTTGTATAACACAATATGTTTAATGACCTTGCAATGCAACACCTCTAATATGCACAAGCCTGATGACTGAGAGTGTGATATGATGTGTGATATTTGTGTCTTTAGTCTTTAGATTTGCATTTCCGAAATGCAGTGTCAGCAACACAACTTCACAATGCAGTGTCAGCAACATAACTTCACACGGAATATCTATTATTTAACCTACTGGACTGAAAGGTGTGGTTGCACTATTGCACTATACAGTAAATGATGTGGGCTTGTATGTTGTGATTTGAGTTGTGGGTGCTTGTTGTCTGATATGATTAGTCTTACTTGCTGATCTGTAGCGAAGCCGTTGTTAATTCACCTGCTGGGCAGGTTTGGTCGGCTGGGCAAGTGCAAGGTCATCTACAGCCATGGCCACTGCCTTGAACTATTGGTCACTGTCGTCAATAGGTTGTTTGCTATTGAGTTATGTAATGCATGTTGTTTGTATTGTATGTAAGCTCAAACATACAAACATAAATACACTTGGTGGAAATGGGACAACAGCGTTGATCAACAAAACTTTATATACAAAAGTGAAAGGATATGATTGCACAGGTGTCAGGGTTACACGTACGGCACACGGCTGTATCTAAACATCATACGCAGCAAGAGCGATCTAATCAGACCAGGCTGGTGGTACCTCTTTGTCTTCGTGCATGCAGGCAGTGGGGGAACCTGGCAAAGAGCTATTGGCACGCTTGTCGGAATTATATTGATGATTTGCAATTCAGTTTAGATTTAGATATGTATATATGCAATGCTGTTATACTTTGATGAAGCTACCATGCAGCAGTGCCAGTGACCTGACACATTTGATATGATATTTTAAAACCATGATGAAATACTGTATGGGCATATGTGTGCAGGGCGTATAAATTAAAGACAAAAACTTTGACAAAAGCATTAATGCAAATGATAGTTGAGCTCGCCGAGCCGCTCTTCACGTGACACCGAAGCCTGTAGGTGGACGATACGACAACTCAGGACTAGGTCCTTAGGGTGATGTCTTGTCATGATCATGTACATCCTCAGGACAGTTGTCCTTAGAAGGCCTTTGGGCGTCCTTAGAAGGCCTTAGGACTAGTGTCCTTAGAGGACCTAGGTGATGGATGTCTTAGGACTATTGTCCTTAGCACTTTAGGTATTGGTTGTCTAAGGACTACAATCCTCAGGAAGTGTATGGATATCTACTATCAAGAACATCAACAAACTACACCATCAGGACTACTATCCTTAGAGGGTGTTTGAACACTCATATATTTAACAGTCATGGGTATGATATGTTCAAAATATGTATCATTATAGTCTTTGAGTACTAATGTCCTTAGACACCTTGGGTTCATTATATCGTTGAAATTATGTTTTATAGTATCTAAGTACTATTGTCCTTAGGTCTTGATAGTCTTAGGACTTAAGGCCTTAGATGTCTCCAAGGTTTATATTATAGATGATACCTAAATACTATATGCTAAGAACTACTATCCTTAGGGAAGTCAATAGCTAAAAGGCGCAGCCACCAGAGGTATGCTATCATGAGGATATGTATCCTTAGGCTTTCTAAGGACTATTGTCCTTAGGCATCTGGGTTCTGTAGCTTTAATGAATACAGTTTGTAAAGTAATATCATCATCTCAGTACTACTATCCTTAGACCACCTATTTATTTATGGAAATCTTAGGACAACTGTCCTTAGACACCTATAGTTTGGGTTGTCCTTAACCCCCTAGGTATTGGTTATCTAAGGACTATAGTCCTCAGGAAGTGTATGGTATACATTATCAATGACAACTACACCATCAGGACTACTATCCTTAGAGGGTGGTTGATAATTTATGAATCTAACACTTATGGGTATGACATCTTTATGTTCTATAGTACTAATGTCCTTAGACACCTTGGGTTCAATATCTATCAGAAGTACTCTAAGTATTATTGTCCTTAGAACACTAGATCTTAGTATTCTTAGGACTAAAGTCCTTAGATGTCTCAGAGGTTTACATATTGAATATATCTAGCTAGTATGCGTCTAAGAACTATTGTCCTTAGGGGTTGATGGCTCATAAATACAATTCACAAATATATGATATGCTGATGATATGTATCATTATGCTTTCTAAGGACTAGTGTCCTTAGGCACCTTGGGTTTGTGGCTTTAAGAATTCTAGTCCTTAGGGAGGTATCATCGTCTAAGTACTATTGTCCTCAGAACACCTTAGAACTATGCATCTAAGGACTACAGTCCTTAGAGACCCAAAGCTATATATAATTAGGTGTGCATGTACCCTCAGGACTACAGTCCTTAGAGTGGGTCTGATGCTTATGATCATAAGAATATATATAAATGCGTTCTCTGAGGACAGCTGTCCTTAGAGAACTTAAGTTCTTGAGCTCTAAGAACTATAGTCCTTAGGTGGGTACTGCTATCTAAGGACTAGTGTCCTTTGAACTTTGAGTCTTTAATATCTAAGGACTAAAGTCCTCAGGGTAGGCACATCCTAAGGACTGGAATCCTTAGCTAGTTGTACTAATGATAACTAGCAAAAAGGACCTAAGGATTATAGTCCTTAGGGTTCTTTGTGATTATAAGTTTTATTAAGGATTAACACCTCAGGACTGAGTCCTCAGAGCTGACACAAGCATGTGCATTCACACAACAAAGGGCATCGATTCAGCGAGCTATCATATGTATCAGTTGCGTTGCCACATCACGTTGATTGAACATCAGGTAGACCGACGGACCGATGACGCCCAGGGCACATTTGACAGCGATTGTTTCAGCAAACCACTAACAATTCAGCAAAAATTAAACAAACACATTAAACCTATTCAATGACATCAATTTGACATTTCTACATTGATTTGTCTAATGCTTATTGAATATCATACGTTTGGGAGCTAGCGCTTGGGAGCTCGTGCTTGGCAGCTCACGTTTGGAAGCTCGCGCTTGGGAGCTAGTTGCTAGTGTTGGGAGCATAATAATTCAGTTTATATTTATTAAGTGATTGAGCTAAGGTTCTAATGTGAAGGCCTACCGCCTACCGTTTGAAGGCCTGGAGTTTGGAGCTTTGTTTTGTGAACTGTGTGGTGAAGAAAGCTAAACTGTGCAGTGCATAGTGCAATGCTTGTGGACTTATGAATGTATATGCAATGCATTGCATGTGTTCGTTTGCTCAAAGCCACTGGCATTGCATGTGCAAGCATATGCCTTTGATTGCGATTAATCACACACATATGGTCATCACTCACATATGTAATCAATAACATTTACAAATAAATTGTTGATGATTGTATCATATCATAATTGTAATTGCTTTTGTGTAGCGATGGGGAAACGTCCAGCATCGAAGCCTGTTTGTACCGCTACAAAGGCAAAAGCAAAGCCAAAGCCAAAGACAGCACCTTCACCCAAAGCAACGGCTATGGCTACAACGGCTACACCTAAGTCTAAGGCTAAAGCTAAACCAAAAGCCAAACCCGAGCCAAAGGCCAAGGCTCCCAGAGCACCGGTGAAGCGGCTGATTGTGCCGGAAGGTCACAATATTCCAAAGCGGCAAAGGATAGTGAACATTTTTGACACACATACACACAGAACATTGAACTGGACCATGGGTGAAGAATATGACCAGCAGCAAGGGTTAGAGCCAACAACAACAAACACAGAAGCAGAAGCATCACCAACAGCGGCAGCAGTATCTCCTGCGAGTCAACTTCAACCACCACCGGGATTTCGAGACATCCGACAATTTGTCAGGCATTCAGTGCATTCAGCGCAATGTGAACCAGAACAGACGCATGAATATGCTGACAATTCAAATCATGAGAGTCATGTCTCTCACGGTGCATATGATCAATCAGCTCCAGCACTTCCTGCAATTCAAGATTGGCAAGAGTTTGAAGCATCATCTCATGCACCACGAGAAGCTTCTGACCAGTCTGACCAAAAGGACTGCCACGATGAGCAAGGTGGACATGAAGGTCGAGATCAAAGCCAACACATTCATGAGACTGAGATTGACAATGAAGACAACGAAGACCAAGAGTCACACCATAGTTTGAGTCGAGCTTTGTCGGAGCTTGTTGATGCAGAACTTAGAGATGATGTTGAATACCTTGACTCAGTGCACACTACCAGCCATGAGGAGAGGGCTGGGGAAACAGGTGAAGACCATCCTGCTAGTGAACGAGATACTGCTGCTACTGAGGCAGGGAACACTCATACAAATACATCTTCTGACTCAGCTACGGCTACCACAGCTACATCTGCAGCTGCAGCTGCAGCTGCTGAAAACCCGCCACCAATGATTGCCAGTCCAAAGCGCAAGGACAAATCCACACAAGCTCCTCCAATAGAGTCACAACCATCACCAGATGGTGAGAATATCGAAAATGTTGGTGATCACTGTGGTTCTGACGGTCCTGACGTTGATATTGATTCTATCAGTGTCAGTTTGAAGGCTCAACCACATGATCAACATCACACATCAGAAGCAGCAGATGAATCAATGGACTATGATGAAGCCATGATCCGGAATAGACGTACATCACAACTCCTGAACCTTTTCTCCTGGCCTCGCAAAGATCTAGAAATATTGCAGAACGCAACGTTTCCGCATTCACCAGGTTCTACTACAGCAGATGTGGCTGCTACAGCTACAACTCAGGAGGTTGATGAATTCCTCCACCATCTCCACATGGTCATCAAAAATACAAAGATATCAACGGCTTTCTCTGGTATTGATACACCTGCCACATCAATTGGATGCATTGATGTTGAGTTGCGGACAAAACTCACATTGGACATGTCTAGCATTGGTTCAGACTTCAAGGCACACAATCTTTTTGCGATTGAGAAGGATTCACAATGCCAGAACCATTTGATTGCCCATCCACTTGGACCGCAGTGTGTTTTTGGAGATATGGAATCCTTTTGGTTCGATGCAATCAGACACAAGATTCCTCACCTTGTGCAAACCAAAAGGCTTTTGCCGGTCATCAAAGATCTTGTGCAAAGAAGAACTCCATGTGTTAGCAAAACTGCGTTTTGCCACAAACATGGAAGACATTGCACAGCTACTCAGAAATGATTTAGTAACATTTACTGGTACACTAGTACACTGGGTTGCTTGTGATTACTAGATATGATACCTATCTGACTATCTGAATCTATATTATATCTATCTATTAGTCTATCATATGTTTATAATATTGTTTGATTGTATTCAGCGGTTGTAGTTGTAGTGCCCACACAGTGAGTGATCATCAGTGATGAGGCTGTCGTGGCGGACCTACACATTGCGGGCACGCCATGCGTTGACTTTTCTTTGCGTGGAGATCGTGGAGCGGAGGAAGGCCCCACCATGTCAGTCTTTGGAGCATGGATTGCTCAAAGAATTCAACTGCAAGAAACATACATCCTGCAGGAGAACGTCCCACAGTTTCAACCCAGTCTCATAGCTGACTTCATCAATGATGTCTATGACATTGACTCCACAATCATTGATGCACAAGCACTTGGATGGCCTATTGCCCGTACGAGACGCTACACATTGTGTCGTCACAAGGTTAAATCCTTACCGTTCAGATCACCAATGTCGATTTTCACCTGTATGTTCCACAAGGCAGCCCAGATTGCTGAGAATCATGACCATCAAGAACCACCTTGGTCATGTTTCTTTATTGGAACGCAAGATGAGTTATCAGAAGAATGTGATTGGGCACGTGCCAGACCATCGGTGCAGGCGGACAACCATGATCCAAGAATGGGGATCTTTTGGCATTGTCTTTCAACCAGAGAGCAAGAAGTCCTGGACATATACAAACGTGAATATCCAGGAGTTGCTTACAGCTTGAACCAAAGCCCAAGCTTTTCATCAACACATTCGACTTTTGGTTGTCTTCACACTCTCATACGCAATCTGGGGCTGATTTGGTTCTTTGGTCCGAATGAGTTATTATGTTTTATGTTTGTTCGTTTGCTTGATTTTTTCTGATATTGATTACTGATTACACTAGTGCTTCATCAAGAGTTCTTTGCCTGGCTCTGACTCATTAGGAAAACACAAATAACGATAGAAACATAAACACTGAACACAAAAGCTATCTTATCTATGGCTTATGGCCTATGCTGTATTGATATGCTTGTCATTCATATATATAGCATACTGCTGCTGCTATACTGTTGGTTTATGTTGCATAGCTTCACGTTCTGATTGTCTGATCACTGATCACTTTGGAGTATTCCAAGGTCAGACTATCATGACAGATGGTTGCTTGCCAGCGAAGCATTGCTGGCTCAGGGGTTTCCTATTAGAACAAGTTTGTCTAATGGAATCCCTTTGTGCTCTTGGGCATCAAGTGAAGCACCATCAAGTTCGCGAACCGCTACAGCTGGCATGGCAGGCAATGCCATGCATGTGGAATCCATTGGAGTTGCTCTTTTGTATATATTTTCCCGTGGAAACACCATGTTGTCTGATATTGTTTCCAAAGGCTATCTGGGATCAATTTGCCAGAAGCCAAAAGCAAATTCAACACCATCAGGCTCAGGGCCATCAGGTTCCATGTTCTTTTCATCGGCTTTGATGAATTTATCTCAATTCGCGGTTGGGTCGGCGGGATCCCACTCCAGTCGGCCCAGTCGGTCGAGTAACAGAGGCTGACTTGTACTTGTACAGATGTTTATCAACTGACTCAACTGTACTGTTGTGTTGTGTTTGCATTGATTTGTTTGAATTTGACATTTATTAAATTTAAATTGTTCTATGTTGATGAGTTGATTACACAACAAAAAAAACAAAAAAAATGCAGAACAGTCAGTTGCAATACACAAGCTGTGGGGTCTGTGGGGTTGTAGATGTGTTCAGTGATGGCTGGTACTTTCGGGTGGTACTTTGCCGTCATACAAGCGAGGAGGGTAGCGTAGCATCAGGAAGAGTGGAAAAAAAGTTTATCATCACTCACCACTGGTGGCAGCAAGACTCAAGACTGCAGCACTAGCATTCTGAGGTGTCCAAACACTATACTGATATATGATATATGATATATGTAATGATGTGTTGATATAATGAATCAAACAATATTAGCTGAAGCCGCTTTCACCTTTCACGGTCTTTACAGTGTTGTCTGACAGCAAGAAGACATCAACGTGTCAACACAGTCAGACCAAAACATTGCATTCCATCAAATCATATAAAGATTTGTTCTCAAACATTGTATGAAGGCAGAGGCGAGAAGTGTGCACACTGACGGGGTGATCACGTTCAATCCAGGCGAGAAGTCAGAGAGAGAGAAGCCGAACCAAACAAGACAAGTGCTACTTACTGATTGGCCACATGCTTACTACTTTGTATACTAGTACACTGGTAAAACAAATAGATTGTATCTTTTTGTGTAATGGCTAGCAATTGCAGGCAGTTGAATAGCTCAAACCGTTTTGTTTGCTGAGGGGTTGCGGGGATGCATGTCACTTGACTATGCGTTTTTAATTGAGAATTGACATTTAAACTAAATGCTTCAAACATAGAAGAGCACATGAGCACATCAGCCTCAGCACAGACTTCTGTCTTCTGCAGCCATTTTGTTGGCTTTGCATATCCACGCCAAAGTCCTTCTTGCTTCTACCGCTGCCAAAGCAACAAGGTTCCAATTGTGCGGTTTTTGATTCGGATGGGATTATCACCTAGGTTGGTTAATAAATGTGAGATTGATTTACTGATAGATTAATGTGACAGGCAGACAGGCAGAATATATGTATATAAATATATATTCGATAACCAGACTGACAGACTGACTACTTGATTGCAATTGTGATGGAAGACCGAGAAGAATTCCTTTCCAATGGAATCGTGACTAAATATAGACAATTGACTTACATGTTAGTCATATGAATTAGGTTTTAGGTTTTCAAGTGTTCATGTCACACATGCTCAGACTCAGACTATGACTATGTATTGTATTGACAAATTGGAAACATAATATACTAACATAAAACATAAGCCTCTAAGCCAAGCTCAGCTAACCTTGTTAAGTAACAAGAAAGTTCTCTTGACATAGTGTTTGCTATGGAATTTGCTTTTTCGTTCAGGTGGACAGCGACCAACGACTGCGACTACGACCATGGATGGTGCTGCCACGGCTGCCACGGCTGCCACAGGTGCAGCCACATCGAAGGAAGACCACACAAAGTCATTGTTGACTGATGGAGAGAAGAAGAAACAACGTGATGAAGCGTACCTGAGATGATAAAGTACATTGTAGAACTAATCAACTAAGCTACACACCATCAGCAGTTATCATGCATCAGGCTTCAGGCTATCGCTATAAGCTGAAAGTTTCAGTTCAGAGTCAAAACACAAAGCTTCTTAGCAGCACCCTAAGCAAGGTATCAACGTGCACAGGAACTTCTATATGGTCCTTCACTCAATGTGTCTACACGGTTCAATGCGAGTGAGGATGAACAGGGGATCTTGCTTCTCAACAAACTGTATGAAGTGTATCAGGACGATTGGCAGCGTTGTGTTGTGTGAATTGTAAGTTGGTGAACAATGAACTGTTGATGGTTGATAGAGAGGTTGAACGGCCGTTCCATATGTGCAACGGGCAAAATTAAGACTCTTTGACTGTGACTCTTTGACTACTTGAATCTTTGTTAACCTTGTTACCTTGTTCAATCTTTCTCTTGACAGGAAGGGCCGAAGCGCACAGTGCCCTGGTTCAAACCCAATGGAGAGCGTTACATTGTACGACACCGACTAAATGCCAGAAAGACAGGTGGTCTCCTACGTTCCTACGTTGCTCGGGTCAAGACCACCGGGATCATCTCTTCCGTACGAGGTGAGGGTTGGCTGGTATACGACGAGGTCCAAGATCTCTACCATGCCCTTACCTTCGGGACGTTGTGCCTTTGCTGAATGAACCATTGCTTCACTGACTGTCGACTGTAGCAGCTAGCTAGCACTTCACTTCATAGTTGAAGTTGAGTCTTCAGTCTTGGGTTATTTTGCTTTCATGATTTCGTTGGGACGCCACTCCACTTCGAACTCCACACCACGCCACAGGAGTGATGCCTTTTACATTGCTCACCAAGAAGCACCAGGGAGCAAATGTGTTCAGGCAACGCTGAAGGAAGGGCTGAAAGATGTGAGGATCTTTTCGAGACGTATTCCTGACGATATCGCCATGTCGGCGACTTACAATCTGTTGTGTTCAGAGACCAAAGACAATACAGTATTGCTAGCTGGCTGGCTAGCCAACAACTAGAAAATACAAATGTTATGTTGAACCACAGGTTGACCGCATTATATCACTGCTTGGAGTGTTGATTGATTGATACTAAGACATTTAATGTGCAACCAATGAAACAGTTTTGTTCGATGGCTGTTCAAAGTACAACCTGAACTAAGATACTTGAGAGATATCCATAACGATTTCCATTCTGGACTCGGATGCACTTTTTTGGAATCGATCTCCGGTGCAAGGGAGGTCGAGGAAGCCACTGAGCTTACATAACAGCCATAGCAGCTCCATGTGAGTCCGAGTTCATGTGTATTTAAGTGTATTTTGGACAATTTGCAATTTGTAATTTGTAAGATGTGTTGATGGTTCTTTCCAAGGCTTGGGCTCGCCATGCCAGCTCACAGGGATTGACCACGGCGAACTGCCAATGGATCAAACAAATGTCAGACTGGCTCCGCTGCAACTTCAGTTCCAAGTACAAAACGTACCAAATCTATGATCTTAGTCGTAGAGTCCTTCACTACTTGCAGGATGATTTGCATTGCCTTGCTGAGTTTGATTCATTCTTTGGGGAGAGATCCAACTTTCAGCATGAAGGCTTTAACACGTTGAACTGCATCCAGAACCTTCATGTTCTCGGTAAAGTGGTTGCCAACTTCCTGACGAGCTCCTACTCAGCAGAATTGCTTTCGGTCCTGTTCATGGAAGCAGCTTGCTTTATGGTTGGTTGCTTAGTCACTTTGTTATTGATTTGTTAGACTGACAAAGAGTCAAAGAGAGCAACAACAAATACACTTGCTGTCACTGTCAGTGTCACTGCCAACACAAAACCACAGCATTGTTTTGATATCTCTGATATCTATTTGATAGCATTATTTGTTGCCTATGTTTGACGAGTTGGTATCTACTCAGGTTCCCCTCTTGTCATCTGAAGACGGAGCCTGTCAGAGTACGATTGTTCCTTTGCCGGACTTTTGCTTTCACAAGCACATGCCCGCAGTCATTGATCGTCTCCGCACTGAGATTGATGGCGCAACATTCACAAGCAAGGTTTTGAGAGGCAAGAAGAGAAAGGCTGCTGAATCAGAAGGTGAGGAAGCTGAAAAGCCTGTTATTGCCGCTGAGATCTTGGCACCCAAGAAGCGTGCCAAGAAGGCTGCAAAGCGCAAAGCAGCGCCGAAGTCGGCTTCTGAGAATCAGGAACAGGAGGATGCTGTGATGGCTGATGTTGCACAGGAAGGAGGGTGTTCGCGGAAGAGATGGTGGATAGACGATGTCTTAGCATGCTTGATTTTTGCTGCAGGTGCAATAGTCAGTGCGCTTCAAAAGCAACAAGTCAGAGTAACCAGCAACGAACTAAAAAATAAAACAAACTAAAACAACAAAGACACTATGTTCAATGATTCAATGTTCCGGCTGCACTCTACTCTACTACTATACAGACTATACTACTTAACTTTGTATTTGATGCATAAGTAGTTGCGCTGTATGTGATTCAAAGAATACTTCACAAATGTAAAGATGCACATTTGTATGTTATAGTTATGGTTGTGTATTGCAGCGTGTCATAGCGTGTCTATTTTTTCAAGTTGTTCAAGTTAATGATCATCAGTTTTATTGTTTGTTTGGCTTCCTTCTGACAGGTGATGCATCTACTTTACTTGATCCAGCTCATCGTGACGCTTTGAGGACTTCTTTGTCACATGCGATGCAGTTTGCGTTCATGAAGAGTGTGGTGATCAAAGGGAAGCCAAGGAAAGTGTGGTCACAGGCTTGTTGTCAAGTTGTCATGTAATTGTCAACAGAAGTTGCTGAGTGATTATTTGTCATATTTATTTGTTTTGTCATGAATCATATGTATTTTAATGATTTTTTGTACATTTGTTGTTTGTTATTGCTGGCAGGTGCGTCCGCTGCTTCAGGAGATCATCTCAGAGTCTGTCTCCAAGAGCAAGTGCATACTTTCAGGCAACAATGAAAGTGAGATGGCAGACCAGATTTCCAAGGCAGCTGTGTTGGAACAGGAGATTAAGTCAGCTCGCACCATGTCTCATGGCATGCGAAACTTGAACTTGTGGTTCAAAGAGGCCACTGCCATGTGTGTCGAAGGTTGGTTGAGGGTGAACGGAGGGCTCAAATCGTTTACCAGCCAGGTTGCATACCAAGCGGTGGTGTCAAAGTTGATGTCACGTATGTGCAACTGTAAGAGGAAGACCACCACAGGCATCACCAAATCAAAGGTCGATGTGGAGTGTCCTGTGCACGACATTGGAGTCTGTTTGGCAGACTTGATTTGGTGGACAGCCGATTGCATCTTTGAGAACGTACCACTTGCAGTTCCAAGCGTTCCCTTTTCTTTTGCTACCAAGTATGGCGAGTACTTACAGAAGACCAAGAACAACGCTTCTACCGATCCGTTTGACATCCCGGCGTTCATGCATTTCATTTGCAAGGCTGAGATTGTGAAGGATTCTGGTCTATTCTTAGGATATGAAATGTGTTCTAGAGTTCTAGATGTCTATAGTCTACAGTTAGAATTGTAGTGCTTAGACTTCATGTGCCCTAAGGACATTGTCCTTAGTCTATATTAGCCTAAGTACTGTTGTCCTGAGGGATGCCTATGGGATGAACATACATTGTGAACAATATGTGACTATGAGCCTATGAGCTGCTATGTGTTTATTTAAACATATTTTAACACATGTTTGTTGACTAAGGACAGTGAGGCAGGTGACTACCTGGACTACAAGCCCAACGACAAAGCAGTCGAATCTTTGGTTGCTATCCGTTTGCAATATATGGCTGGCGCGTTGCAGGCAGAATTTGTTTGACTTGATTGAATAACTACATTCATATATAGAATATGTGATATTTATGTGTTTTTTTGTTTTTTATGTGCGATGTGTGGTGTTTCTTTTCTGGAGGAAGTCCTACCACGAATTCAGCGTGAAGGGCCATTATCGCCATCGTTGTTTTCAGATTTTGATTCCAAGAAACTGCTCGCGCTTTGCAAGTCATTGGTGAACATTGATACACTTCATCAGAAAACAACGGAGTTTACCATGGAGGATTCGACTGCAATGAAGTTGGAAGCTTTTCTCATCACTGCCATGAGTGACCAAACGGATTGGGCATTGGGTTGGACAAGAATGTTGAACGGTGCTTTGTCCAATGTGCCAGAGGAGTTTGATCCCGCAACCCAAACTTTGAAGGCGGCAGACATGTTTCCCAAGTTGTCGACATTGAAGTTGGATGCGCCAGAATCTCTACAGTACATGTTGGGTGAATTATCATCAAACATCAAAAGTGAAGAGACGATACTCGGTTGATTTTGGAAATTTCGTAAATACAATCACATACAATTTAGATATTATATTTGATGAACTGCAAAATTGCAAAACGCTAACATTAGACGTTGGTGGCTGGTCCAAGGGCAGTGGATATCACTACCGGCGACCAAGCGGGATTAAAGCTTCCAGCAAGTACAATGGGCGGTATGGAGGGCTTTGACAAGATCAACAAGCGAGTGTCTATGAACCGTATCTACACCTTTTGCAGCGATGCTCCTGAATATCAAAAGGCGCCACATGTTTTGGATCTGGAAAGCCTCCAGCACCAAATCTCAACGGCGCTGCTGTCAAAGGTATTGTTGATGACTCAGCTTTGTTTTTTATGTTGTAATTGTAGCAGCTGCACAATATGATGTCAAATGCATTTGCTATGAGAGAACACTGAACAAAGTTAAAGCCAAAGCCAATTGATTTATGTTAACTGTCAGGTCAAGCAATGTTTGTCCTTGGTTCATAGTTGCGGATTCTAAGGTCGACAGGCAATGGGTTGAATGATATCTATCTCTCCTTCATCAAGAATGAGAAAAAACGTTGTCACCATTGCAGCTGACAAACTCGATCCTATGTTGAAGCTGTATGTCTTTGGTCAGGTTGTGATGGACGCAGGCTCAAAGGGAACCAACCTGAAGGCTACTGATCAGCAACAAGCCACAACACACACACAAAACAAATTATATAATTGTTATTTTTGTTGTTTAGTTTTGTCTTGCACTGCTTGCACAAGTTTACTTTTGTGTATGTCGTGCGTAATTTTGATGATTAAGATGTTGAACAGGTCTCAGTCAGTCTTTCTTTTCCTACAGGCTTAGGCCTAGGCTTGTGACTTGTGGTAACATTTGTTGGCCAAGGTTGCAACCGTGAACATTTGCAGCGAGACAATTGATTTCTACATCAGCCCAACAAACCATGACAAGGTGTTCAGCGTGTCGCCTTGTGCACCGTGGTTGATGAAACCTGTGCCAGATGAGAGCTTTCCGATGATGAAGGTTTCGATCGATGAGGAAACCATTGAAATGACAGTACCGAGCCATGTCTATATTTCTTTTCAGCTTGATATGATTCTGATATGAGTTGTTGAAGTTATTCTCTCGAAGCAAATATGTTTATTGTCATGCATTTGTATGGGGTTTTGCAAATGGTTTATGTCAACCAAACAAGGACCGGCGCAAAAGTGAATGTGAACATGTATTTCACAGTGCTCACAGCGGATACAGTTTGTGTGCAGAAGATCAAGGAGCGGGATTGGTCTAGTCCAGAGTCCAGAGCTGTTTGGAACATAACTGTCACAATAACGGAAGCTCGGAAGCTATGTAAATCAACTTTAACTTTCATAGTTGTTTTCATTCTTAGTGGGTATGTGTGTCTCCTGGCCAGGAGAAGCTGAGTGACTCTGAGGGTAGTACAAGAGTGACGCTGACGCGTGGTTGTTTTCCAGGCGAGGTTGTTGGCAAGACCACGAGGTCTGGCACCGGCAAGAAGCCAACAACTCAGGCTAAAGTCGAGCCTGGTGGCGCTGGTTTGTGGAAATGGGTCGATAATTCTTCCAAAGCTGGTGCAGTGAAGTCTGAAGACAAATCCCAATTGCCAGAAACAAAGGCTGGCAAAGATTTTGCAAGGGACGTAGCATTTCTCTTGCGTTGAGTGTCTATGGCCTAGAGTAGGAAATCCAAAGAATCAGAATCGGATGTGTATCCGCGTACAGACTTCCAGGTTCACCTGAACAAGTTTGAGTGTTTCAATGTCAGTGTATTACTGCTTTTTTGTTTGTTCATTTGTTCATACCTATTTGCATACAACAATGATGATATGGTAGCTGCAAATTACTTTTTGTTCAACTGACTAACCACACATGTTTGTGTGTGTGTGCATGAGTGTGAAGTTGAACACTGGAAGTACAAGCCATCTGACGTCGATTTCAATCTCTAGCGCAGGTTGCCGTTGAAAGCTTTTGTCAGCTTGTGTGTGAGCCACATGTTGACTCAATGACTCAATGACTGCAGCTGCAGCTGTCTAAAAGAAAAAAATATTGAACATGTATCTAATATCACCGTGTGATTGGTTTGTGAAAAACATGATCAACGAATCAACACATCACATACTATGCGTTTGATGCTAATGATGAGCTGTTTTTCCCAACTGCTGGTGGCACACATTTGCTGTCGAGAAAGCATGCGGGCAGGCGCCTGCAAATAAACCAAGGTGGACTCGTGGACAAGAGATCATTTTCACTTCATGGTTCATGGTCTGAATCTGAATTTGTTTATTTTATCTTGAGTCAAATTGTTAGCGTAGAAATTTAGAAGTTTAGAACTGCTACTATGCTTTTGATGTTCTGTTCGAGGTCTATGTTTGTGGTCGTGACGTTTGCCACGGTGTCTAAAGTTTGGCTAATTAGTATCTTTTCAAATCGACACCGATGACAGTGACAAAGGCAAATCGTCAGTGAGCGCACAAAAAGGAAACATGGTACTCGGGAATTGCTTTATTGAACCTAATGGTATTGAACACCACCTGTAGATTGTAGGACACAATTCTTTCGACAATGTCTGACATGTCTTTGTGTCCAATGTTTGATAAACCAACAGTTTGTAAAGTTGTTCATTTGCTGGCGCAGGTGATGATGGTTGGCACTACGAATGCACATTTGCCAACCATTTGCATGTAAAGCACTACGACATACGCCTCCTACGAAGTCATGTGAGTGAGTTGAAGCACAGTAGCAACAATGATATTGTACAGGTTGCTTAATGACTCACATGGGGTGTGGCTTCTCAGGAAGTAAAGGACGATGGAGTGACAGAAGTGATGTGACTAGAAAAAAGAGCCGGAACTGCTCGCTGAGCTGCTTTGAGACTGCTGAACTAACTATAAATAACCATAAATTACTGAAGGTGTTGTGTTTTTATGCTTTGAAGTCACATAGTCGACAATAAGTTTATTACAAGAATAGTCAAGCGTGATTTCAAGAGTCAAGCTACCGATTAGATATACATGAATAGCTCAAGGCTACTTGAGCCTATGATGTAAGGCTTAGGCAGCCCCCCTCAGGACTACACAGGCCAACCAATCCTTAGCGGCCCTGGAACTTGATTTACCAACGAACGAATGTTCATACTCTATCACACAAGCCAACTACTGTAAAAAGTCGTTGCCGTGGACATGGTGTCTTAGAATGGAGCACGCACCTGCCTCATCTTTTGATGTCCCTTGCGAAGGAATATGCCCCTCTTTGAGTAACCACATGGACTTCGACTGCCGCCTGGCCTGTCGGGCCTGCTCCTCAGCCAGCCAGGCGGCATCCTTTCATGCGCGCATGAGATAGAGATCAAAGGGCGAAAGGGCTGCCCAACTCGCGAAAAAAAAAACCTTGGAAAGGTAAAGGTCGGTACAGTGACGCACAAACATCAAGCTATTGGAGAGGCCATACATGGAGCGTGGTCGTATACAGTGATTGAAATGTGCCAAGATTCATCAAGATTCTATGTATCCCACAGCAAGCTCAGCGATGCAAAGGCCAGCAGTTTCATTATTTGCATTTCGTGTGGTGAACCATACTGCTCTGGTGCTTGTGCCCTACAGTCCACCAACAAGATCGAGGAAGATTGCCCATCTATACCACTCTTGCATGCCTGATACGTCTAAATAATCATCTTCATCTCAAGACTCAAAAGGTTCAGGACCTCCACTCCCACTCCACCATCCAAAGAATCCAAACATCTCATCCATCCAATAATTTGATCCATACTCTTATCTCCCGCACCTTGCTTCGCCGCTCCCGTGGCCGTGGAGAGCGGCCCCGGGCTTCTGCTGCTGCCCAAACTTCCAGTGCATTGGGGCCTGGTGGCCGGTGGCAGCTGCTGGTGGCCGGCGGGGCTCCAGCATTTGGGCAGCATCATCATCATCATCATCATCATCATCATCATCGTCATCGTCATCGTCATCGTCATCAATACCCGGATCGTTGATGTCTTTGTCTTTGTTGTGGAACAAAGGTGTTTTGCGCGAGTCTCAAATTGGAGAAAGGTCTCAACGTGACTCAACTCTTGGTCGGATCAAGCCCGGAGCCGCCCAAAGCAAGCAATTGAATTGAATTGAACTAATTACTACAAAACCTCAAAGAGCCAGACTTGCCCAAGGAATCTTCACATGTGAGAAGGACATGCTAGTGTTCCCCATTCAACCTCCTTCCTCAGTCACACGGAATGCCACACCTTCGCTCTCAAGCAAACGGTAGAAGGCAGAGGGCCGCGCTTGCGGCCTCTCCTGGAAGAGTCGAAGCAACCGCCAAGCAACGGCCAAGCAGGCTGCTCAGGAAGGTGTCGTATATGTCGCTCGGGAAGGGGTGATTCGGCGTTTGTCGGTTACATGAGAAGTCCCTAACATCTCCAATTAATGACCAATGGTTGTTGAATGGTGTTGATATTTGACAGACTTCTGGGTATCCTTGGTCCTTGACCTTGAAAGGGCCCTCTCAATCAACCTGGAAACAGGGGAGTGAAAGGTAGACGTCCTCAAAGCGTCCATGTTTGTGTCCAACGCAGGAAGATGCAGGGAGCATCCAGGTCAGATCCGCGAACAACCGAGCTGTTCTGGCTTTCAATGGCTTTCAGTGCATTGTCATCTCTCTCTTCTCTCTCTCTCTCTCTCTCGCAAAGCTGCAAGCTGTCGCAAGCTTGTGGATCGCAAAATAGTATTCGATAGGGAGGTGGCGATGGTCGTCTTCGGATCCCGGATACTGTATCAAGCTGTCGGTGTGAGGAGGATCAGTCGATGTTCCAGGCTTCATCACAGCTTTGACCGGCCGTTGTTAAACTTCTAGTTCAGCTTAATGAGCATGTGTATTATATATATATATATGTACAGCATGCAATGTCCCCAACCTGGGGTCCGTCCCTGCGCAAAAAAAAAAAATACGAACACCATGGGCCAAATTGCCACTAACAGATTGGGCCCTTTTGCCTCTTCAACCGCATCCACATCAGAAGGAAGATCCTCCTGGACATCAGCAGGCATAAGTTTCCGCCAGAGAAAAAGCTCCTTCCAAATCTGGGTGGTTTACCTTTACTCATGGCTAAAACTCCGGGTTGGAGGCCATCGCTACTAGATTGGAGGCCATTGCTATTAGGTTGCAGGCCATTGCTATTAGGTTGGAGGCCATCAATAGCAGGTTGGAGGTCATCGCCATTAGGATGGAGGCCATTGCTATCAGGATAGAGGCCATTGCTATTAGGTTCAACTGTTGACTCTAGTAAACTCTAGCCACCCTGACACATTCTTTTGCTTTTGTCCTTCACATCCATCTCTCCTCGCCCCGGGCGACCATCACCCGCCTCAGGCTGTTCACCTTAAACAGGAGATGTGGAGCCAACCAACAAGGAGCCAACATGCGCCAACCCTCTCTGTTCAAAATTTGCTTTGAGATTTGGCTGCAGCAGGACAAATAGGCCATTAAATGTTTGGTAGGATAATCTAACCACACTGGTCATGTTGATTTGGCTACTGGTGCTTTCGACCGAAAACGCTGCGGGTACATCAAAGAAAAGCCTACAGGCATTGCTGCACTTCCCAAGTATCGCTATGATTTGCTATGTATTGCTGCATCTTGTGCTCTTCGTGAGTCATGTCCATCTAAGGCACTAAATCCACCGAGTGTGTGTAGCGGCGGTGCTTGCGGCTGCCAGGACGGCCTGAGTCACTGATGTTGTCAGGATGGTCCAATTGGATGGATCGAGGAAAAACACCGTGATGAATGAATAAATCTATATAACAAGAACCTGTCGTCATGATATCCCGGTGCAATCGTGGAGCTTCCTCGTGTATATATTCCATGTTGATAAATCCAAACAAAACTATCCAAGAATGGATCTTCTACCTTGTAACATGTCGCTCCCACGGGTCGTATACCTCTTGGGCAGCCTTGAGACAAGCCTGCGCATCCAATTGAAGTCAAGATCTTTCATCGGTTTTCATCTTTCAACATACTAGGAACAAGAAGCTACTAGAGGCTACGTAAGAAACCCAGACCCACGGGTCACAGAAGACCGACCCTTTGGACCCTCCACGGCAGTGCAGCAGAACAGTCCCTCCTTCCGACCCGCCACGGGCGGCCTTCCTTGGAGCGGCTCCGCAAGGAGTCTCGCTCCTTCGCCAGAAGCGAAAGGTGCCAAAGCCCCGCTCCAAGCGACACAAAACTGAAAGACCCAAGCAGAAACACGGTCTTCCATTCTAGCGTCATCTAGAGTCTAGAGATGTCTAGAGTCTTTCGGAGTCCTTCAGTTCTTCAGTATCTTTCAGTCTTCACACTCCAAAGAAGTGCTTGTGTCACATACCCACTAGTACCATCCATCCCACAGCGCCTGCCTGCTTGCGGCGCTCAGAACTGCCAAAACGCCAGAATGCAAAAGGGAATCCAGCACCTGAGCCGATCTTGCGAGGTTCCTGACAGTTCTCTGAGTTCACTGCGGTTCCGTCTTCCATGTTGAACTGGGAGGAATCGCATTTGTCAGAGCTAAAAAATGCTTTAAAAATGCTGCTTGTTTACAAGAAATGATGTTCACATTGACAGCATTGAGGAGGTTTCAACATTCACCTTAGGCTCTCACCGCCTGACGTCGCAGGCCTTAGCATGCAAGCCCTCAAGTGCACATGCAGGTGTCAGGTTCATCTGTGGAGCTGCCTCACTCGGTCCAATTCTCTGGAATCTCAAATCTCAATTCTGGGAGGTTTGTCTCTTTTAGCTTGGGGTATTTAATCCGCGTCTTGCTTCTTCCAACAGCATCAGTTGGAGGGGCGGTGGGACCACATCCTCTGCCCGGGGCCAGCACGCTGCAGGCGGCTGCACTGGCGCTTCGATACTAATCCTCCTGACAACGTTGCTAAGCAAAGGGCAGCTGAACATCCCTCCATGCAAGAACTTCTCTCTCCTTACTGATTACCATAAAAAGGCACCGAACGAGGAATCATGTCCGTCGCTGGCGGGAGTTGAGGGTGGCTTGTGGTAACAAAGTCAAACTCGCCTTGCTGGTAAGTCATCAGTGAAGCAAACGTCACCCCTCTGGGATGTTTTCTTTGTAGAAACGATCTCCCAAAAGTCCTCTCGTTCGGCACCCCGTATCCACTTTGCTCCATCCTGGTGACGGGAAAGGTTGCTTTCGTCACGACGAGTCACGGCAACACTGAACACGTTGTCAATGATGCCGTTCCACACCCAAGACGACTCGGAAACTGGTTTTGAAAATCGCAGGGGACCACTGTAATACTGAGGTATACTGTATTTTGCTTTCTCAAGGGTCTTGGTGGGGGTGCGAATGGTCGACCCACGGCCATGTTGGAAATTGAAGACGAGAGCGTTTCTGAAGCTCTTTCCAGGATGGGACAGAGGACTGAATTCACCTATGGGTCATGGGTTCGAAGGTCCCCAAGTCTCTCGGCTACAATGCAAACTAGCATAAACCAATAGCATCCAATTCTCCCCAAAACCCAACTTCTGCTTCCAGGTCCATCTCGGAGAATCCCTTAGGGAATCGTGGTCATACACGGTCATACAAGTACACCCCTGTGGGTTCCCCCGTGGGGTCCTCAGCTCTTTGGCGACTCTCCAAGAAACGAACGCCCCTTGCGCCGGGCCGATGGGCCGATGGGCCCCTGAGCCGATGGGCCAATGGACGGAGCGGGCCGAGTGTCGGCGCCGGTCTTCGGTGCTGGTTTTGGCGCCGGTCAATGAAATCATGTCGAGTCAAGTGTCAAAACTGGAGTGGTTGGAATGTGTTGAAACGGTTTTGACAAAAGATTGGAACACCAAAGACATCCAAAGACGATGCTCAAAGCATCCCTGCCCTGCAACATCCACATATTTCAGGGGATATGTGCTAGTCGTCCCCTCTTGTACCACAACCAAGCCTGCCAATGCTGCACATCTTTGATCCTCACTCTTGCCTCGTTGCTTCTGAACTGTACCTCCTGAGGCTTGCTCGTTTGACAAAGAAGGGCACACCTGCAGAGTGCGATGCTGAGACCATGTTGTAGGATGTTCCTGTTCAATCCCAGGTTCGAGGCCATTGCTAGTACGTAGGTTTAAGAGCGATGGCCATTGCTATTAGTAACTAGAAAAAAGGATTGCTTATGTCTTGAGTATGTTCCTGTTTAACCCTTGAAATATCTGGATAACTCTTCTCCCACTCGATATGACTCGGGGGTATTCTGCTGGTGGAAGCATATCGATCACCACTGGTGGGCCAATCAGATCGATCCGGTCGCTGTGGACCGGACCGACCAACGGTTCCAAACGTCGAGATGTTGATCAACCGAATCAGATGGGGCAAAGGTAGGCAGAGGCTGCAACAGTTTTGTCTGACCTTGGGCCAAAACCTGGAAAGCCCATGAAATCCCTGATACTGGATGGTTATCCCGTCTAATCCCCACAAAACCATCCATTTGGGTAAACCTTTCAGATTGTTTCGCTCATCAGCCCTCATCTGCCTTCATCTGCCCTCCTACCTCTTTCGCCGGGCCAAGCTCGTCGCATGGACCGGTGGGCACATCGTCTCAACAAGTGACTGTCATGATCTCGTGCGGTCCATGCGTGCTGGGCTCCACTCGAGCCAACTGCCTCATGCATGGCTCCACGGCCTCATGCTGGGGCCGCCACAGTGACGGCATCACAACTCATAACGTCACAACTTTGGGTTATTGTCATATCTTCAACCAATTAGCTGAATGTCTATCTGAGTACATGATGGTCTCAGCTGTTTTGGGGTTGACTTTCAAGCTGAAGGACGCCTTGTATGAAAGGAACAATTCGTTGGAGCATCACCACTGGGCCCCCCTTTGACCAAAATAACAACCACGGATGAAACCAGTTTCTGTCACCCCACAAAGTCAAAACAAACGACTTTTATGCTAATTCACTAATTGGTCCTTTCACCGGCCCCTCGACTCGCCTCCAGCAAACCAGGAGCTTCACCTAGTGCTGCTTCGATCTAGAGGAGATTGCTGCATGTATGTTGTTGCTCTTTGTTCTTTTCCTTTTTCTTTCTGATGCTGCGAGTCACGACTCCACTGTCCATCCTCTTGAGCACCTGACCAACATTTGTCAGGGAGGATCCATGGCAACGTTTGTTCGGGGATGGGGACAGACCGTGCATCCTCATTGACGGTCAAGCAAAGCGGCTTGACATTGACCTACCCTCCCTCCAACAATCATGCAAGTGGACGACTCCATGTTTGTAGAGAAAAATCCTCTTTCCAAGAGCCATTTTCCACTTCCATGATTGCTAGAGGGAAGGTCATAATCCATGTTTCAGGGAAGTGAAGATGAGCAGCATGGGAGCAAGCTTCTCCCACTTCTTCGGCAATTGCGGGTCGCCGGGTATCCTTCTCTGTCACCTTCTTGAGACTGTTGTACATCCAGTATATTATCAATCAAGGCTCAAGCCCAGCCGGTAGCCAGCAGCTTTCTGCGCGAAGATAAAAAGCCTGATTCACGACACAACCTCACCCAGAGCATAGTTCCTGTGGAAACAGCAAGGTGCGACAAACAGACTGCTGGCACGAGAAAGTGAGAACTCAACCTGCACAGCCCCAGTATGTGCTTTATGTAGTCTTCACCAATTGAAATCAATACGCTGGAGCAAAACGGTGCCCTGAAGATTCCCCAGTGCCAGATCTGCAGCAAAACAGTGACTGGAATACTGGCTTGATGTTGCTGCCCCATCAAAAGGTAAGAGTGTTTGAGCGGCAGCAGTAACCAGGAACAAAAGTACCCGAGCAACCGAAGCCATGACGAATCAATGAAGCACGACCAACAAGCATCAAATAAGAGAATACCTCGCAAACCCTTACCTGGAAACTGTCATCCATCCAAAACTGCCATTGCAAATGTCCTGAATCATTGGATGGTCGGCAAAATGATCTGTTGGAGCCATTGTACACCGATGGTGCTAGACGCCAACAAATCACATTCATACAGACTCATGCAGCAACCAATGGTAACCAATGTATGTCTATGTCTATTTATTTATATATATATATATATATCACAACATGTTTTAAAACAGTCAAACTTGCAATAGTTTCAGTTACTGTTTGGGCGCAAGAACCATGGCCTTCGTTCAATTCGTTGAACATGCAACAATGTCCAAATCTGAGAGCTCATGGCAAACGCAAAATATTCATAATTTCAAAGAAAGCCCCTGTTGATTCAGTCAACCAGGTGGTACCACCAAGTCTTTGCAAGTAGATGCAATTTGGGACACCTCAGGGCGGAGATAGCTGCAGTTCTTCTTGAAATATCACTGGGTGCCTGGTACGAGAGGGGACCATTGACGCAAGGAAACTGGCAGTCGCCTTTTCAACCCTAGCCGCTATTGCTCCACATTTGTCATTTGCGACTCGTCGAGTCCACACAGTACTCTCCTCTAAAGCCCCCGTGGCAACAATTCTGAGACACGATTGAAAGTATAGGTAGTGCCCTTGACCCTGTGAGGTGTGATTCCTCAAATGTTGAGATAGGCGCTCTTGCCACATGGCCCCAAAGCGGATGGTCTTGGAAGGTGGTGAAGAGGTGCCCTGGCCCCAATTGCCTGATCAGCATTGTGGGTTGTGGCTGTCGCAGTCATTGTGGCGGGATTGATGCTTGGCCCCCGTGCCCAAGGGTAGCCAACGGCGCTTCGCAGTGCTCACGGCATCCTCGGAATTCGGACGTCAAGTTCACTAGAAGTCTGTATATGATTATGTTACGGAAATATCTACTGTATCTATCTATCTATCTATCTATCTATCTATCTATGTGTATGTTGTAGTTTCGGAATATGCACTCTGCATAGAAATCTGCCTGTACCATCCTGGACAGCCATGGTCAACAGTTCACAGTCCAAATCAACAGGCGGTCCTCGTGGTCCACCGTCCGACTCACAGCCCACCGGGCGCTCACACGCTCACGCGAGCGACCTCTTGCATAGCCTTCTCGGCTCTTTGGGCTTTCAGCTCAAGGCCTCAGGCCGTGGCTGTGGGGTCAGGATTAGCTTGTGGGATTGACGATATAGGTCAATCAGGGTCAATCTCAGTTCGCTTGGCATTTTGGTTCATCTTCTTGTGGAGTTGGGCTTTCCCAACGTGGGGATCCTTCACAGTGTCTTCTTATAATTGTTACTAAGCACCAGAACACATCCACTGTGGTGTGGGACCAGAGATTCAGAAGATCAATGAAAGCTGCCTGTTAGGGACTTGACATGAGGCGTTTTGTAGGGACAGGCAGTGCCCTTCAGTTTTGTGCACGATTGGAAGCGAACAAACATTCTAATTCCTGCCCTGCATCCCAAGCCCATGATGTATGCGTCTCAGCAGGATAGGACTGGTCCAGGACACCGCACTCTTCGCCATGCGTCCAGCATGTTGGGCCTGACGTCCACTTTCAGATGTTGTCCGCACGGGCAGGTCAGAAGGGTCTGGTTGGTTTGGTCATGCGTCTTGGATGAGCGCAACAATGGATTCATCCATTATGACACATATATATATATATATGTGTACATGCACATAGAGTGTATTTATATATATATATATGTATCCAGACACGTTTAGTTTGATTGAAACAGTGGTACAATATGCATCATCTTGTAAAATCATGCGCTCCGCGTTGTGTTGCGATGTCATTCTTAGGAAATGTGCGTGGCACGGACAGGTCCTCATCGGGCTCGTGTTTGTCGTCTTTTTCATAGAACGCACAGGAATTTCCAAATAAGGACTACCCTATGTCTTCCGAGGGTTCGTCGCGTCCTTTGGGTGCACTCATGATGCCTTATCGTCACGCAGATCTTGAGGTGTATCTCAAGGGGGGGTTCTGGGGCGCGGGCAAGATGCTTGCATTCGTGCCGTGTTGCACACTAAGATTAAGATGTCTTGAGAAAAAAGGTCAGGCGTTTAAAAACTTTCAGGAATTATGGTTTTAAGCGTTCTGGAAGAGGTGTTCAAGAACTCATGTGGTTTTGGAAATATTGTATATATCGTATAGTGTTGTTTTATTGTATAATAATGTATAATATGGAATTGTTCGCCCTTCCATTACAATTCCGTACGGTATCTGCGGCACGTTGAGACTTCCTTCAGGGCCACTGGGGAGGAGTATTTTGATGCTACGCTGGCCACAGGTAGGGTGGTGTTGAACTTCCTTTGAAGTTGCAAACGCGGTTGAAGTTACGGTGGACATGGGTGGGGTGGGGTGGTGGTGACGTTCATGCAAAGTTGCAAACGCAGTTGATGCTACGCAGTTAAAGCCGGAGACCGTCTATTGATCTGCTCTTTGCTGTGGTGCTATGTGTACCAGTGGTGGCTGCGAACAATGCTTGAAAAAGGCAACAGAGAGAAAGAGAGAGAGAGAGAAAGTAGACACTAGAGTATAGTGTAGTATAGTCCGCGATGTTGCCCACCGGCAGTGATTTTCTTGCAGTTGTGGTTCAAGCGCACCAAAATCTTTTCGAAAGGAATCAAATCGCCCAATCATTCAAATGACAGCTGTACCTTCGAGCTGTGCTTCATCTCGGAGAAAATGCTTTCCGCCTGAGCGCACAATGTGCTGATCACCTTCAGTCATCTTGTGCACTTCCACTCTCGGAATCCTCATCTAAGCCACTATCAGTAACTATCATCGTTTGTTAATCAGTACTTACAGCTTACAGGGAAACCTTTAATGATTTGTCATATAAGCCAACATCTTTGATGCCGTGGGCGCTGCAGCCTTCTCCTTGGACCATCGCCATCGACGCCCCTTGCAGTGCCGATGTTCCTCAAGCTCCACAGCCGACAACCATGTCCCCACAAAACTGATCCTTTGGATCCAACGTGCGGCTCGCTGCCCGCACACCATCCTGTACCATTGTATCAGATCCTTTTTCACTGAAGACTGAAAATCATTGGGACTCTCGAGGATCATGTGCATGCATCGTGTTTGCAAAAGGTTATATATATATATATGTCACATGTCACAGTCCCCAACAACGAAGCATGCTGTGCCCCTTCCGGTCTTTTGCTGCCGTCCTGCGACCAGCGCAACCAGGTTTGTGCCAGCTTTATGGGGCCAGCATCCACCAAGTCGGAGACCTGGAATTTTTCTTCTGAGATTAAAAAAAGAAAACTTAAAAAGTAAGGGTCCTTTAGTAAGGCCCTCTTGAAAGGGGCCTTATTCAAAGGCCCTTACCTTCCTTTGTTCCTGTCCTTTTTCCTTCGGTGCGCCCACACACTGGGAAGACACACCCTCACTCAGAAACCCCCACAATGATCACAATGGACATTGGACAATGAACACCTGCATCCAATTTAGAATACTTACACTTAAATCATCATCGCTCAATGAACCTGATTGCCCTCCCAGTCTCAAAGGTGCTCACCTTTGACTTACCTCTCACTCCGCTTGTTCGCACCTGGCGTCTCAGCGCAATTACCTCGAGAGAAAAGTGTGCCCCAGCCATCAGCATCCACCGGCGTGACTCTCCAGCCGAGCCCAACCAAATGGAGCCCAGCTCAGGCAACTGATCAACTCAAGACTTAAGAAAAGCAAACAAACAATCTGGAAACTCAATCCTTTCCAGCGAACAGAGAAACTCACCCTGAGCTTGAAAGGGGATGAACAGCAACCACCACCTTGATTGTCTTGGGATCTCAAACAAACATCAGATTTCCTGGCAGCATAACCTCCACGTCAATTCGAGTGCAGATGGAGCGTTCAATTAATCAGAAAAACATTAGCCAGCGTTAGATGCAAGTGGCACTCCCTGGCAAAAAGGAGAAGACCATCGAACCAAGACTGTTTCAGGTTCCAGTTTCAGTTGTCCTCTTCAGAATATGGATACCTCGAAGGAACTCCTGATCTTTTCATACCTACGACCAACGCTGGAGCAGACCCGTCGACTTTCGCTGGACCGGTGGCCTCTTCCACGGAACAGCTGGGGCTGTGAAGCCGCTTGCCCACCGAGCTTCGGGCATCCAGCACCACCTGGATGTGAAGGCGGGACGTCGTGAAGGTTTCAAGGCGACACGGAGATCAAGAGCTTTAGACCACAATCGATCAATTTAAGTATCATATACTATCTTGCAAACCCGTGATGTGCAAGGCATCATCCGTCGGATGACAAAGTTCCAAGGCCCCTTCTCGTGAGATTCGTTCGAAGTGATCAAAACCAATGAACTTTCAGGAATGCGTGGTGACTAGAAAGGCTTCTGCTGTATCTAAATCTACATGTGTCATCATGTTTCATCATTTTTCTGTATACTAGTATGTTGGTCTGCCTGTAGACTGTTGGTCAGCTCGTCTCAACCAGGAATCGGTCGTGGTGCATCCACGTCTCCACTGCCCGGGCCTGATATGAAAGGCCCAGTCCATCCTGAGCCCACGGAGAGCCCACGTTTCCAGTTTTCCTACTAAATTTAGAAACAAAATGAATAGTGCCAGCACGTCTTCAAGAAAGTGAGGACAACACGGAATTGAAAAAAAAGAAACAATTGCAGAGGTCAGTCCAATTCCGGTCACGGACTTGGTCTTAGGGCCGCAGCTCGTTCGAGCCCTGATGTTAAAAGGGCATGGTTTTCAGGGCTGAGTCAACACTGATGCACATGGCAACAAATTCTCGTAATCTTCCTTTTCAGAAAGTGAGATGTTGGAGAACCTCCAGCCCTCGGCCCTCGGAGGTGTTTCTCAGGAACCAAATGGAATCGACTGGGATGATCGGAATCGGCCTCGCTTGCGGCATGGCAACCTGGCAATTTGGCGAGTGTGGTGGGGTTCGCGCTATCCAAGGATTTGGACGCCACACATCTCAGTCTGCAAGGGGCATCTTTCAGAGTCTTAGTAGCATGGAAGTTGTCTCCAACACTGGCTTTCCACGACTTTAGCGACTTTTATATCTTTAACTAACCATTAGTTCTTCTCTAGCTCATTCTAGCACCTTTAGCAGGACCTCCCAGTACCTCTCTATCGCACCTTCACGGTCCAGCAGTTTCAGTGTTTGGCTCCCTGATCGATGGCCTACAGCATCCAGAGCTCGCAAGACCGCTTCAGGTCCTCAGCCCAGCAAACCACACAAATCAAGCAAGCGGCTGCTGTGTAGCTAGGATTCCTAGGATCAAACCTTTTTTTGACAACAAGTTGATTTAGAACGAATAACAATGATTAACAATGCATTTGTTTGTATAGTATACCAGTATCGAATGAACATTTGAGCCCAACTGCTCCAAGCCACCATCTGGCTCGGCGCTCTGCGCTGCGCCACGGAGCCGGCGGAGCAGCTGTGAGGCCTCCGGGCGCGTGATGATGCGCCCGGACCTGGGTGGACGGCAGGTTAGATGGTCGGTGGCCGGTGGTGCAAACATGTGGCAATAAAATCGAAAACTCTGGTCAGAGTGGTTTGCGAAACACTTGTTTAAACACATGAGAAAGCAAAAAAAAACAGGGTTGAATTTGGAGGATCTCTTGTCTTCGGCCCGCAGAGTAGTGAGTTCATCAGGGTGTAGGATGGGTGTTGGGCACGGATGGCAAAAATTCATCTCAGGCAACTCAGCAAGACCCTGCGTGTGCTCCTATTTGAACACTTTGGTGAGGATGTTCCTATTTGGTTTCAAGGAATCCAAGGCTGTTGAGAAGGGTGACCTCCCATGATGTGAATCAAACACTCAAAGAGAGAATGGACAAAGACTTCACAACGCAGTTCAACAAAATACATCCTTGCTGAATCCAGTCCTTTTGTGCACCTTTTGGATCACTGTGCAGATCACCCTTCTCGCTTGCCACAACTTAGCATCCCAGCGTGACCGCTACACCGTTGAGAGTCAGCCGGACCTCGTCATGAGAGTCAGAGAAGTTCTTGGAGGTTTGGAGAATCAGATTGTTCTTTTTCAAACTGAACTGAATCTATACAACTACAAGGTTTTTGTGCACAAGGTGACCTCCATGATCAATGACTAAGGATCTCACTCGATGATAGCATCCTGCAGCAGTCTTGACCTTTGTCATATTCTTGGCACTCCAGACTTGGGTGCTGACCATGATGGATTGTTGTCTCTGAGTATCTCCTCTCCCTCAACAGGAACTTACTACTTCTAACAGCGACTCGGCAAATAGCACCTGGGATCCTGACACACCAAATGTTGCCCCGAAGTCGTGCCAAGCCCTCAGCTGGGACCCCAAGCATCTCAAATGTTTCGAGCAACGAATCACCAATAGTTTCTACAATTGTGCATAGATGTCTTTATGTTGAGACATTCAGACCAAAACGACATCGCAATGCACAGCCGACCATGCCTTTTTGCAGGCACTCTTTTGACCCCATTGCCTCTCCAAACCCTCACTGGTGCTGCGGTGGGGTGCCTTTCTTCGCCTCACAACTAGCACACGGAGGGACTGGCATGGCCCTCTCAGCTCTACTTGACTTTGCTTGGGCGTGCTTAAAGAGCGGAGACACCGAAATCCACTGCACCGCAAATGCCACGTTAGGTTCACTGTTTCTATCGGGAAAAAAAGGCGAAGGAGGCAGGTGGCCTGAAAAGGCTCTCGCGCAAGCCGCAAGCTGGAGAGAAGTACATTGACTTAGCGTGGCAAGAATATGTAAAATAAAGAATCTCGATCGACCTGCCACTGCAAGCCCACAATTGGTTGAGGGTCTTTTCTGCCCACGCAACTCATTCTAGGAATGGCCACAGATCCCTTCGGTTCCTACATTACTCGTCCATCCATCCTTACTGTGCAAAACATCCGGCCAGTCGTACATCGTGTGAAGAATAAATCAGCCCGGTTCCAGCCTGCAATCGTTCCAGCTGTGTCTTTGCTTCCGATTTTGGGAAGTTCCTGATTGCAACAATCTGAAGTAACAGATTGAAGCTGAGCAATCCATTTCAAGGAACAAACATAAGCAGCGCAGCGACTGTCCAGATCAAAAATAGTATGATTCGAATATGTACCCAAAAATCAAAAAATACCTACTGTAAGTCACAACAGCAGCAAGCATACTTTTGTCGTAGTGCTTTGAGAGATGCGTGGGTCCTCCCCAGACCCCGTTCAGGCTAGTCACATCGTGACCATCGAACATTTAAAGAAGAGTGTGGCAGTTCTGGGCATGGAGCTAAGAACGGAACTGGGGGTGTCCTGGCTTGCGGATGCAGGTACCTCAGTCAAGGTAGGTGCAGTGTAACGGTGGCGGCTCTGGCTATCGACCTCAGTCGGGCCCCCCTTTGGCGGAGCAGAGCCGGGGGGTGGACCCATCCTACCATCCTAGATGGGGGAGTGCCGCCTGGGGAAGGAGCAGGCCACGGGCACCTGCTGGACCGTTCCCTGCGACACGGGCGGTGTTCGCTGGAACACACAGATGGAGCAGGGCCTGAGGCACCTGGGCGTGACTTGGCCGCATGTGGGCACTCCTCTGGGGTGTGCTTGTCCGGAGAGGCATTGCACACCCATCCTCCCTGGCGGACAGGAGTTGTGGGAGCGCCCGCAACTTCCGGGGCATGTCCCGGTGAGGTGATAGTCCTGGCAGAAAGCCCTTGGGGTCCTTGAACCCTTGCCCTTAGAAGATCGGCCCTGCCGCCTTTGGGGGTGCCCTTGCCCCCCTTTTCCGCGCTTTGGAGGGTTTGTCCCACTGAGTCTGCCAGACTGGGCCCATTGTTTCCCTCGGTTCTTGCCGGCCCCTTTCACAGTGGGCTTGGGAGTGTTGTTGCAGTACTCATACACCTCCCTCTGCCAAAACCTGAGTGGACCAGGTCGTGGATCTTGCGCCACGCATTGCGCTCGGCAATGTGATGGACCCGGTCCGACGGGGGGAGGTCGGCGGCCCACAATGTCTTCCCCATAGAGCCAATCATACCACTCATCCAATGCATCCTTAGTGATGTGCAGGTGGGCAAACTGGGGTTGGCCGGCGATGCACATCAGCAACGTGGTCCGGAAGACCATGCGCATGCGTTCCAACTGCCGGCGTGTTCTGGGGTCAGCCCTGGTCTCTTCTTCATCTGCCCGGTCCCATCCATCGACCGACACGCCGCAGGGTGCACCGCCGACCCCGGCCATCACAGGAGGGTTGGGTGGGTTTTCAAATACCTTGTCGGCAATGCCACACGCAGTTGCCTTCCCACTTCAGCCAAAATGTCCCGGTGGGACATTTTAGTGATTTTTTGTGAACATAAAACTTGCAACCGCAAGCTCTATGCAAGTGCGAATATAATTCAAACACCATCCCAACAGGCGACCAAACATCTCTTGCATGGGTGAGAGGCAAAACGGCCTGTGTATCCGAGCTAAACCAGCTTCGGAAATCTCGTGGCGTTCATCCTCACAACTCAGCAAGTTCCCTCTGGTGCTTGCCTCACGTCGTAGTAGCTGGGCGCGATCTCCAGAAGCCACTCACCCCGCACCTCGCACACTGCACACGTGCACGTCGTCCACCGCAGCTGTGAGCGTGGACACTGGTGGTGGGAAATCGATATCTAACGCTTCCCACAGTGCTTGGTGAATAAACACTGTTGCGTCCTGTTCTACTGCATCTTGAAACTACAAACCGTCTAGACTGCTTGATGTCAATGCTGTGTAGTCTCCGATCAGTTGCTGTCAGGGCAAAGGCTAGCAATGCATCTAAGTGAGCTACTTTGATCTCCACCCCTTCTCGCGGGTGCCTTTTGTCAAAGACCTGCTGTAAATCAGCCGGTGAACGCAAGATCTCTCCCCTCTACTTTCCTGTCAAGATCCTGCCCCTGACCGCTGACCAGTACAACAAGTTTCTAACAGTTGAACCCTCTGCACAATTGGTGTGGTTGGACAGACAAGGTACTTTGTGATATATACCGCCTACTAAAGTAGTTGGGCGCATTTGGGCATGCCTTTCAGGGGATTTGGATTGGTATAGGAAAGCTTCTCAGCTCTTGTGACCGCAGACCACTGGGATTTGCGACTCATCCAAGCAGCTTGGGTCACCGTCCGGATGAAGTTCTTCGAAGTGAGAACAAACTCGTGGTAAAGGACCTCAGAACCACTGAAATTTGAAAACTGCCAGGATCAAGTCGAAAGCCTTCAAGATTTCCCGGACAACCTCACAAACCTGCAAGCTGCTACCAGCAACTGCTGAGTAGAAATCCTGTGATGGAATCAACATCATTCAATGTCCAGCTTGTGGTTTCCAAGATAGGAAAAGATCCTCTGATTGATCCATCGAACATCGTCGTAGACACATGAGTCAAAGGCAAACCATGGTTGGCTCATGGCTCTAAGTGGATGGACCCACTCAGGCTTGTGAGTAATCCCGGTGGATGGATGTAGCGCCACCACTTGGTTGTCTCTGACCTTGGTCGCTCGGGCACTTGGGCGTCTTTCCAACATGGAACCTCACAACAAGCGTCCTGCAAGGAAAAAAGACAACCAGTGAAGTTGACATACATCATGAATAGTATGACTAGTATGAATAGTATGAATGGTTAATTAATGATTCTGTCTAACACAAAATTGGCTACACGTTTCATTTAATGTTTGTTGCGCTTTCACTGTGAACGAGGAGGATTCCTGCCTTCCGAGGTCCCAAGCTTGAAGGAACGCTTCCCAGTGCAAATGGATGAGGAGGGTGACAACCAGAATCGCTGCCATTAAGCAACCCAGGTCCGGTATTTTATTGGCTCTACATATATAGCTAGCAAACACATGAACCAGTCCAAGAAGCCGTCAAGTAGTGGCTGCTCTTCTCCAAGTGCGCAACTTGCATGAAATATCCTGCAACTAGGCACTTTCCTCGGTGCAAGCAACCACTTTAAACAGCTGAGCACTGTTTAGAATAGAAGCACAAATCAATGAAGACCTACTTCATTCATCCGGGCAACCTGCTCCTTAATGCATTGAGGAACAGTTTGGAGTCCCAAACTACGAAGCACTACTCCAAACAGAGAAATGCAGCTCCAAGCATCTGATGTTGGGATAATACTCCTGGAAGGCATCAATATACGTCAAGCCGCGTTGTTTGAAAAGTCCCTTAGAGTCGTGTTGTGGAGGTAAAGAGATCTACAGTAAAAGATTCCCGCAGCAGAACCATTGTGGGGGTTCCACAAGGTTTGGGTGATGCAACTCCCTCAATTCTCAAACTGACCAGAACAGGGAAGTAAACACGTGTTTGAAGTGGATCAAAGAGAACAGTAGCTATATAGGAGTAGAGAATAGCATGCATTGGATCTGCACCCTCGATGGGTCCACCGCACTCTGTTTGAAACATCCCTGCATGTTTGACCCGTCCTTATCCCTAAAGTCCGTGCTCACCATTGGCCTGGCCAAGCACGGTGCAAGACTGGACAAGAACCACTGGCGAACGACCTAGTAGAAAGTAACAGGAAAACCTTCTGTACACGTGGGATAGGCTCCGAAAAAGAGAGAACCCATCAAAAAGATGTGGCCTTCCTTTGGCACATCAGTCGCTCACTACTGATAATGTCAAATGATACTCGAGTATGACATGACCTATGGATTCTCCGAGCATCCTTCATGACTCCTGCTGCGCCCCTGCACATACCAAAACGTTTCCGAAGCCGGCTCTGCTGGGGCGCCCGGGCAACTGCAGGCGTTCCATGGTCCTCTTCAGTTGCTCACGAACGTTCTCCGCCGACTTCATGGACCTGGTCTTCACAGGAGAAGAAGATCGAGCAACAACCAGGACTAGACCAACACAACTGGAAGCCGACTAGAACGACGTCTATGCACTGGTTGAGGAAGGTGTGATCATGTGATGCACCATATCGTAATCAAGACATATTCTGTCAAAATAACTGGGAACACCTATCCTAGGTTATCGTGGGACATCTAAGTCCATATCCAGTGGAGAAGTATTCTCTCAAAGCCGAAAACCCAGCTCATTTGAGGCCAATAGTGGTTTTCAAAGATTGTGGGACCACAAGGTCCACACAAAACCTGGTTGCCGCATGGCTTTCTTGATTTTGGGGCTGTCGCCTTGAGTTGATGTAGCTGTCGTAGCAGAATTGCGACGGGTCTGCACCCTCCGTCGTGTACTGCTTGTACCTTGGATTTGGCTCAAAAGTGTGGCAAACGCAGAAGGAGGTTGGAAGCTGTCATGCTGTCTCTCCAGTGAGCTTCATTTCCTTAGGCCTCCTTTGTGAAGAAGCCATGAGTGAGACAGTGAGACGGCATGCACTTGTTTGACAAATTTAGGTTGGAAACCACAAGCGCATTCCAAGCTGCGCATGAAACACATTCAGAAGAGTCAAGTGGTCACCATCCAAATGCGTGAAGCGGTTCTTCGCATCATCCGCTTCCTGTGGTCATCATCAAAGCAGGACCAGAAAATGTCCAAGCTCACCGTCACCGTCCCACTCCGCGCCTTGCCAAACTCCTTGGGTCTCACAAAGACATTTGGCACCGAGAGCATGGAGGAAATCGAGAGAATCTCGTTGCTGCACTTGAATTTGGGCCTCAACGGCGGATACCACAAGCAGGCCTTGCACCAAAACCTGTAAGAAGTAAACCGTTTCACTCCAAGTGCCTTGTGCAGTGCTCTTTCGGTCAATCAAATGCTCAACGTGGCTTCCAAATCATCTAGGGGTTCCTGGCCTTACTACTAGGAGCAAGGACGCTACTAGGGGCTCCTGGCATCGCTACTAGAGCAAGGACTCTCTTAGGTTGGAGGCCATCGCTTGGAATCACACACGATCGCTGTGCAACAACTCAGCTTGGCACGAATCGATCAGCATTTTGGCCTTTGGCCGCATAGGGCGTGTCACCACCCATCACACCCATCACAACTCATCACACGCATCTTCTCAGTTGTACCAACACCGTTTGAAGTATGTGGGATCTGCAACTTCTTAGCGGATATATATATATGTGTGTGTGTGTATTATACATATATCATTATCCTCTCTTAAATACAGCAAGCCAGAACGGCGGATAAACTAGAGTAATACATCTTTCGCAGCACTCTCAACAGACTCGGCATCTTAAAATACCTATGTGCCTAAGTTGAGATCGCAATATGAACATGTCTCCTATCGATGGAGAAAGTGCATGTGCCAAGCATTCAGTCATTGTGATGTCTAACGAAACTCTGCAAAGTAATCACGACCCAGGAAGAGTAGTGTGTAAAGAATCATGAGCGAAATGTCAGCCCTGATACCTTTGACCAACTGGGTGCCAGCCTCAAACTTCCTCCAAAGAAGGTTCAAACCAAGAACACAAAGCAAAATAGTACTTGTGGCTATGGGAATCTGTGATTCGCCAAAGTTCTTTCGTGAGCCAAACCAAAATCTCCCAGGATTTTGGAGAGCACAACCTAAAGCTCAAAAATCAGTCAGCCAAAGCAATTCTCCGCCTGCCTCCCTCATCCCCTCAGCCATCTGCACACTGCAAGGAGCATTCTCCACCCAGGTGGTCTGTCAGTCCAAGGTGCCAGTTGAGGGTCCAAGGGGAACTCTGCCGCTTGGTCGCCGGCGTCAGTGAGGTCCCCGTCCTGGTTGGGTTTGGGCGGACTGAGACTTGATGGCCTATCCAAAGAGAACAACCCATCATAGGGTTGTATGTCTAGATCATGAGCATTCCAAGCTGCATCATTGAGGTGATTCAAGAAGTTCAACATTTCCAGCGCCCTCCTGAGCTGTTGGCATCCCCCCCCCATATCCACCAACATGTCCGGCCCCTGTCCGGCCCGCAAGTCTGAGAGGATCGTCCGCCGCAGTTCCCGATGCGAGCGAGCCGCATCATCGTCTCTGGTGCTGGGGGATCCAGGAAATCAAAGTGGACCAAATCGTCAATGCCCAGCTTTTTCAAGGTGAGCACCTTGAAGTACGATGGAACCGCAGGTCTTGGGCAAAGCCCAAAGAACTCTGGCGAAAGGATGTCAGGAACTAGATTCACATGCATTGGTTCCGGGTTCCCTCTGAAGTAGCAAAACCAGACCAGAATCCCTTTGCTGCAGGAATACTGAACACTTCCCATTCGGACACACCCATCCCACATGACCAGCTGCCCCATTCGAAGAAGTCGCTTTGATCTCTCTGAGGCTCGGACCACGACGCCCAGATTGGATCGCAAGATCTCAGGATAGGTTTGCTCCGTCAACTCGGTGGTGAAGGCCTGCATCGGTCGACGGTCGACCGGATCCGGTCAGGTCAGCCGCCCCTGGGTCGATCTACCCCGCCTTCTCCGTGTACAAACCTCAGCGTCTCCAGGAGTCGGTGAGTGATCAGGTTACTGGCTGCACGTCTTATTTTTCACTGAGTTTTCACTGAGTTTGGCGGGTACGGACAATTGAAAACGTATAGAAATCCTTGAAGTTTCTGCAGAAAATGTCAAAGTCGTAGCTGGCCCAAACAAAGAAAACAGCAACTTGGTATGGAACTTCTGTGCAATGGCAAAGCCTTTGAGCTGTTTGCCATAGTTTATACTTTATATATACAGTATCTTTATGTGTGTATATGTACTTTGAACCTTTGTCATCTCCAAGAAACCACTTTCAAATTCTGAGAAGCTGTTTCAATCTGGTTGGGGACCTCTGTATCTTCCCAACCCGGCGTGGAACATCTTCTCCAAAGGCACGGAAGCATTTCCCAGGCCGTGTGCGCCCCGCACGCCCCGCGCGCTGCGCAGCTGAGGCCTGAGAGGTCACACGCATGTTCCACAAGTAGAGTGATGTTCCAGTCTCAAAAGGCAGGTCAAATGATGGCATCAGGTTTGTAATGTTTGACCATTTCACAAGTCTCAGCTAGATAGGTCTGACCTAGAAAGCACAAACATGTAAGAACAGTCATAGTATGCGGCTCTCTTAAGGCATTGTTGAAGCAGCAGGGTCGCCTGGAGACAGTTCTAGCTTCTCTGCCATCGTGGCCGGAGGTAATTGGAACCTAAACAGGAAAGTTGCCTGTTTTCTAGGGAGGTTGTCCTTCTCTCCAATAGTGGCCAAGGTCTCCATGCCATCCGATCTACTTTAGCCTTTGAATCTCCAACTATATAGCTGGGTTGCAATAGACCAGGATCACTTCTCTCAAAATCAACGGACCCTTACAATCCCTTCACAAGTAGCTCTGGAAGGTGCACATATGTGAGATTCCCAAGTCTTCCAAACATCCCCAACAAACCCGCTATTTCCAGGTCGAGCCTTCGACACAGGAGACACAAGCAGGGACTCTACGCGGATTCGAGGGTTGTACACCTGATGCACAAACGAAATGCCACTGAGAAAACGAAATGCCACTGAGAGGATAACATGCCAATGTCACGTCCTTGCAAAGACTTGGGGATTCCTACTGTTGTCATCTGTTGCTTCTGCGATGTTAAAAAAAGTACAGTACAACAATTTGGAATCTTGGAAGAGTAACGTTGATATCCCCAATGGTCAACTGTAAAAGCAAAACTCCCTGGACTGAATCTGATGACAAGCCGTTTCTTTTTGATTTTTTTAAGCGAGTGAAAGTCATTCAGAATCAAAGATCAAAGGGGGGGCAGGATTTGGATGTGCTTCTTTTCTGGGGGGCCTCCGGAACTGTGACCCCCACCCGCATGCAAGCATTCCTGAACGGACTGATCTGCAAAACAGAAACATTTGATTGATTATTGATTGTTGGATCTACCAAGTCAAAGATTCCACTTGAAGGAACCAGAAAGCAGGGCGTGATCATGCCAGCAGAACTGAACATGGTTCAAAATGTCAGGATTTGGAGGAGATTAAATCAAGTGTCATGTGTCATGCTTCGTGGAGCGTCGTGGACCCAAGAGCCTTCTGCTTCGCGAAGCCCGGATCCACCACATAGACGATGCCATCAATGGTGATGGAGGTCTCTGCAATGTTTGTAGCAACAACTACTTTCCTGCACAACTCTGGGCGTGATAGAAAGGCACCAAGACATGATGTGTGGAATTTTATGGACACCGTTGAAGGAGTCGAAGCAGCTCCAAGCAGCTCCAACACCCACCGGTCACCATGAGTCACCGTCTCCTTCCAGGCGGTGCACCGGCGAAGCGGGGGCCGGGCGCCGGCTCGAAGATCTTCTGCTGTAGCTGCGGAGGCAAGGACGAGTAAAGGGGCACAGCCACCTGGGGGACATGAACACTGCGATTCGAGTGGGATTTGAGATGATTCGAGTGGGGGTAAATGCAAAGCAGGTGGAGTTTTGTGCATGTCATTCATTTGGTAAAGATTGGTGAAGTGCACATAGATTCGAAGGCCTCTGAGGTTAGGAAATGTTTGAAGGGTCGAGGGACATGCTTGGATGAAACTGATGTTCTGCCAGATCCCTTTGAGCAATGCTAGACGCTCCAAACAATTCTTGCGAACCTCAACGCTGAGAGATTCGAGAACCTAGACTTGGACCCGTCCAAAAAGAGGGTGCAAGCCCTGGTAAAACCAAAAAGTGGTACAATAAGCTCCACCGACCTCCCCACACACACAAGGAAGAGGTGTTCACCAAATTGGCCTTACTTTTTTCCCCATGCCCGCTAGAGAGACCGAGGGTTTCATCCATTTCTGCCAGAACACAGCGAGGGGGTCTGTGGGGATCCGCCACAAGCGTGGAGTTTTCAGCCAAGGGACGAGTTCGCCATTCTCCGGAAATCGCGAGCTCTCCTTCCGGAGCTGTCCTGACAATAACAGACCATCAAGTGTTCCACAAGGACAAAAAATCCTGTGATTCAACACCTACTTCAAGAGCACATTTAACACACAGAAGAGGCGACATCCGCAACACAATGTCTCTTTTGAGCTCCATGAGCACCCTGTGTCTCTCACAGATCTGAGCTCTTGAGGTCCAAGAGGCGACACGCTTGCTCGATCTCCTCTTCGCCCGTGAGAAACAAAAGGATGTCCCCTTCAGGCTCTGAGTTGTGGATCCTCAGATGCACAGAGGCACCTCCTTGAGAAAAAACAACACACACAGATTGTGGGAGGACAACACAGAAATTGAAACAAAAACATGCTTGGACAGTTGGTTGGGACATCTCTTCAGGATAACCTGACCTTTTCAGCAAAGATTCTGCACCACTGTTCTCATGGCTGCTTCCAAATAGTCCTCGGAGTACAGGATGCAACCGCTCAGTCAAGCAGGGAAGCGTCTGTTGGTGGTACGGGGTCCTCCCACCACGTTTCTTCCATCCATTGTGTTCTAGTACAGTGTGAGGTGATGGTTGTACCATGTGTGCCAGTGTAATTTGCCTAGTCAAATGCTACGGGTATCAACATCAGATCATGCGGCCAGTCTCGATCGATCAGAATCCAACGTTCCTTCCCATGAAGGGCTAGACAGGTTGGGGAGGTCTCTGGGAGACCAACCCAGACGATTTCGGGAGACCCAAAGAAATGCCAAGGATCTCTTTCTGGCTCTGAAGTGTAGAAAATCTCCACAGGGTGTGTTCTGCCAGGGATGTTCAGCAATGGCGCATTGTCCTCGGAGCACAACCAGGAAGCTCTGAGTGACATGAGTCAACGAAAGCTGCAGTGGGGATGAAACTGGCTCATTGATCAGAGCAAACTTAGTGAACCCAAAAAAAGAAGTAAGCCCAGGACAAAGTACCCCTGCATCTTCTGCGCATCCATCGTCGCAGACCTCGGAAGCTGAGCAAGCTTTGCTCCGGACCTAGCATGATAATATCTGGCTTGCCCACACTCAAAACACCCTTCAAGCACCAATTGTGGCAAGTCCTAGTGCCCTTCGCTCGATCACTTGATAATAGCTTTTGACTAAGGTGACTTTCGGCATGCCAACTAAAAAGGCTGAGATGATGATAATCGCCGTCCGAATGACTGGCTCATTATTTGCCCAGTAGAATAACCATTCCCATCAGCCGAGGCACATGACCACCAGCTTCAGGTCTTGCCTTCGTTTCATGACCTCCTTGATCAACCCGAAGAGGACCTTGCTGGAAAATCATCCAGCAACAGACTCGTCGGGTTGTTTGGTCGTCGGAGAAAACCCCTGCAATTCCAGTGGAGGTGGATTCTGGGAGCCCAAGAACGCCTAGCCCAAGAACGCCTAATGAAACAACTAAAGAACTATCAACTATCATAATCTAAATGAAACAATTGTCATAACCACCTAATATCATCTGACACCATCTGACATTTGGTCATGGTCCGACCAGAACCCTACCAGACTACAGCTGTTGAAGAAGTGAAAACGGTGACGCCTGATGGGTCACGCACCCACACGGTGTGTTGGATCTCTGCGAAATCGACTGTGCAGTTGGATCTTTGAGCGACCGACACAATCAGGTCCAGAGTTCTCAGGAGAAGCAGCGTTCCCGGGAGATCCAGTGGCTGGAGGTCGCCAAGTGTGTTTGAGATGCACCGATGTCAGCAACACGGCACATCCTTACATAGGGTCGTGTCACAGCCAGAATGCCAAGTAGACATCCTCAAAAATATAAAACGTAACAAAGCCCCTGTTGGATTAGCGGTTGCTTCAGCTCCGTCCCCGTCCAACTTCGGCCTTTCCATCCAAAGCGACGTCTGTGGCAAGCGTGCGCTCGTGCGCTTCATCTAAGATGATCACACTATACCTCGTGGCGAGCGGGGGCTTGGGACATTTCCACCGGACCACCTCACCCACCAGACAATCCAAAAACGGCACAGGCCACACATCAAGTCTGCGAATGAAGTGAAACGACGGCATCGTCCTGGTTGAGTAGATGGAAACCTTGAACTGGGAATGGTGCATAAGTTCTGTCATAGTTTGTGCATCAAAAGTACGCCACGAAGATCTTTCATCACACAGTCCTTTGCTTGTTGGCACCTTCAATATATATATATATATACCCATACATACTACCAGTATTTTATACATACAGAAACACGGTGAGTTTGAGATAGGCGGCTTGGTGAGCAAGGGATCCGTCATCGCCTCGCGCCTCAGTGGCCAGCGGGCCCACCAGGCCGGTCGGCGCAGGTCCGTGTCACAGGTCCGTCCGTTGTGTGTCACCACGGTGGACATGACAGGGTGCCTTCAGCTGATCTGAGGCATTGGTCAACATTGGTAACATGAATACACCTTGATGTCCACGCACCGCTCGTCTGAACATAGATGTTCTAGAAGCCTTGCCACTCACCATGCTTGGTGTTATCCAAGAAATCCAACAATTACGTTCGTGGGTTGCTGTACCATATTGAGATAGAAAGGGGCAGCCAGGATTCCTCCAAATTTTGCGCAGGGCTTCCACCAGAGTCGAACAAAAATGACATACAAGCTGGATCAGCATGGGATGGGCGCATGGGGTGGGCTCTGAGTTGAACGAGTGCTACGTACGCTCAAGTTCTCATTCTTCTGTGCTGAGCAACTCACTTCTTCAAAATCAAGAGTCATTGGTCATTGCTCTTCAGCCGAAGGTATTGTGGCTATCACCCTGAGAAATAGTGCTAAAGAAACACTCAAAGCAAAACAAGGCACAGGAAGGTCAAACCCAGGTCAACTTTCCTTGAATTCGTTACTGTTTGAATTGCCCAGCTTTTGATTTATGTTCTATCACTTTAGGATAGCTGCCCCAGTGCATCTGAGTTGTACTTGAGAGTGGGTGAGAAAGTTATATAGAGAAGAACGAGCTGAAACCAAGCACCACAATGAACACAATGCACCTGTCACTATGGCTTATCTAGACTTCAAGCATCAAGAAACCTGCAAAATGAGACATTGCCCAAACAACGACAACAACAACCACAACGACAACAAGAACAACAACCACCACGGCCACAACCATAACGACAACGACAACGACAGCAGCAACAACAACGACAACAAATGTATAACAATGTCACGTCCACCGTTGAAATCATTCCCGAGCAGCAGCAGCATCCCATCCTCGGTGCAAATCGGAGTGAGCGAGACCACAAAAAGCGCTTTTGGACCAAAGCATGCAGCATGATGAACTGCACTGCGAACAGGAACTCAGGACCTTGTAGCAAAGGTCAGAATTCAGAACCTCACCCAAGAACTTTTCGCCAACCTTGGGAGCTTTTGGAGCCCATCTGGCCCATCAACCTAAGTCCTTCGAGCTCTCTCAGACGAGCAACCGTTAGGAACTTCAAGATCGTCTCTGTGGAAGTCTTGTCCTGAACAGGGGAACACCAGTGGCGGTAGCCTTCCTCCTCGGTCTCGTTTGCGTTTGGTGAGGCCTCTTTCCTTAACTGTTGCTTCAAGCATGCATGTGGCACTGGAGGTTCTCACAGCGAAAATGGCAAAAGTAGAATGAACGAACCCAGACAACCCTGCGCCTCGAACCGAATGAGATATCCCACGTGGGCACCCAGCATTGTATCTAATTCGTCAGCCACTCGCTGTGCTACCTCGGCTGAGTCTCAACCCACATGGCTCATACGACTTCACAGCACCCTCAAACGGCCCATCAACATGATCAACCATACTCCCAGGCATGTGAACACTTAAAGCCTTTCTGACCTGCCACTTTGATCTTGCACAACCTGAGAGCCTACAACGAGCTTAGAACATCTTAGAACCGGATTCTGAAACCAATTGGTCAGATTCTGAAACTGCCGTTCTGAAACTGCGGTTCCAAAAAGCTGGGATTCTGAAAATGGATTACAGTAGATCTGCAACTGGGTTTCTGAAGACTAGGCTTCTGAAACTGTGCTCCGCATGGCACTTTCTGAACCCACTTTTGGTGTCACAGTTTAAGGAACTCATGAGCCCTTGAAGACCATAGTTTCAGAATCCGACCCTAGTAGACTGCTGTGGCTTGAAACTGATAGTTCGGAATTGATTGAAGCTGTAACCTGGTGAGGAATCGGTGCCACGAAGGCGAAAAAAACCACAACCAACACCAACACCGCGCTAACGTCATCCACAGTCATCCTAGATGAGCCAAACGTTGAGGCAAACGAGTCCTGACACATCGGTTTAAAGAACAAAACACGGTAGTGCAGCGGATGACTACAACATTGCGGAAGCCCATTTGCGGCTTCCCATCCCAGTTGTAGAACCTCCTTTGCGTATTCCCAACGCGAAACCCCAGCTTCGAAACTGGTTGCGGAATCCGTTTTGCAGAAGCGGTCGAATCCCGCATGGTATGAGCCCTGGACCCCCCCCATTCAACCCAACCCTGCCCAGCTTTCTTCCAGAGTTGTGGACCTCAGCGGCTGCCAAATAGTTCTCAGCCGCAGAATCCGAGTTGCGGAATCCAAACACTTGCGGCTTGCGGAGTCCCACTTAATCCAGTCCAGTTGCGGAATCCGACTTTATCCCCTTGAGGAACCGGATATGTTTTACAGTTTTACACCAAGCGTGACCGCCCAACCACCCACCTGGCTGCGACCGGTGGACACTCATGGCTGCGACCCGCCGAGGCTGCGTGCACGCAATGCCTGACCGGTGGATAGGCTGCGGGTCACAGGTCAGGCATTCACATCACTATCCAGTGATTCATGGGGATCGCCATGGCGATGCACCAATAGGCGCAAAAGCCTAGGGCCTAGATCACATTGTATGGTGAACTGAAAGGTAAGCCCTCCCAGGCGAGCAGTGCCTTTAGGCTTGTCGCCAGCCATGTGGTAGCCAGCCTCTCAAAAAACAGACTGTCTTTCAATCTCAGTATCTGAAGTTCTGAAGAAGCACACGGAGTGTGAACAGCCAGCAGTTGACTTGAACCAAGGAGTACAAGAAGAGGGATTTGGGAAATGACCATAAACTTTTTGGGTCGGAACCCAAACCACAACTATCAAAAGCATCTTCACAAACAATGCAACTTAAAACTTCAGTGCATTGACCAGGCGTTTCTTCCTTGAAAGCAGAATCCTTGTCAAGTACATACATGCAACTGTGCAATCAGCTGGTAACACCACGCCAACCAGTCACTCGCCATGCGTGCCATCAGAGGCCTCCAGCAAAAAACTGCGGCAACTGAGTTGTCTTGCCAGAGCCAGTCTCGCCAACCAGCACCACAGTCTGATTCCGCTTGATGAGTTTCAGGAACTCTTTCCTGCGCTTGGAGGCCCATTGATGCTAGGGCCTACCACGCAGGCTCTAGAGCTCCAGAAGACAAGCAGAAAGAACTTCTAGAAGAAAGTGCTTCTTCGGGTGTTTTTCCTCAAAGGCAGCAGGTTGTCCTTCCTTTAATATGTCACCTCCTTCACAGCTGGGCAGTTGGTCTTTTGGTGTCTATCCAGCACAGCAAAAAAATAACTTTTGTCGCACGATCACTCAAGAAACACACAGCTGCCCATCGATCCCTCCTTGCTTCCCATGCTGGCAGCTTCTGCCGCTTTTCAAGGATGTCATAGTAACCTTTGCTGTGCATGTGGGCTTCCGATGGAGTGGGCGAAATCTGGATGTGGATGTAGCAGGAAACTAGAGTTTCCTGAAGTGGTGTTGTGTCAAAGCTGAAGCTTCAGGACAGCCTTGAATGTGTTTGACAAGACGTAGGTGTTGGATGTTTTGGGGCAAAGCAACCACAAGACTTGGTTGATGCGATCTTCCAACACTTCACTTCCCTCAAGTCAAGATCCAGGAACCAAATTATTAGTGCGAGATAGTGCGAGTGCTTCTTCAAGGAAGCTCCCCCGCCTGAGTCCGGCGACTAAAAGCTAACTAGTATATAGCTAGTAGCGAACTACTCCCTTGCTTAATTAGGCAGGCGCCTACTTTCTTTGCTGAAGTAGGAGCGGGCTAAAAGATAAGAACAGACTCCCCGGAACAAGACTTGGGTCATTTGCTGAAACCTCTAGACCGCGATGAAGTTCAGTAAAGCTCTGGCAAACCCAACAGCTCGACGTTGAGGGGATTCAGAATTCAACTTCAATATCTTCCATGTGAACACAGGAGGTAGACATGTTTTCAGAGGTTTAGCAGTTGAGCCTGCTCAAAGCTGTGGCTTGCGAGGGTTTGCGCCGTAAATCCACTCACAATGCACTGTGCGTCAATCAACTGAAGTCCACATGGTGACCAAGGCATGATTCCTGTTCTTTTCAAAGACATGAGGACACACATGGAAGAATGGCCAAAGTGAAGCCCACACACCAGAACAGCAAGGTGTGTGCCCCCACATGCGAGATCCTTTCAATTTTTTGTTTCCAAGGTCCTCATCTTCATGTCGCTCCACATGTTTCAACACCCATCCTTGTGCTACCTGCATCCCCCCCAGTGCCTTGAAACAAACATCATCCCACCTAGTCTTTTAACGTCTTTTCAGGCTCCGACACCAAGAGCTTCGAACCTTCGCAAAGCCCGTCTCCCCGCCGCCCAAGCGGCGATCGGAGAAGGATCGCTCCGTGAGGGGATTCACCGTGGGCTTCTCCATGGGTTTTTCCGTCCGCGCCTGCCGTTGAATACAGGTGACCGGAGCAAATGGAGGCAAATTTTTCATTGACGTTGTTCCAACAATCTCGGAAGTCTTTTTGTACATCAGCGCACTTTTCTTGCATGTTGGTGGGGTTTCTTCTGTGGGAGTCAGACCCCAAATGGATCAGCTGCGGGGATTGGGCTGCTAAGTGCAAGCCTGGTGCCATCTGGGAGCTGCAAATGAAATGTATTCAAATACATTATATTATATAGTAGTAGGCCAGCAGTTAGAATATTAAAAAAGGGGTAGTATGCAGTTAGAATACCTGATTTTCTTGAACCACAGGGTGTTACATTCTTGCAGTTAGAATAATGCCTACACACTCGCGGTTAGAACGGCTGTGCATCGGAAAATTCCTACTCAGCTTATCTTGGCTTTGGTTCAAAGTATAAATCCTACCGGGTCGAAAGGAAAAACAAATCCAAAAGATGCTAAGTTAAAGTCTGTTAGTTATACATCCGTTGCTGCGTAATATATCGTTATGTTCTATATGCATGTTGAACTATTCTATCTGCATGGAGATATTCTATCTGCACTGTTTTTCACCCGGACGTCCGTTTTCCACAGGTTCCAAGCACGTGCAAATGAGAAGTGCGAAAGTCATCGAGTACGCAACAGAACAAAACAACAGTTCCATCCACTTACCTGCCACTTCTGGTGGAAACTCATCCCAACTGAAGTGTGTTTGTGTGTTATCCAAGGTAGAGGCTTGACATCTAGCCTCTCTCCAAGAAGCATTGAACTGTATGGCGAAGCTGCTGAAAAATGTTGCTAGAAAGCCCATCTTCCAGTTCCCCCTCTGTTGAAGGCTCTGGCTCTGGCTCTCTCTCTCTCTCTCTCGCTCTCGCTCGGTGGTGGACACAACAGCAACTACCAATCACAGCCCCCCTCTTAAAGTGTCCTTTCATATGACTCATCGAAACGTAAACAGCTGATTAATTGCTGACTGGAGTGGAAGTGGAATACCCCCCCTGTACAGGAGGATAGGTATCCTTTGTGAGAGCATGGCGATGGAGCACCTTCTTCACTGGCGGGCCGTCTTGGGACTCCATGGCGTCTGCCGGCAGAGTGGTTTGAAGCTGCTTTGGTTCACAAGCTTGGTAAAAGCTGCGCAGGTCGCAAACATCGAGCTGGGCTGTTGAGGGTGCTAGGAATGTTGGATTTCACTTAAGACTCGAGCCGGGCGAACATGCAACATCGTGTCTGGCGTAGTCTTTGATGAGTCTCTTGCTGCGGTATTTTGTTCGTAGCCTAAGAGACATGTCGTGTTCATGTGTGGCAAATGGCATTGCTTCCATGAAGGGGTGCTGAGATAACTGCAGACATGAATGCACGCATGCAAGTGATGCAGATTGTTCCTGACTGAATCCACATGAAGCTTTCCTTCCATACAAAAGGAGCCGGAATCTCATAGGTACACGATCGCTTCGAGGAAGAAAGCGAGTGCAGGAAATCCAAGAAGCAGGCCCTCCTCACGGATGTCCTGCAAATGCGCAAATCGGCTTGCTGTTTTTTTTGAACCTGTGGTGAGAAGTTTTTTTAAGGATACAAACCAGCCAGATCATTTGTAGAATCCCATCCATCCAAGTCGATCCAAGGTCTGCGGCGTCTTGGCCCATCGAAGAGAAACAAATAACAGCCACTGTTGAATTTCGATTCTGGCTCAACCGTAGATCTTGTCAGAGATAGAGAGAGAGAGAGAGCCTCAAAGTGGAATTTGGAAACCCAAGCAAGCTGACAGGTCGATCTACAATGGATGTTTTGCTGGATCACTGGTCCATGACTCTATAACTATAACTATAATAAGCCAAACCATGGGAAATTCCCTGTAACATCCTGTAACAATGGATGTTTTCTGCTCTGCACCTTGGCATCCAAGTCCCTTTGGTCTTCAACAAAGCAATCACTGTGGCTGGGTTGATTGAGGCCGCCGATGCCGTTGCAACCGATCGATCGTCTCGACGTGACGTCGACCACGTGGCGTCGCCAAAGCCGAACATGACCGTTGCTGGGTGGGTGGGGGGGAGCCAATGACTGTTACCCCCTTCTTGTAGACTACCTATTCACCGGTGGATGAATTGTCCCTGGCCTTCCCGAATCACCCTGACCTGTGTGAAGCGTGCCTGAGCACATCTGGCACTCGATTCCGCTGCGCCTGTGGTGCCACACTAGTAGGTAAAGGCCATAGTAAGGACTAAGAAAAAGAATCCGCTGGAGGATGGGGGTGAAGGCCAGTTGAGACATCCTGATCATCATATCATGTCCTCTGAGTGTCCTCTTCCTAATCTGGATCTTGATTGATATCTTGGTCTGGCGGTGGAGGACAAACATTCTTCATCAGTGCCTGGCAAGTCTGCATGTACATACAGGATGAAGCCCCTCCTTGTTCAGTTCACCTAGTCGAATAATCAGCTATCACTATCACACACTGCGAAGAAACAGACCTTTCTTTGTAAGGCTCGTCTATTTTGAGAAAGTAGAACAGCTTCCTCGGACACAACCAAAAGAAATGTTTATCAAGAAAACACAGCAAGAGCACCTGCAGATCTCACGAAAATCCATCAAGATTGCGCCTCGCGCAAGGAGATCAATTCCTGCCTCAGGCCCTGACGTGGGAAAATTTACCCCAAGCAATGCGACTCTTCCAAGGCTGACCTGACGCTCCTTTGTTTAAGTTTAGCCCACCCAATGAAACCAGTCCTCTGGTCTCAGCGCCGAAAGGCTACACTGGCTGCAAATGTCTGAGAATGTCACAAAAAAAAGAAACAAGACCCGACTCAGCTCTGGTGACTCCTTGTTGATTGAGAACGTGATTGCAAAGCGTCAATATGGCCAAGCAAGGCAAAAGAACAAAAGCGGAAGAGAAACAAAAGGCCAACAAACGGCAAAAGGAAGAATGCAAAACGGGCAAAAGGCAAGAAAGGCAGGGAAAGAAGGGCGCATAAAGGCAAAAAGCAAGGTGCAAACAAAACCTGAAAATCATGTCATACACAAAATACAATTTGGCAAAACGATAAGGGAAAAAAGTGCCTTCAGTTGCCTTCAGATTGCATGATCTTGCCATTTGGATTTGCTTTTTCTCCTAAAACAACCATTTTGAGTTGCTTGATTCGAAACACTAGTAATTAGCATCCTTGTTACTAGTAGCTACTTGCTCCTAGTCGTATGGCCAGGAGCCCCTAGTAGCGTCCTTGCTCCTAGTAGCGATGCCAGGAGCCCCTTGTCTGCCTGCTGCCTTCTTTTTTATCAGCTTTTGGCCTCCGTCCACAACACTGCTGTGCGCAACCAACCAAAAGCCGCCTGGCTGAGGCTGGTGATGATCTTTTGCCGCTGAATTGGGCCAGCTTTGGATAAAGCCTGGCGGAGTGATGGGTTTTGTACTTCATTTGCATGCATGGGAAGAGAGTCTGTAGGTTTGTCTCAAAATGGGAGAATGAACCCTTTCAGACCCTGCAAGAAAATCGATTGGGGCGTTCCCCGCTCCTTTCAGCTCACCAAAGCCGGCCAAGTGGGTGAAGCACGCACATGGAAGGCATGCCCCGAGCTACACAGTCAAGGGCCAAGACACCACATCTACTAGTAGTAACAAGAAGCTATTAGAAACAATAAGACACCTAGACTCTTTCCACATCGCTCAAAAGGTCTCCCTTTCCTCGTCCTGCAAAGGACTCACAATCTCTCCCGCTGTCATATTATAACATGGAGTGTCTGACCTTCTGACCGGTCAAGAAAGAAACCACACCTCTGCAGTTTTGCGGGCTCTTCAGACTGAATATCAGTTCTTCCTTCGGACTGAAATAGCTAAACATCCTGAAGATCCAGCAGTTCAAGTCCTGCCTCACAAAGCTGCCGACACGCAATCATGAGCCTCCGTGCCGCCTGGCAACTCCGTGTCTCGAATCATTCCGTGTGTCACATCAGCGAACGAAAATCCCAAGGTAGCTTCTTGTTACGTTCGTAGTAAGAATGCTCCGTTCGTAGCGATGCCAGGAGCCCCGTTCGTAGCGTCCTTGCTCCTAGTAGTAAGGGGGCTAGTTTCTGGCCAAAGTGAATAAACCAAGAATGGGCCAAGACTGCCCATGACATGCCCGGACCATGAGTCGTTGAGCAGCTGAAAATTGCATAGCTTGTAGACCTTTGTCCCGTGTCAGGCCTTCTCAGCCATGGGTGTCAAGGCCTGGCAGTGCTGAGAGGTGTCAAAAAAAAAGCGACAAGATTGTCTTAAAGGTCGCTCTGCCCTCCCACCTATATAATAGCGCCTACCACCTAGCGATGGCCTCCAACCTAATAGCGATTCTCTCAAAGTCCGATGGACTTTGACTTTGCAAAACTTTTCTGTGGGAGGACTGGTCTCCTTCGTTGCATGTTTCGATGCTGGGTATGAAAACAATGGTGAGTGGTTGGCCCTTCTACAGAACATCTCTTGGAATACATTCAGCTACCAGTGTGCATCAACCGCCGCAACCTGCCTGAAGTCGGCCAGACCTCGGCTTTGGTTCAGCTTAACAAAGGCAACGAACACCGGAGGCCACCCAGTTCAAGTAAGATTTTGGACATTGGGATGTCTGATGTCTGATGGTGTTGCTTTAAGAAACAATGTTGTGCTGGTGGTGTTGAGAAAGGCTGGGAAAACACCCACAACAAAGTTGCGAAACAGCCTTCTGTCATCCCAAAGGCCTTCCTATAATGGAAATCTGTTTGCAGTGGACCTCCCAAAAAAATAGACCCTCTCTCTCATCGCCTTGCGTCATCACCTTGCGTGTTGCTTGCAAAGCAGTGCTCCCCGTAAAAAGGCCAACATGGGTCGTGAGGACCCCTAGGGCACTGGTAGCTTTGATTATTCTATCTGCCCAGAAGTTCATCCCTCTCTCTTTTCACGGGAAAAGTTTTTTTTCCGACCAATCGCTACCATGTAGGTCCTATGCGCCCCAGCTGGCCTACACCCGCCACCCACGACCACCCACCGACTGCCCAGTCGCGAGATGGGTCGTTTCCTCGAACATGCCATGCTCGGCATCGAGGTCATAGCCCGGGAGAGCCCAAGACTCAGCCCTCCCGGGCCTGGATCGGGTCATGGGCACAGCTACTCAAAGCATGAGAATAGACATCCATCTAATAGTTTTGAGAATAAACGTACAGTACACTGTTTTTACAGGGATTCGACCCACATCCGGCTTGGAGTGGATTGATGCAGCACCATCCAATGAATCTCAAGTCTGTTCTGGGCAGGTTGTGTCCATGACAGCAGCGTCGGTGGAGTTGTGTTCCCAACTCAACTCCAATGTCGCTAGCTATCTGCTATGGAAAGCCACCGTCACAAGAAAGAGGCGTCCTGAAACCTTGTGACGTGACTGCCAAACCTCCAAAAACTTGAAGCACATCCTTATGGGACTCGTGCATCATCACCAGGAAAGGCTTCAGACCAGTAGTGGAGGTCAATGAGCCCATCATAAAGGAAGCACAAGTGATTCGTGACATGGGCTGTCATCGTGGCGACGGCATAATTCACACCCTCAACACAAGTCATAAACCCTTCGTGCAACCCCAGACATCGTCGCAACCTTACAGCTCAGAGGCCCTCCCTGAGCCAAAAAGAAAAGCCCGAGGCCCTCGCGTAGAGATATGCTGGATAATAATAATATCGATATCCTCGGCAACGCGCACGGCTGGCTTAACACAGTGAAAGGTTGCTTGGCAGAACCTTTGCAGACCACATGTGGTAAGGTGTGGTGCCAGGATAAGCCTTCGATCTGGTGGCATCTCAACGACCAAAGGCTTTTGTCTTGCAGGCAAGGGTCCCTCGTAGTAGAAGTCGCTGCTCATCTCGACCAAACGATGGCCTCAGCGGATGATGGCTCCGCGAGAGAAGACTTCGGGCATGCTTCGTTGGGTATCTTGATCAACTGGCAGATCCGTTGGGCAACCTTAAGAAACGAAAAGGGATCATTCTTAAGTTGAAGCTCTCTGGGGCCAACATGCTTTCACTGGTAGGATTCAGCTTTCTCTCGCCAATCACGTCGCCACGGTCACCACCAAGCTCACCCAGCGTGTGGCTCATCCTCTGGGCCGCTGGCTACGGTCCGATCCAAAGTCAAAGGTGACGGCAGTGAAGAGCGACATGGTGAAGACGGGGGTCCTCAGTGAAGAGCGGTCGCCAATGGCAGTTTTCTGATCGTCCTGTCCTTCGGATGCTTTTCTTGTTGCCAAAAGTGGATTGTAATCTGGCAATAGGTGATGTGTTTGTGTGGGAAATATTCGGACTTGTTTGATCTTATTAGACACTCTAGCCCTGTCGCTCTATTTCGATCTATCCGGGCTACTTCGGACCCATTCTCTGCTCCATCCACACCGGGCTTCTTCGACCGTCTGAGTTCCAGGCGAACAGCCGGCAGTCGTAGAGATCGGGTGCGGCGCACCGAAGGCTGCAGCCGTAAATCCCAGCGTGCGTCGCAGCCAAGTTCTATAGGGAAACACTGACAGAGATGGATCTAAGACATATAGGCCTGTAGCCTGTACACACCAGTTTCTTTCAGGAAAGAGGCCTAGATGTGCGGTGCTGGAGGTCCCAACTGTTGGACATCTTCGTACTTTTTTTTGTTGCAGTGGTTCCACTGACACGGACGTGTGATACTTCAAAGCCTTCCTTGGCAAGTCCTGAGGTCAAGTCAAACATAGGTCTTACCACTTCAAGCAATCGGTTTCACCAGCTCTTCCCCCCCCCCCACACACACACTTTTCTCACTCACGCCTAGCTCAGCCATTAGCTGCTCTGCCTCCGTTGGCATGGCCATCCGGAGGTACCGCAGCATCGCCGGCGTCGGCGCCAGGCCGCTGTCCACGAGGTCTCGGAAGGCCCGCTCCGCCTTCCGGCTCCGGCTGCCGCGCTTCCTGGGGAAGGCGATGGTGCCGGAGGCCCGAAAAAGCTGTGGGAGAAATGATCAGACTCGCTGTTTGAGAAGTGGGGAGATGAACAATGGTCAAATGTGGAATCTGCAACCCTCAGAAATCCGTTTGCCCCTGGCACCTCGCATAGGCGAAGAGCAAGCAGGCGAAGAATTCAGGCCGCTGTCGACCGCTCTCTCGGCGTGCCTGGAAGATCAAATCCTCTGCGCGTTCCACCTAAAATCAAGTCCAGCAATGATCTCCGAAAAAGTTGTTTTGCTGAGAAATCCGAATTTGATACCACCACCACGACTAACATCAACACTACCAAACCAACCAGTGTATGTCGCAACAACCCTCAGCGAACCTGGCCTCATTTTGCATTGCATATGCATATGCCAAAGAGGACAAGGACATCCCATCAGCCCGGATTTCATCCAGTTCCATCTGCTCAAAGAGCCTCTTCACATTCTTGGGCGTCTCTGGTGTCTCCTCTTCTGCCAAGTAGGCGCGGAACACCGCGTTGTACATCCCTGTATCCAGCTTGAGCTCCTGGTGTCGAGCTTCCTCAAGACACGCCTCTGCAGCCTTTCCACCTGGGGTTGGAGAGAACCGGATGGAGGTGGAAAAAAGCAAACCACGAGTTGTTGATTATGAGAGATGAAAGTCTTGTAGACGGTAGACGTCTCTCATACGAGAAAGACATAACTGCAGGTACCCAGTCAGGCATCTTTGTGTTTGCTTTTTATATTCTTCTGTCGCTAGGATCTCTGCTTGTCAGCATGTCTGCTTGCTGTGGTGAGCCGTGAGCATTATCCCCAAGAAACCCTTGGCTTGAGTTCCAAAAAATTGGTCTTGTATGAATACAGCTTGCTGGCTTTGCCGCCATAGCAAATCTATTGATTCTTGCATCTCCACTTCGGTGCAATCGCACTGCCTCCCGCAGTACCTCCCAATGCCTCGACGACCGGAGACCTTGATCATCCAGAGGTAGCTGAAGCTGTCAGGGCTCACCTGGGCACGGGGAGTGCTCGAATCACCCATGTTCAGGGCGACCCCTTTTTTTGGTGGGAGGTAAAGTGGTTCGGGAATGAGTTTCACTGGTTGCCTTTGTTGAAAGCCTTTGGCTTGTGAGCAAGGAACAACACAAAGCCTTTGGAGTTTTCGCCCGAGTCCACCTGCGCTTTCGTCATCCTCTCCAAAACGGCCCGCGCTTCAGAGACGCTTCCGAACATCGTGCAGGCACCCAGAAGGTTATTGAAGGAGAGGATGTTCGGTTGCAGTGAAGCGTCGTAGATCTTTTGGAACCAACCTGGGTGGCAAACATATAACAAACTGATGAGTTGCATCGAGGTCACGTTCTGACACTTTGGTTTGGGCACTTCCCACTGGCTGCTATCCGGCCAGTGCTTATTTGAATGGAATACAGTGCTTACTAAATGAAAAGACCAGGATGGAGGAGTACAATGCAATACAGTACGACTTGGTGGTTCCAAAAACGCAGTTGCAAGTTGTAGGCTACAGCTCTTGTGGCGCACTTGTGCGGTCATTTGGCCGCCAATCGGATCCCGCGAGCAATGCAATGTGATGGAATCAAAGGGGAAGACTACAATTAGAAGAAAAGTAAGACCGTCAATGGATCTAAATGGCCCTATAGCTTTCAGCTATTTGGGGAACAAATACATGATATTCAAGTTCTCTTCCAAATGGCCCGAAAAAAGAAAAGAAAATTGCATAAAGTAAAAACACACACACACACTGTGCGTCGTGCCGCTCTTGGCGCGGTCCAGATCCGCCGCCCGTGCGCAGACCTTCAACATGGCGTTGAAAAGAGGCAGCGAGGGCATCAACCCACTCTCCTCTTCAGTGCGGGACGGTCAGGTCCTATTTGGACACAAGCATCCCCAGCCATCACTTCACTCCCTGATTGTGTTGCAGGAATCTGTGGTAATCTTTGCTCCACATTTTCAATTAAACAAAACAAACCTGTTTCATGTGAGCCACAAAAGATCCAACATTGACAAGAAGGAGCGTGCGAAGTCCCAATAAAGGTCAGAAATCCTATAATTACTGCAGAGCAATGCAAAAGGTGAGGCAGCAAAGTTAAAGACTTAGGGGGCGTTGTGCTTCACGGTCCCATGAAGTCCCCAACAACCCTCCGAGTCCGTCCTCAACTTGCTGAAAGAGTTGGCTCGCGAACAACAAGTCTTGCTCCGTGGGGCGCAAAGCATTGACAATAATTCCGTACGTGAGAGTGTTGGCCGGGACTCCCAGCTTCGCCATCTCTTGCAACCTGGATTGAATCTGCGCCTTCTTCCCCAGGCCAGCCAAGCATTGTAGAAGCTCCTCATACAAATGCTTGGTCACTGAGCTCATAGGCTGGCATTCCTTCAAAGCAGCTGCAAAGCTTTCCTCAAGCTTCTGCAACTTGGTATCATCCAAATCCCCCTTTGATGTAGCTACTAAGGAGGAAAAGCGCCGCACAGCGCTCGAATCCTCCTCCTCCTCCACCATGCTCCTATCCGGTAGGAAGTGAATTGCAAGTTCAAAAAACAATGATCCATTAAAGGTCCAGGTCCAACCCTACATTCGTTGGTGTAGGTCATTAACTGAGTCAATCACTGTCAACTGTGCCTGGCACCGGCAGCTATCAAGCTCCGAGTGACCCTGGGGTGTTGACGAATCTCGCCCAATTTCGCCCGCATGAACCTGTCAGGGCACTCAGTTTCACTCATGTCCCTACGTCGAACTTCCCTCAAACCCGACATCTTCGCCGAACTTCCCGCTCGGTCTACAAAGCCAAGGAGAAGAGCTCCCAGACGGCAACATGAAAGGAATAGGAAAGGCACAAAACCGTACTCGGACAGGCACTGATAGGTTTTAAAGAGTTGACTATGTTCAATTCTTGTGAGGATCCTTTCATTGGAATCTACACGATTTTGCCACAAAAACTAACTCGTGTTGCCCTTTGTGCGCCGGCCTCCGCAACCACATTTCAGCTCGCACGATCTCTCGTGCCTCCGCACTGGCGGCCACAAGTAGGGCCAAGCTCAGGTCATTGGGCTCTTGCTTGTCCCTCCTTTGCTGTATCAGACGAACAACGGACCCACAGTGGCAGCCAGAAATGCCACTGAATGGAATGATTGATTTACCTATCTACTTGCTCTCACTCCAAAATGGAGTTTCCAAAGAAGTCGGAGGCCAAGTGTCACCAGTCTCTGGAAAATGCGTTCAGTCCCGTGGAGGTCTTCGGCTGATGCACACAGGTCCATCATGCGATTGAACCTTAGGCTTTGAGACAGCACTGGCGTGGTTTGCGGCCTTGGTCATTATACGAGTCTGTACGAGATCACACAACTTGTAGGAACGGGTATGTTCAATTCAGACATGTTAGACTACAGCGGGACAGCAATGCCACATGTCTTTGCACCTGCTTTCTACCACCATAGCATGGAAAAGGGCACTCGACATGATCATAAGAAAAATGAATGCCTTCATTGAATCTTCCTACAGTAAGTATTGTGTGAGGCCAGCAGGGAAATGGTTTTTTGGATGATTGCATTCCTATCTGCATCTTGTGGACAAACCATCTCTTCCGGCCGACCGACCTCTCCACCTTCTCATCCGCTTTCCGCTCCCGCCGCAGTCGCTCGGACCGGGACGCCAGCATGGCGACCCGGCGGCGACCCGCGGCGGCCAAAAGGAATGGATTTCGGAGCAAACATGGCATTTGCGGAGAAAGCAAAGAGACATTCTACATCACTTCACCGAGTTGTTGGTGACCTAGGTGAGTCCTAGGTGAGTGCGAACGATGTGACTAGGAGTCTGGCGCCTAAGTCTTGAAGCTTTGGTCAACATTTCGATCACTGTTGGCTAAAGAAAAAGTCTTTCATCTGGCTAACCTGCAGTACTTGAGTAGCTTGAACGCTCGAAAAAGCGCATCGTGCTCCTTACCCCACTAGCCAATACTAGCCATTCATCATTTCACCTAAGTTGCCAGGCTCAGTGCTTGCGTTTGAGCCAAGGATGACCCATGTCCATTGATTGAGGCCCTCGAACCCATATCCGTTCTTGGGGTGAATCTACTTTCTCACAAGTCACAGTGGCCTCTCCAAGACGAGCGTTCATCTCTTGAGGCCTCTTCACGCAAGAACGAAATCCCTTGTGGAACAGATGAACAAACCCTGTGAATTTCAAACAGTTTCCATTGTGAGGGACCTGTTAAAGCAACCACGTAATCAATTCCAAGCCATATCACCAGTAAACTGTGTGCAGCGGATGTGTTTATATGTCTATACAACCACCGTACATCTGTACATCACATATAGATAGATTGCCCCCATCCCACTGCCTCTTTGCAAACCATTCCGCAGGGAACAAATCCTGCAGCAGTGAGACGGTCTGGCTTTCCACGGTGTTCTTCATAGTCTGACCGAAGTTGCCCCAAGCAGGATGAATCCCAAAGCTTTGTGTCTCGAAGCACAACGGCGCTTTCTCTTCCCTGAGCAGTTGGTTCATCATCCGTTCATCGGTCCCATGGCAGCAGTCTGGATGCTCGATCACTCGCACGTAGCGGTCGGTCCGCATCAGGAAGACATTGTTCGCAAAGTAAGGATACTTGAGTTCCCGATCCACCACTAAACTATCCACATCCCAAATGGGACGAAACCATTTCTGGTCCAAACCCTTCAGCGCCAGGTTCAGCGCCAAAATCATACAGGTCAAATTCCCAGAGACCGGGTGATTCTTCCACCACCTCAACTCAAAGCGCTCAGCCACTGAGTTGTACCACTCCACCTCGTTCCAAGGTTCCGGGATGGGCACCGCCGGAATCTCTTTCGCGTCTACCGCCTCTCCACCGCGGCAGCAGTGCATCAGGCTGCCGTCGCGGCAGAACTGCCCTGAGCTCTGTGAAAAGCAACGGAAGAGCTGCCCACGGTCGGGTGCCTCCAAAGCAAAGAAGGGAGAAGGGAGATGGGACATGACAAGACTACTATAGCTGATTGCAAGCATGTTATAGTCTGACTTTGAACCAAAAACTGTGATTCAATGGCTAGATCCAGGAGACACACAGAATCAGGGCATAGTGTTGAAACCTTATACATCCTTATACATACTTTACATGTTTCAGAAGTCCTTCCCTTTTCAACCACTTCTTTTGGTGCATGTCCTTGAAGCTAATAGGCAAATGGCCAACTGGGTGGGTGTCCTTCATTTTTGGGACAAGTGCACCAAGCCAAAGTCTTTGTTGGCTTGAGTATTTACATCGAGTGGTAGTTGCCACTTCTAATATCCTGGGGGCTCTGCTTGCTCCATGACCAGTCCTTGTGACAGGTTTGCCGGCCTACTACGATGCTTTGTTTCCAATGAAGCCAAGTCTCAGAAAGCCAATGACGCGCAAAAGTCTCTGTTGAAGGGATGCCGTTCTGAGTCAATGGCAAGACCACTCCACAGCCACGCTTGTCGGCCATTGGCCCGCTTCTCACCAACGACATGAATGAAAAGGGCGGCAAGAATACATCGTCATCAACCTCGCCATGGGCCATTCTGGTCATATTCAGTCAAGGCCATGTCCAGACCACTTCTATTCTGGCAAACTCGGAAACACAGGTGAACAAGATTGAACAGCCACTTGTATAATGAGTGCCATTAACAAGCAAATCATCAGGCAAAATTGAATCTAGCGGCTGATACTATCCATTCAAAGCCTTGGTGTTCAGCGATGGCAAGCATCATGAAGATCTTGTTGAAGTAGTTGTCGCTCTTCCGCGATTCAGCAAGCTGCCGGTTGAATCCAGGGTATCGATTCACCTTATCAGGCCAGCGAGCCTTCATGAAAGCACTGGCATGTGTTTTTTTTGCTACCATGGCATCGACCTACAGTAGGCCCTTCCTTGAAAGTACTGGCGAGTCCACTGAAGGCCCTTTTTGGAGCTCATGGAAGACCACAGTGAAGACCCCTGTGGAGTTTGCCAAATCACAGATCCGCACCAGTGGAGACCACCAAAGACGGGGAAGGCCACTCCCAAGTGCTTTCGCCAAAGATGAGGATCCCAGTCGGATAGCTGGTGCAGGAGAACGTGGAGGCGGAAGTCCTGGAAGTGGTGCCAGACATCCTGCGGACCGTGGCACAGTTTCTTCAAACAACCAAAGCTGTGTGCGGGAAGCGAGTGGATACGGTATCGCCACGCAGCCACGTATAGCATAATTCATCATTCATCATAATTCGATGAACTAGGGCTCCCTATCCACTTGCGAAGTAGAGGTTGTTGTGAAGAATATGACGAATCTTTCTACAAGACTCCTTGAGATCAAGGTAATACAAGTCGGCCAGGGCAAAGAATTTCTAGTTTGCTGTGTACTTGAGCCACGGCAATGGGTCACGAAGTCTCCCAGCTCTCCTCGATCGTCTTGGGCAGAAATCGCCAAACGATCGTGTTTGGAGACTGAAGCCTGGGCCACAGGGCTAAGTGCCGGAGAAGATTCTATCAAATCCTCAAGGCGCGGGTGCAAAAAATGTCGGTGCCCAAACTCTCCAGTCGGAGCCAAAGCACAGAAAGCCTCCCACGACCTGCGCTTTGCTCGAGGGCCGGTAGGGGGCCAGTTCGACCTCGAGGGCCCGGTCAGGGCGGAAGTTCGCCAGAAGCATGTGGAGTTCACCGGCCAATTGATCCCATGGCACCAAGAGTGCGGGGCCCACTGCCTCTCCTGAGAGATGCTTGGTGAGGAGTGCAAAAATATGGCATCAAACTGGATTATTCGAAAAGAATGCATGGGCAAAAGGGTTGGAGATTCAGGTCCTTTGAATGTTCCTTTTTGATCCATCTTGTGTTCTTTTGCTGCACCTGGCTCTTTTCTTGCTAACACGCTTGTCAAAGCCCAAGAGGCTGATAATGAGAAAATCCTTGCCACTGACAATGGGAATTGCCATTTGATCAGAACCAGATCCCAAATGCATCCGAAGTCCTGCCATCGAAAGCACAACCAACGCAACAACAAGCAGGCGGCGAAAATCTTTGCTGCGAATCCAACAAACCTCTGTCCATATGTCACGCCGCCAAAATTTCTACGTTCGTAATATCCTTGCTCCGTTCGTAGCGATGCCCAGGAGCCCCTAGTAGCGTCCTCTAGTTCCTAGTAGTAATGCCAGGAGCGCCCCGTTCGTAGCGTCCGATCGCTACTCTTCGTTCGGAAGCGTTCCACGACGCGATCGTGTGGCGATCCGCACCTTGGCCCCCGACTTTGGCTTGCAGCTCCGCCACCAGGGACTCAGCTGGTCGGCTGAAGGGCTGCCATTGGATCTCCTGGACGTCTTGCTCATCCTGGACATCCAGCTCACATGCGGTGGAGGTCCAAAGGTTTCTAGGAAATACATACACCAGAGCTTGATTCAGAATTCAGAGGTCCCAACAGGTTGTGTTTCCGAGTCTAAGCCCTTTAGAAGGGGAAGCACATCAATGTCTGTGTCGGGAACCTATTGTTCTGCCTTCATACTCAGGATGCCCTCCTTATTCAGAGCCCGCCACACGTGTTTCTTCATCTGAAGGCAGTGCCTCTTTCCTATGCATGATAAAGACCTCGAGCTATGGAAGCTATGCTTTCTCCCAACCCGTAGTCCTCAGTGAAGCCCACAGGAAAGCTCACCACAAAGGCTTCGCATACCGGCAGTGTAAGCAGCACAGGCAGTGCCCAGCACGGTCCCAGAGCGTGCATGGGAGCACCCGCATGGCCGGGTTGGTTGGTGGAAGACCAACTGATGCTGTGGGGTTCGTCCGACCAAAATCTTGGTGCATCTACATATGTTGAATGGGGATGTGCTAGCGATGTTTGTTGAAAAAAAACAAGTGTGCCCAAGTGGGGATGTCTAAAAGCCCTGCAAATGATGGACACCCTCCCTTGCAAATCGTGAGCTTTCGGCAGTATCAGCTGCATTGCACGTTCTTGAAACAGGTGAGGGTGGTAAGTTGTACTTAACAGTGCCAACTGTGCCCATTTTTTTGAGGGCAGTCAAAGCATTATGAATTGTTCACACCTCTCTCAGGATCGTAGCACAGCGCCCCCTCCCCCAGCTGCTGACCGATCGTCCCGTTCCCAGGACAATCCCTTTTCTAGATCGTCAAACATAGTACATAACGGCTGCAGTGCTTGGAAGACACCCAGACGCCACCAGACAAAGTGGTTGCAGCGACTGTGCATTGGCTGCTGCCATCCAGATTTTGTCTCATTGAAATCCCACGTCTACGCTCACAATACCCTGCAAAACAAAAGGCACATTGCATCGTTTGTGGCACTTACTTGGATATCCAAACATATTAGAGAAAACAAGTTGATTTTAGCCTCACATGTGTAGTTGATGTGCAGAGGTCAACTGTGACAAATTGCAAGTTTGAGGGGACTCAGTCCGGGATCCATAGTGATAGCGCAATTGGTTGAAAACCCCTGCTTGGCTTCTATGGATTGTGCAGCCTCCAAACCTCTGCAAATTCAATGCATGAGCTTCATGCACCTTACCATTCCATTTGCAAATTTGATTTTGGGCGGTGGAACTGCATGAAGCTCTAGTCCAAGACTGAATAGTGTACATTGCAACTTGAGTGCAGGCCTCTGGAAAATTCAGCACCGCAGTGCCAAGGATTGACAGCGCAATTTGCATCTGTATTGGAACGGGGCTTCCCAATGGGCATGCCTGACACATATCTTGTTCCTGGATGCCAATGTGCTCTCTTGTAACATATGTTACATCTCTTGTAACTGGATATGGTCCATGTGATTGCAGTGTGTCACCGTGGAAAGTAGTGCCTCTGTTGAGTTCTCTTTTGATGCTTAGTCTACTTCTGTCGTGCCTGTTCCCCCCTACTGGTACTTGCTCTTCTGGCAATGTGGCATTCTCTTCGGCCTTGGTCTGCAGCTGATTGCATGTTTGCAGCTAATATCGTCTGGACAAACATGACGGGGTGAGCAAGTGTTCTGAGGTGCGATGTGCCATGATTTGCCTTATGATGCATACATGTCAGACTTAAAGAATCTTTGATGAAACTGGATTGCTTTAGAGAACCATCGGCTGATATAAATTGTTTCAGTGTAGAGACAAATTCCAACCGCTTTGCACGTTCAATTCCAGGCCACCCCACGACCGGAATGCTCGCCCCGGTGCCCCCGGCCGCGATTCCAAGTGCCGTCTGGCCACGATTCAAAGTCCTGTCGGCACAACCGATTGACACGGGACACGCGGCCCTATGAAGGTACAGTGTAAACAGCCCCAACTGATTGCGCCAGAATCTTGTGCACCTGTGGCAAACCTCTAAAGAAGCTGTCCTGCGGTAATTGGGAGAAGCAAGCGACAGCCAGCCCAAGAACCTCAAAAATCCGACGACTTCAGGGTGGAATTTGGCATCCGTAAGCCAACTTGAAATCTCTGCTATTGAGTTGGTTTGAACCAGCACTAGCTTCCCCATTCAATCATACACATCCGTTCCACTTGGATCTGCTGCTTGCTGCTTTGGGGACTCGACGATGGGAGGTCTTCTTGCCAAAGCCCCTTTGCTGCAACCATTGACTGCAGGCATTGCTCCAGCACCTGTCCTCAGCATAATGCACACGTGGGATTACTGTAATCAACCCCCCATCCCCCCTTCAAGGTCAACAAGGTCAACAAGGTTTGAGATTGGAGGCATTGGAGACCACATCCCCTTAATAAAGGTGATGACCTGATGATGGATGATGGTCGATAGGATTCTGTGTGAACCATGAGGCCTGTGTGAGGCGTACCCTTTGTGAGTTTGAAAACCTAAATATTTTTATAGTTCTTATAAGTAAAAATGACGATTTTTGCTAGAGTGTTTTTAGGGGGTGTGAACAAAGATTGCTCGGGACAACATTGGCAGGTTAGACTGCAGCTTTAAAACATATATATATATATACTAATGAACTATTTTTCTTGTTCGGTTTTTTG